>VZQC01011754.1:201852-325641 GCA_009823505.1 Rhizomys pruinosus | reverse complement strand
TTTATTTCAGCTCTCTTCACAATAGCAAGGAGCTGGAACCAACCCAAATGCCCCTCAACTGATGAGTGGATAGAGAAAATGTGGTACATCTACACAATGGAGTTCTATGCAGCAATAAAGAAAGATGACATCATGAGCTTTGCAGGAAAATGGCTGGAGCTAGAGGACATCATGCTGAGTGAAATAACACAGTCCCGGAAAAACAAACGATGAATAGTATCCCTCATCTGTGGATGCTGGTGCCAATTATCTAGTTGTAAGTATTTCTTGTGTGTGGCCCTTTGAGCTTTTGTCCAAAGCAGTTGGGAGTGATGCATATTGGAAACAACAACAACAACAACAACAACAACAGAAAGGACTGCATCAAAGAACTGACTGAAACAGTGAACTTCTGCTCAAAACAGTCAACTTCCATATGGAGAATATTGAGAAAGACTGAGAAAGAGATGAAAAGCATGTTTGGCAGAATGCATGAGCTCTGGTGGGGTGGGGGAAAGGGGGGGACATGGTTCTAGATTTGATAAAAAAATTAATTAATTAAAAAAATAAAAAAAGCAAATGGGTGAAAGAATGGTCTCACTTCAGGTGGAGATGAGTGTAAATTCTGAGCTGAGATTCCAGGATTGACTCCATTCCCTCTAGATCAGCAGGGTGGGCAGATGGCAGAGTGCAGAGAAGTCTGGGGAATAGGAGCTCATGATCTCAAGCCAGGGGTGGGGAAGGGAAAGACTTCAGATATCCAAGCTGGCCTGAGAGCTGAGATGGCAGAGGGCTTCAGACTGGAGTGGTGTGTTGATCCAAAACAGGAATCCATCCCCATGACCCAAGACAGCCTGAGAGCTAAGATGGAGGGGCCTGAGCCTGGAGAGTCTCAAGAATGGAGCTCAAGGAGTAACAATTTTTATTCAAATTGGAAATTATTTTTGATGGAGAAATATTAAGTCTTGAATTCTCCTCACATGCCAACCTCTTACTGCTTTCAATGATGTGACACAAATTCAACCACAAGTAGTTCCTCAAAGGGAGAAGTATAAAAACCCTGAGTTTGTAAAAATTCCAGCACTTGCTAGGCGTGGTGGCGCACACCTTAATCCTAGCACTTGGGAGGCAGACGCAGGCGGATCTTTGTGAGTTTAAGGCCAGCCTGGTCTACAGAGTGAGTTCCAGGACAGCTGGGGCTACAGGGAGACCCTGTCTCGAAAAGACCAAAAAAATTACAACACTCAGGAAGCAGAGGCAAGCAGTTCTCTGTGAGATAGAAGCTACTTGGTCTAAATAGAGAGTTCCAGGCCAGCTTGGACTACAAAGAGACCCTGTTTCTCCGGGCATGGTGGTGCATGCCTTTAATCCTAGCACTTGGGTGGCAGAGGCAGGCGGATCTTTGTGAGTTCAAGGCCAGCCTGGTCTACAATGCGAGTTCCAGGACAGCTGGGGCTACAGGGAGACCCTGTCTCAAAAAGACCAAAAGAAAAAACAAAGAGACCCTGTTTCAAAGACACGAAGAAAAAATCTTTTAAAACAACTTACACTTCAACACTTGGGCTGGAGAGATGGCTCAGGAGTATAAGAACACTGGCTGCATTTGCAGAGGACCTGATTTTGATTCCCATCACCCACATGGTGGCTAACAACTCTCCATAATTCCAACTCCAGGAGCTCTGATGACTTCTAACATCTACAGGCATTGAATGACATAGGTGCACTTACACACATGCAGGGAATACTCATACACACACATGCACATACACAGTCACACATATAAAACTTCAACAGTGTAAGCAAACTTGCCAATAGTTAAGTTAAATATGGCTGACTTCTGGTGACACCTATATCACCCATGGCAGAATAAAATGATCTTCCTCAATCACAGCAGCATCTGAAATTCCATTCCTTATTTCATGAGTGAAATTTTTTTTATCCTTTACCAAGTTCAGAGCTAAAATGTCCTTTTCACCTAGAATGAAATACTTAGTAATATTGGAAGGAAATAGGCAATTAAGACTGGAATAAGGCTCTTTGATTACAGCAGCCACTTTAATACCTACACTTCAGTGTGGTAGAATTTTAGGTTGTGTCTAACAGACTATACTGAAATTGATGTGCATATTTTACATTGCCTGATGACATTTTCACCAAATAGCCTTTTCCTAAAAGCCAGAATAGAAGTCGTTTTGTGACACTCTAGCAAGCATCATTAGTAGAGTTTGTGGTGATGGCCTGAGTATTTAATGCATTCTGGGAAACAAGCATTTGGCAGAGTCTCTTTGTGGTTGTTTTATAGTGCAGAGCTTTATTTTGTGCAGTAAGAATAAAACCAAATTCATTTGGGCACAATATTTTTGTTGCTTTATTTAATTTTCACTTTGACGTGTGGACCTCAAAGCTTTACCAGGGCAGATGTGGCTTTGGAAGAGCTTGCTAATTCAACTTGGCTATGGAGTTCCATGGTAGGGGCCAGCTCAGCAGTTTTGCCTCATTACATATATAGTTCTTCCTCTCTTTAGTTTTTGCCTCTGGAGGAAAACTTCTCCACAGGCAACCTATTATCAGTAGATGTTTTCTTGAACTTTGAGGTAACTGCCTTGAAGTCTTGGATTTGTGACTGGACAGCTGAGCAAATGCTGAAACAGTGCTTATTACCTAAGGAAGAGAAAGCAGCATTTGCACTTGCAAGCCCTTCCAGCTTGCTTTGTGTGAAAACATTTGGTTATGTTTGAGAAAAAACAGAAATGATTTTGCATTTGGGTGATCATTGGTGACCCCAAGTCAGTGAAGGTCTATGGAATAAGGAAGACCATTCTTTAGGTCATGGGTCTCAGGAGTGTTCCACATCTGTCCATGTCCAATTCCTAAAATCATTGCATAGTTTGTGTACTACACAGGATTTTCTGAGGATTCTGTTTTGTGAACTATAGTTATGCACACATGATGAAAGATATTGTAAGCATGTGCATGTGTGTGCATGTGTATGTGCACTTGCTTGCTGTTACTCATGTGGAGGACAGAAGACAAGCTCAGGTGTCATTTAGTCTTCACCTTCCCCTTGTTTGAGAAAGGGTCTGTTGTTGTTCACCACTTTGTATACCAGGATAACTGGCCCAGAAGCTTCCAAGGGGTCTTTTGTCCCCACCTTGCATCTCACTGTAAAAGTACTGTGATTACAGATAGGCACCACTTCTTACATTACAGATAGGCCCAGATTACAGATAGGCCCAGATCTTACATGGATTCTGAAGATTCCAACTCAGGTCCTTGTGCCTGCATCACAAATGCTTTAACTACTCAGCCATTTCCCCAGCCTAACAAAGGAGGAATTTTAATGTTCTATCTGGGTTCTATTTGCATTATTATTGACTTAGCATGTTTTAATAACTAATTTCTCCACTTTCTTAAAACTTATGTTCCTTTAACTTTGACCAAAGGAAATGTAAAAACTCAATGCACTAGCTATCATTTTATTACACATTAAAATAAATGCTGATCTGTCCCTTGAACATTGTGAACACTGGTGTAAAAAACTCCAAAGAAACTTAACACAGCTTTAATTTCACTCTATAATTCCCACTGCAGCAGAAGCTTTAGTCCAATTATCTGTCTGATATCCTTGATAATCTAGCACATGCAAAAAAGGGATCCAAGTAGTCTGAAAATTACCCTGAGTTGTCTTTCTTCTACTATTAAAAAGAAGAGTCAAATAGACAAGAACAAAAAGTAGCAAGGCATGGTGGCACATGCCTTTAATCCTAGCACTTGGAAGGCAGAGGCAAGCAGATCTCTGTGAGTTTAAGGCCAGACTGGTCTACTGAGAGAGTTCCAGGACCACTGGGGCTAAAGGGAGACCCTGTCTCAAAAAGACAAAAAAAAGTCAAATGCAGAAAAGAGGACTCCCTTACTCTTAGGAGTACTTCTTTCTGCTCTCTGCACCCTGCACCCCACATCATGGGGATTTCCTTCCATAACACCTTCTCAAGAGCTTCTAAGACTGGATGCTTGGCCTTCCTAGATTCCTGCAGAAACCTCTACAATTAACCTAGACTTCCTGATTCCCCAGTGTTCTATATTATCAATGGATCTTCAAATCTGCCAAGCACTCTCTGTTTCCTTTCCCTCCTTCCTTATATGCTCTACATTTTTCTTTTTTTTTTTTCTTTCTTTTTTTGGTGGAAGAACATGGCTTTATTCTTTTTTAATAAATTATTTTTATTGGTGTTTTGTGTATTTTATACATCATTTCTTTTGTTTATTTATTATATTTTAAGGGATTCACAATATAAGAGCACAGTTGTTTTCAGATCACATTGATGTTGCTCAGTTTGCCATACAATTAGGCAATTGGTGCTAGCATCCACAGATGAGGGATACCATTCATCATTTGTTTTTCTGGGACTGTGTTACTTCACTTAGCATATCTTCTAGCTCCAGCCATTTACCTGCAAATCTCATGATGGCATCCTTCTTTACTGCTCGCTAGAACTACTTGTGAGACTGTACCACCTTTTCATCTATCACACTCTCAGCTTGAGGGCACTTGGCTTGAATTCCAGCCCTTTCCTTGCTAGGTGAAGAGAGCTGTAATACACATGGCTGTGCATATATCTGCAGTAGCATAGTCTTTGTGGTTCACATAACTAGAGAGTGGTATGGCTTGGGTCAGGAGGCAAGTTGTCATTCCAAGTCTTCCCAAGGGTTCTCTCACACTATTTTCCATAGTGCCTGTAGGAGTTTACATTCCCACCAAGCAGTGGGATGAGTGTTTCCCTTTTCCCACACAACCTCTCCAGGCACTTGGTATCATTTGCTTTTCTTGATCTTTGAGCCTCAGTCTTCATTGGAGTAAGTTATATAATCTTAAAGTGTTTTAATTTATCATTTCCTTAATTTAGTGAGATTGAACACTTCTTAAGATGTTTCTGTCTCAGCTATACTAAAATTCCCTCACTGTGAATCTCCATATCAGTTCTTTGTTCCCTCTATTGAGTGGGTCATTTGTTTTTCTTTCTTCTTTGTTTTTTCTGAGTAGTTTACTATATTCTGGAAATCAAGTGCTTTGTCAGATGTTTCTGTGTAAAGGGTTCCACCCAATCTGTGGAATTTCTCTCACTTCCTTGATGTTTCTTTTGATGTACAAAAGCTTTTGTGTCTTAATGAGGCCCATTTGTCAAATTGACCTTAATCTCTTGCAAACAGCTGATGTCTGATTTAGGAAACCTTTTCCTTATGCTTATGTTTTGTAGTCTGCTGCTAACTTGTTCTTCTCTAATCAGTCTTCAGAGTTTTTGGTTTCATGTTTGAGGTCTTTAATCCATCTGGAGTTGCAACTTTTGGTACAGGGCGAAAGAGGGAGGGGTTTAAATTTCATTCTTCTACAAAGTGGTGATCCATTTTCCAAACACCCTTGCTGAAGAGCTAAAGATGTCTTTTCTCCATTGTTGATCTTCTTGACCCTTGTCAAATATGAGGTGGCTGAAATTGTATGTGCATAAGTTTGGATTTTCAGTTTTATACATTGGTCAACAGTGTTGTTATTTCTGTGCATGTACCAGGCTTGTGATTTAGGACTATAGGGCCCTGTATTAGTTTTTGAAGCTTCTGGTATAAGAGAATCCGCCCCCCTGCTATTGCATTTTTCACTCAGGGTTGTCTTGGCTATGTGGGGTCTTTTTTTTCTTCAAATGAATTTTAGGACTTATTTTCCTAGCCTGTGAAGAAACTCTTAGGGATTTTAATTGAGATTGATTAAATCAATGAAGAGATTGGTTAGAATAGGAATCTTTACTACAATTAATTTCCCAATCCATGAGGTTTTCCATCTTCTGATGTCTTTCACATTCTTCATCTTCTTCAAGGGTTTAACATCTTTTGTTGTAGAGATCTTTGCATCTTTGGTTAGGCTTTTGAATCCTAGGTATTTTATATGTTTTTTCGAGGCTATTGTGAGTGTGGAAGGTCTCCTTGATTCCTTCTTGCAGTTGCTTGTTCTTACTTAGGCCACTAAATCAAAATAAAGCAATATGGTCTCCCCTGAGTCAAAGCAACTCCACCGTACACACACAGATACACCTCACCTGCCTGGACAATCTGTGCAGCAGAGGCAGCCATGGTGCCTTTATTTCCCAAATCCTAATTGTCTATTGCTAGTCCCCTTGAAAAATAAACCCATGGCTGTGCCACAAGCTTACATCCACTCTGAACAGTTTAGATTGTTATAAGCCCACAGTCAAGGAAACCCCTGGGGTCATATTGTGTAACGGGGGAAACATTGTGAATTCATGGATGAACATATCCAAACATGTGTCATGCTAAAGTAACCTACCATAACCTATTGATGCTGTGTAAAACCTATAGATCAATGCTTGTCTTCATTAGTAGGATCGAAAGGTTATTCCTGGACAAACTGTCAGCCCCATGAAAGGAACAGGCCAGAACTGACCAGAGTCCAAGTCAAGCAGCTCCAGAGAAGTGGACTGTTTTACCTCTCACCACCTGTGCCCCTTTTTGTGTCCCCCCTTAAGCCTAGAGGAACAACCTGCGGAAGAGGGAGGCGTGGCTAGAATGTAAGGTCTTCATTCGGGGGTAATTGGTGAACTAAACAGCAATGTAGTCTGGACACTCCTGTTGATCAACTTGATTGAACAAACACCTGTCACCCCCACTGGATGGTGGGGTGGCTGTAGGTGTTTGGGCACAACAGCCTGCGCAGATAGGTTTGTGCATGAAGGATGCTTGTACTCAGGATTATCAGCTTATAGCTAAAAATGAAAAAAAAAAAACTGAGAGAAAGAATGCAGGACAAGTCAATGGCAGAATGCATGATCTGGGATGGGGTGGGGGTGGGGGGGAGGAAAGAGGAAATAAGCCTGAACTGAATTGGAAAAATGTATGAAATGCCAAAAGCATCAATAAAATTAATTAAAAAAAAAAAATAAAAAATAAAAAAAAAAAAAAAAAAAAAAAAAAAAAAAAGAAAGGCTACTGATTTTTCTAGGTTAATTTTGTATCCTGCCACTTTACTAAAGCTCTTAATCATTTCAGTAGTTTTCTGGTGGAGTTTTTAGCATCCCTTAAGTAAACAATCATATCATCACAAAAAGGGATAGCTTGACTTCCTCTTTTCTAATTAGTACTCCTTTTTATTTCCTTTTGGTTGCCTTATTGCCCTAGGAAGTGTTTCAAGCACTATATGAAGAGGTGACAGGGCGCCAGCTTGGCCAAGTTCCTAACTTTAAAGGGAATGTTTCTGTCATTTCCCATTTAGGATGATATTGGGTTGGTTTTCCTGTATATGGCTTTGATTACATTAAGGAATGAATCCCTCCAGTCCAATTATCCTTCTAGGGCTTTAAAGCATGAAGGGATGCTGGAGATTTTGTCAAAGGTTTTTTTTTTTTTTTTTTTTTTTTTTTCTGTCCATTTATATGCTTGATGATATTTATGTGATTTTGTATGTTGAAGCATCCCTGCATCTCTGGTAATGAATCCAACTTGGTCATGGATGGATGATCTTCTGATGTGGGTCTATATGCAATTTTCCAGTATCTGTTAGAATTTGGCATCTGTGTTTAATTAGTGAGATTGGTATATTCTCGTTTTTTGGTTGTATCTTTGGTTTGGTAATAGAGTGATGCTGGCAGCAAATATTGGGAGTCCTCTATTTGTATCCGTCTAACACAATTTGAGTAATAATGCTGTAAGTCTTTTTGAAATGTTTTGTAGATTCTGCATGAAACTATCTGGGCTTGCATTGTTTTTTAAGTTGGGAGGTTTCTTATTACATCTTCAATTTCTTCATGTATTATGGGTCTGTTTAAGCTTTCGATTCTTCTCGGTTGGTGAGCTTTGGTGATTCCCAGGATTCAGATATTCATCCATTTTCTTCTAGGTTTTCAAACTCGGTAGAGTATAGGTTTTTGAAGTATTCCTGTAATGATTTTCTGGATATTTTCATTGTCTGTTGTGATATTTCCCTTTTCAATCATGGATTGTATTGATTGTAGTTGTTCCTTCTTTCTTTTGGTTAACTGGGCTAGAGGTCTGTGGATCTTTGTTTATTTTTTCAAAAGAACCAACTTTTGGATTTCATTGTTTTTTTTTGTATGGTTTTCTTTGTTTCTATTTCATTGATTTCTGCTCTGATTTTTGTTATTTTCTTCCTGCTGTTTGCATTTAGGGTCATCTGTTGTTACCTCTAAATTGCTTTTAGCTGCAGTGTTAGATTGTTCACTTGTGCTCCTTTCTGTTTTTCTAATATAGGCACCCAGGGCTGTAAACTTACCTCTTAGGACTGCTTTTAAAGTATCCCATAGGTTATGTTGTGTTGTGATTATATTGTCATTCAGTTTCCAGGATGCTTTTATTTCTTTCTTTATCTCTCTCGATGTGACCCATTCATTATTCAGGAGTGTGTTGTTTAGTCTCCATGTTTCTTGTAGATAGTGGGGCTTATCCTGGTGTTGATAGTGAGCTTTATTGTGTTGTGGTCTGATAGAATGCATGAAATTATTTCAATCCTTTCATATTTGTTGAGGTATTTTCTGGGTCTCAGTATGTGGTCGTTTTTAGAGAATGTTCCGTGGGGTGCTGAGTAGAAAGTGTATTCTCTGGTATTAGGGTGGAATATTCAGTAGATATCTGTGAGGTCCATTTGGTGTATCATATCATTCAGTTCAGGTGTTTCTCTGTTTATTCTTTGTCCTGTTGACCTGTCCAAAGTGGGGTATTGATGTCCCCACTATGAGTGTACTGGGGTTAATCTGTGCCTTGTGGTCCTGGAGAATTGTCTTTGTAAAGTTTGGTGCACAGAGTTTGGTTCATATATATTCGTAATTGTGAATCTTCTTGGTGAATTGTTCCTTTGATAAAATGGTAATGGCCTTCTTTGTCTCTTATGATTTCTTTTACTTTGAAGTCATATTTCTGATATTTAAAATACAGCAACTTGCTTTCTTTTTGGTACCATTTGCTTGGAATATTTTTTCCATCCTTTCACTTTAAGGTGTGCCTGTCCTTGAAGGCCAAGATGTGTTTCTATTAGACAGCATATGGATGGGTTCTGTATCCTAATCCAATCTCCCAGTATAATGTCTTTTTATTGTGGAATTTAGTCCACTTAAATATTAAATTAGGTTGTGTGTTGCTTCTTTGCCTTATATCCATTTGTGGTTTTGGTTTAGGTTTTTGCTTCTGCAGTTATGCTTTTACTGATTTCTCTTTCTAGGTGCCTGGGGATGGTTGCTCCTTTCTTCTGTCCTTTGAATTGTTTCAAGTATTCTCTGAAGGGTTGGTTTTCCAGACATGTATTCTTTCATCTTGTTTATGTCATGGAAGATTTTTCTCTCTCCTTCAACTATAATCAACATTTTTGCTGGGTATAGTAACCTGGGTTGGCATGTATTGTCCTTTAACACTGGGAATGCTTTGCTACATGTTCTTCTTGCTTTCATAGTTTGCACTGAGAAGTCAGTTGTATTTCTGATAGGTTTCCCCTTATAGGTCACTTGTTGTTTTTCTCTTGTGGCTTTAAGAATTTGATGGTCTGTTTTTCTTCACACTAGATGTTTATTTCTCCTATTTTCTTAGTTATTGTTGATTTAAATGCATTATTTGAAGATAATTGTGTCCAAGATTGACAGGAAGTATGGTGTGATGTTAAAATCAGATCTATGGTTGATGCCAAATTTCACCATGTAGAAAGTTACTTAGCATTCTCACCTTGGGGGACTTTTCTCTGGTGTGTCCTTCACAGAACCCTGCCCCCCCAAACATATCACAGTGACCCTGGAGCATCCTCTCTGTCCTCCCCATCCACATGTTCTCAATATGGAAAAGGAAACACCACTAGTTTTTGTTTTAAATAATAATGTATTTTCTTCTTATTACATCTATTAATGGAAAAGTTGAAAAAAACACTTTAAATATAGTATTAAGAATTCTAGGGGCTGGAGGGATTGCTCAGTGGTTAAGAGGATTGGTTGCTCTTGCAGAGGACCTAGGTTCAATCCCCAGCACCCACATGGTGGCTAACAATCATCTGTAACTCCAGTCACAGTGCACTATATGCCCTCTTCAGACCTCCACTGCATGATGGGGATGGGTGCACTTACTGGTTGCAGGCAATACACTCATACACATACAATAAAAAATAATGAAAAATTTAAAAACAGAATTGTGACAACAAACAGATATTTAGGTAGAATTATGCTTATCCAGGAAAATGTTCACTAAACATTTAATGATGCATAACACTGTGAAGTTTGGTATATCCTCTCTTTCCCTCCTCTCCCCTCCCATAGCTTCTGTGGTGTTTTGAATGAGAATGTCACCCTTATACTCCGAGTACTTAGACATTTTGTCACTAGTTGGTGGTGTGCTGTTTTGGGAGATTTTCGGAGGTATGGTCTTGGTGGTGAGTATGTCATTGGGGATGGGCTTTGAGAGTGCCTAAGCCTTGCTAAATTTCCACTCACCCTCTGCTTCCTGTGTCTGCCTGAGGATGTGAGCAGGTCCTCTATCTGCTCCAGCCACCTTTACCACCATGCCTCCCCACCATAATGGACTCCTGCCCCTTTCGAACTTTAAGCTAAATAAATTCTTCCTTCTATATGTTCCTTTGGTCACAGTGATTTGTCACAGCAACAAAAAAGTAACTAATACAGCTTCCTCCTCCCTTCCTCCTCCTCTTCCTCCACCTACTCTTCCTTCTCTTTCTCCAATATAGTAATTCAGGAAGTGAATTACTATATAGAAATTCTCTATAGAAACCAATTATTATTTATCAATATAGCTGAGTGATTCCTGTCAAAGTCTATTTCTATTGTGATATGTGGGGTGATTTCTTTATAATCAAATATCCCTAACCACAATGATAATCTAAGATTTGTTAATGGCCAAGTGTGGTTCTCTGAATGTCACAGTTATTAACTCATTTAAATGAACTCAGAACAACCCAATTAAACACCTATGCAAGGATGTGTGTGTACACTGCTTTATAGCTGAATATACTGAAACTCAGAGAAATAAATACCTTTCTCAATTCATCAAAAGCCAGGCTCAAACCCACAAAGTCTGGCTGTAGACTGTACATTTACCTACTAAGTTTGAGTGCTTATTCTATGTGCCCTCTTTTCTCAGTCAACATTTTTTTTCTTACTTCAGTTGGTTGTGCTTTGATCAGCTTCTACTGCCTGTACCATGTGCTCGTCTTTTCCTGCACATTCAATGGGAATGCTTAGAATGAGTATAATTTAAATTATAAATCAATATGATTAATTTGATGCCCAATATTAGATTAACAGATTCTGATCAAAAGCATGTTCATAACCTCTCCACAGCTCCTTAGGTACAGAAAAGAACTAGCCTTTATTTTGTTGGCTAGAGACTTTGGTTTTTAATATATGTTGCTGGCTCTTTTCCTTAGCTGAATGGCTAGAAGTCTGACTGTCAGATAATTTCTGAGGTGACTTTATTGTTCATGTTATTTGCTGGTCCACACATCACTGTATGTGGTGAAACTCAGTGATAAGAAGGTCTGGTGTGTATCTGTTAACTGTAAGGATAAACTCTGATGCCCCAGGCCTGCAAACAACAGATTGTGGAATGCTATTTTTGTTTTTCTTTTTTTTTTGTTCATGTGGGAAGGAAGAAGAGGGTAGGAAGACGATCCTTAGCAGCCTGTTGATAACTGATAACAGATTTCACAATAGTAGATCACTTTATTCCCTGATCCTATGCAGTCTGGGCATGGACAGAGCTTCTAGAAAGTTCCTGCCTTCTATCATTTGCTTCCTGGTGGAACAGGGAGTGGCTCAGCTGGCAGAACAGTGGTCCTGGCAGGACCTGGTTGTAAGCTGTGTTTTCATCCTGTTCCAATCTGCATGGCTCCACAGGCTGTGTGGCTCCACAGGCATTTCTTTCATGTTAGGGCATGCCTCAAGCCTCAAGTCTTTTACTACACTAATTCCCTGTAAGGACTGAATTCTTCAAATCTACCTTCAAACGAATCAATTTTCTCAGGGGTTCTTGCTTTATTTTAATTTTTTTAAACATTATGAAAGAAGATCAAAGACAGCTGCCCAAGTGCTGGGGCTGAAGAGGGAAAAGTGACACTTTGTTCTGGTTCCAGCTGATAAGATTAGGTGTGTTGTTTCACCATGGTTTCTAGAGCAAAATAAATGATAAGAACTAAGCATGTAACTCCTCGACAAAGAACTCCCTTGCACATGATGAGCTTGTTTTCCTTTCAGAGAGAGCCATGTAGATGACTGGGGAGCAAATGTTTTTGTGTGAAACTCATCATTTATTCTTTCCAGTGGCTTACTGTATGACTCTGCTCTCTTCACCTCTCTCTGTTATGCCATTTTTTTGAACAGAAATGATTAGGTATCCTCTAAACAAATGCGAAAAATGCCAATGTAAGAGCATCACATGATGTGTTGTAGGCATTTCAGATGCATCCTCCCTTGTCAGAGCTGTCTCCTCGACAGCAAGATCTGGTGTCATAGTGGGTGCCCTGTCGCCCTTTGACTGCATTGCTTTTGTTATTGTAATACATCAACCTGAATTTGCTCTGTCACATAAATGTGCCATCAGTGTTGACAGTTTTAGTTATGTTTCTCCTTGTAGACACTGGAGAGAAGAAATGTGATTTGCAAAAAATAAATCTTCCTGGAATTGGAGAGTAGTAGCTCTCAGGCAAAAGCTGTAAACTATTTTTGAGGTAATTTGTTTCATGTTGGGTCATGATAGTTGGTTTCATACATGATAGAAAATGTTTCAGTACCCAAATAGAAAACTAATTGAGTGTATCAACTGTCAGTCCTTTCATTTTGTATATTCACTGGTGAGTATATGCTACTACTGACAGACCTTGGGGTGTTCTGTGATGTCCAGATTCTTCTTGTCTTGAACAAAGAGCTGAGTAAGACCAATAGTGGTAGTAGTGAGAACATGATTTATTAAAAGTGAGGATGAGGGCTGGAGACATGGCCTAGTGGTTAAGAGCGCCGACCGCTCTTACAGAGGACCCAGGTTCGATCCCCAGCACCCACATGGTGGCCAAGAACGGTCTGAAGCTCCAAATCCAGGAGAATTCCAGTTCCAGAGGAGTCCGACACCCTCTTCTGACCTCTGCGGCATTGCACGACATGGGTGCACAAACTTGCATGCAGATAGTACATTCATACACATACAGAAATAAATAAAATTAAAAAAAAATTTAAAAATGTGAGGGTGAAAGCAAAAGACACACTCCAAGCCCTGTGAGGGCTTTTTCTTTACAAAAGGGAGTGGTTCCCTGAGATTGGTGGACCTCTCTTTGGTTAACTGATTTTCTTTGTTCACTACAAGGTGCTGCATAATCTTTTTTTGTTTTGTTTTTCTTTTCTCATATATATATATATATATATATATATATATATATAGTTTTATGATATGCATGCATGTGCATGTCCCTGTGTGTGTGTGTGTGTGTGTGTGTGTGTGTGTGTGCATGCCAGGATGCACATTGACAGTCAGGAAAGATGTGGGCCTCTGTCCTCAACTTCTACTTTGTTTTTGAGATGGGGCACTGTTCACTGCTGTGGATACCCTGCTATCTGGTCTTGGGGATCTTGAGAGTTCTGTAATCTTCACCTGCCAGCTTACTACTGGAGAGCTGGGGTTACAGACTCATGCTATCATGTTTAGCTTTATGGGGGTATAAGGATCTAAACTTAGGTTCTCACACTTGCCTGGAAAGCACCAGACTTACAGAGCTAATTCCCCAGCCCATTTGTACACTGGCCTGAAGTAGTCCCTGTCACGGCCCTGGTTGCCTTGGTTAACTTTATTATGGCTCACAGTCCTGTGTTCCTGACCTTATCTTCCTGCCTGATCAACACTAACTTTAAGACAATTGGAATTTACACAGGCTGTGCTTCATTGAAAGGAATTAGGATTCGGTATATAGCTTTGTATGTTCTCACAGGGTCTGTGACTATGGAATGTTGGAGAGAAATGCCAGTGGAGGTGTTCATCAAACAGAAAAGGGAGATCTCATACCTTCTCTGCTAGCTAGTAAGAACCAGCCCATCCTGTTCTCATTGGCTGTCTTTGGGCCTTGGTCCATTTTGGCTGAGGCTACTAGAGAGCATCTGATTAGCTGGGGTGAGTTGTCCAAATCTTGCCTCCAAGATAGACAGACCCTAAGCCCAGTTAACCAGAAGAAAGAAAGAACAAATCCAAATCAACAAAATCAGAGACAAAAGAAGGAACATTGCAACAGATACCAAGAAGATCCAGAGCATTATTAGGGAATCCTTTAAAAATCCATACTCTTTTAAATTTGAAAATCTAAAAGAAATGGATGAAGTTTTAAATTAATTGAAACTACTAAAGTTAAAACAAGGAATCAACAGTTTATACAGACCCCAAACAAATAAAGAAACCAAAAGACTACAAAGCTCCCAACTAAAAAGAAAAAGCCCAGGTCCAGATGGATTCAACAGCAGAATTTTACCAGAGTTTGAAATCAACCAATACTACCTAAATTATGCAAAAAGACAGAAAAAGGGGGAGAAATCATAAACTCCAACTCTAATACCAAAACTGGAAAAAGACACAATATAAAGGAAGTTATAAGCCATATCCCTAATGAACATTGGCACAAAATTTCTCAATAAAACACTCACAAATTGCTTATAGACACACATCATGATCAAATAGGCTTTATTCCAAAAATGCAGGGATGGTTAAATATACATTAGTCAATAAACATAATAAAACATATAAATGAACTTAAAGGCAAAAATCACATGATCATTTCAATAGATGCAGAAAAGTCCTTCTACAAAATCCAACGTGCAATCATAATAAAAGTCCAAGAGGGAATTGGCCTGGAGGGAACATACCTCAATATAATTAAGACCGCAAACAGCAAACCCATCCACAGTGAACATCATTCTCATTGGAGAAGAATATGAAGCAATCCCATTAAAACTAGAAAAAGCTGTCCACTGTCCCCAACCTTTTTCAATATAGTGCTCAATAATCTAGCTAGAGTAATAAGTCGAGAAGGAAATTAAAGGGGTACTAATCAGAAAAGAAGAGATCTAATTATTTTTATTTGTAGATGATATGATATTATATATTATATATGAGATCCCAAAAATTCTACCAGAAAGCTTCTAGAATGATCAACACATTCAGCAAAATGGCAGGTTACAAAAACAATGCTAAAAAAAAATCTGTAACCTTTCTATATACAAATAACAGGCAATCAGAGAAAGTTCAGGGAAACACTAATTCACAATAGCCTCAAAAATATATGGAAAAACCTAACCAAAGACATAACCCGCATGGTAATGGAACAAAAACAGACTTGCAGATCCATGGAACAAGATGGAAGACACAAACATTAGTGCATGGAATTCCACCCACCTGATAGTTCACATAGGTGCCGAGAACACAAACTGGAGCAGAGAGCATCTTCAGCAAATGGTAATGTTAATGTCGAGTGGATCTCTATATGTAGCAGAGTGAAATGAGAACCATATATATCACCCTGGAAAAAAGTCAACTCTAAATGATCTCAATGTTAATGAAATGCTGTAACTGTTAAAACATAGCCAGTACCCTATAAGATAGAGGTGCAGGAATGGACTTTAAATCAGATTGGGAAACTTGGATTTCAACATGCAAACAAATGAAATTATTAATATTTCTCACTCTTTATAAAACTCAACTCCAAATGGATCAAGAACCTTACTATAAGTCCCAATACCTTGAAATTGCTGGAGAAAAAATCCTAGGTTTTCCAGAGAGCTGGTCAGTTACTCATAAGAACTGTCAGCAATGGTGAGAGCATGCACAGTCCCATGAAAGGCCAAATCAGAGCAAAATCCCAGTATAGATCCTGGGAAGTGGGTAAGAAATCCCAGCCAAATCTAAGGACCTTATGGCAATTGATGGTTGCTGGGAGGGGAGTGGGGTGAGTCTCTTACAGGATTGGGACTCTTGGTAGAGTGTCAAGGAACCAGTGGATGGATCTACCCTGTGGGATATGCGGGGCCACAAATTGGACTCTATAAACCATATTGTCTATATAGTTGAGTATATCAAATTGGGCAGCGTGAGGAGTGCAGGTGGGGAGGGCATCTAAATACTTTCAAATTATAATACATAAATCAGAAAAATTTAATAAAACATTTTTAAAAAAAGACCAATAGTGAAGCAACAGACAAGCTTGGAGACATCTGAGCTCAAGCACAGACTTAAAGGTATGCAAAATCTTTTAAAAAAAACTGCAAAAATTAAGTGTCAGTTGGCCAGCTCAGCTGGCAGAACATGAAGATATTCTGCTTCCTTTGAACCTGTGCTTGTTTCCGAGAGCAACAGTAGGTTACATTGTTTAATCTCACAGTATGTTCTGCATGCAATTCTCATAAATTCCCATTTTAAATCTTCTGTTAGGATTATTTTTAGTTTGATCAGCATTTGAAAGGTCGGAAGCCCAGACTATGAGCAAAGTGTATAATCAAACACATAACTTAATTCGACTCTTTAACATGGCTTTTCAAACAGATGAAGCTACCAACAACTTCGAACAAATTGAGGTTTTCCTAACTGGCCTTTCAGTTTCCAACAAAAGCTGAACCTTTAGGCTTCTGCCCATGTTTTCTCCGGTGGCCGGTGGTTCCTTTGGCTGGGGGTGTTCTAGGATCTTTTGTGTCTTTTCTACCTCTATATCCTCCAAGAGCCAATTCAAATAGTATCTCACATTTGTCCCATCCTAGAGACAGTAACCCATCCTCTATCTTTATTCACAAATGCTCCTACAGCTTTCTTTTTCTCTCTCAGTGATTACATTTCTCAAATACAAGGAACATTTCTTTATTCCCCATCTGTACTCTGACAATAGGTGCTCAGTAATTGAAAGTACGAATAGTATAGATCTGTGCACGAACTCGGGTGGGGTAGGGGGAATGAAAAGAGGAATGAGTCTAAATTGGACTGAAAAATGTATGAATTGCACAAAACTTTAATAAAAATTTATTCAGGAATGAATTAGGGCCTGCCCTGGAGCAAAAATAATAACAAAAAAAAAGAAGATCCATAAGGAGGCCTTGGCTTCTTGAGGCCTGTCATGGAGGACAGGGCATTGGACCCCCCCCACTCTCCCTTCCCTCCCTGCAGCAAAGAGTCTCACAGCACTGTGCCTTTTTGAGTCAACATGATGTGACTTAGTATTTCTGGCTGATAATTCAGAAAAGCAGGTGATACTGTAAACAATTTTTTATCTACTATAATGACTGAATTCACTATTATGCTTTTAAAATTTTATTCAGGAGGAATTTGAGTATTCACTGTAAATTGTATACACATAATGAAAGTAAAAAGCAAAATAAACATTAACATTGAAATGAACAATAAAAGCAAAACAATAAAGTAAGGAAGAGAAAATTAAGCCTGGAAGATTAGCTTACTTAAAGCAAACTTATATGTACACACTATCGAGGCACATTGAAAATCATTACATGCAGCACCTCTGATTCAAGGAAGGCTACTAAAGCAATTATTTGGGGGAACAGATGTGTTCATTAGCATATCACATACACAGTCACAGGATCAGTTAGATTTTTATAGGACCTGTATAGGGAACAGACACTGAGATCTCCATTAAGTATCTCAGGTGGAGATATTCTGAGCTGTGATGGGACTTTGTAATCTTGAGTTCCTTCTACCTGGCTGTTTGATCTAAGGCTGACAATATTGAATTTCAATGAAAAAGAATTATTCAGCACTAAGCCTGTGATCCTGGGATTCCATTGGTGACCTCCAGGCATGTAAGCATTTCACTTTTGTTTCTATGAGAGTACTATACTGGTAAGAACAGCAGGTTACAGAGTAAGGGGTCTAACTTCATAGAGCAGACAGCTCAACTGTCTGCAGAACCAATGTCTCCTTAACTCTCTTCAAGCCTGATGAACTTAATTAAAAGACACACTGGTAGGACAATGTTTCTTTGACTTCTAATAATGCTTATTAATACTCAGTTCTAACACAGATCATCACATGTGCTATTTATGTGGAGTGAGCCAAATTTCACCAAATTGAAGGGCACATAGTGGGTCCAGAATAGGTCAGAGACAGGTTTCTCCTTTTTTTCTGGTTCCTGTGTGCTTCAACTTATAATCTGTTCAAAAACTACCTTTTTCTCCTGTCTTTTCATGTAAGGATTACATATTCTACAGGAGGAAGAACATGATTTTCACATGTAGATGTCTGTGAACATCCACTTTCCTCTCCAAGATCTCTAGGAGCATTAACTCTGACTGCACTGGAGGGAGGGTTGGCTTAGTCCACCATGATAGCCAAGAGTCCTAGTTGTTCACTGTAGAGAGGGTTTTACAGAAAAGCATGAGGGGTCCATGGCATAGGTCCATGTTTCTGAGAGGACCACATAGAAGCAGTTGTCCATGATGGAGGATAACCATAGCATTTGATAATCAGCTGTATTTCCTGTTTTGCTATGGAAATATTTTGCACTTTCATAAGGTTTTGACTGATCATAAATGATAGTACCTACAAGTAATGAGACTCAGGGTGGTCTGTAGAAGGTGAGGAAGCCTGGGCATTGGCCTGTAGAAGGTCAGGAAGCACAGGCATTGCCCCAGCAATAATTTCTGTACAGCTTTATCTTACAAAAGGAGTATCTATGATAACTATTAGTGGCTTTAATTAGTGGCAATTTGCCATTGCTTGCTGTGGACATAAGTAGGCATTTATCCTTCAGCTGTGATACTACTCAGACAGAATCAGTTTTTAAATCATTTTTAAAATCCATTTAGAAGAAGATGCAGATGAAACAACTTCCCTTTGAGCTACCAAAAATCACAGTTGTAACAGCAGCAACTGACAGCAGCTGCCCCTTGTTCTCTCCATTCCTATAGGGCTGCCCAGCAGGACTTCCACCTTCTTTTATTGTCCTGGTTCTGTCCTTTTTCCTCTCCCAGGGATGCTTGCTCAGCTCTTGCAGGATTCTTGCAGGATACTGCAGGGTTCCAGACTCTGCTGTCAAACATCAGAGCCAGAACCCAGCCAGAACATGGAAGTAAGCTTAGTGCTTCCCACTTTTCATTTATTGTACTGGGGATTAAAACCAGGACCTCACATGTGCCAGACAAACTCTCTACCACTGAGTTCCCTCCCTAACTCCTTTCTACTTTTAAAAGGAAATGTAGATCAACAGGACAAAGGATAAACAGAGAGACATCTGAACTAAATGACACAATACACCAAATGGACCTCACAGACATCTACCGAATATTTCACCCAAACACCAGAGAATACACTTTCTACTCAGCACCTCATGGAACATTCTCCAAAATAGACCATATACTGGGACACAGGGAAAAACTCAACAAATATAAAAAGGTTGAAATAATCTCATGCATTCTATCAGACCACAGTGCAATAAAACTCAATATCAACACCAGAATAAACCCTACAACCTACAGGAACACATGGAGACTAAACAACACTCTCCTGAATAATGAGTGGGTCAAGGAAGAAATAAAAAAAGAAATAAAAACATTCCTGGAACTGAATGACAATGATAAAACAACACAGCAAAATCTATGGGACACTCTAAAAGCAATCCTAAGAGGGAAGTTTATAGCTCTAAGTGCCCACATTAAAAAAACAGAAAGAGCACAAGTGAACGATCTAACACTGCAGCTAAAAATACTTGAGAGACAACAACAAATGAACCCTAAACGGAGCAGACAAGAAGAAATAACAAAAATCAGAGCAGAGATCAATGAAATAGAAACAAAGAAAACCATACAAAAAATCAATGAATCCAAAAGTTGGTTCTTTGAGAGAATAAACAAGATAGACAGACCTCTAGCCCAGTTAACCAAAAGAAAGAGGGAACAACTCCAAATCAATAGAATCTGTGATGAAAGGGGAAATATCACAACAGACAATGAAAAGATCCAGACAATCATACGGGACTACTTCAAAAACTTATATTCTACTAAGTTTGAAAACCTAGAAGAAATGGATGAATATCTGAAATCCTGGGAATCACCAAAGCTCAACCAAGAAGAGATCGACAGCCTAAACAGACCAATAGTACAGGAAGAAATCGAAGATGTAATAAGTAGCCTCCCAACCAAAAAATGCCCAGGCCCGGATGGATTCACGGCAGAATTCTATAAAATATTTCGTAAAGACTTACAACCATTACTACTTAAATTGTTTAGAAGGATACAAATGGAGGGACTTCTCCCAAATTCCTTCTATGAAGCCAGCATTACGCTACTACCAAAACCAGGGAAAGATACAACCAAAAAGGAGAACTATAGACCCATCTCCCTAATGAACACAGATGCCAAAATTCTAAACAGGATTCTGGCAAATCGCATACAGACTCACATCAAGAAAATCATCCACCATGACCAAGTTGGATTCATACCAGACATGCAGGGATGGTTCAACATACGAAAATCAATAAACATCATCAAACATATCAATGGACTGAAGGACAAAAACCACACCATCATCTCAATTGATGCGGAGAAAGCCTTTGACAAAATCCAGCACCCTTTCATGTTTAAAGTCCTGGAGGGAATTGGTCTGGAGGGATCATTCCTCAATGTAATCAAAGCCATATACAGAAAACCCACAGCCAATATCATCCTAAATGGGGAAATGACAGAAGCATTCCCCTTAAAGGTAGGAACTCGGCAAGGCTGCCCCCTGTCACCACTCCTCTTCAATATAGTGCTAGAAACCCTAGCTAGGGCAATAAGGCAAGAAAAGGAAATTAAAGGAGTTCTAATTGGAAAAGAGGAAGTCAAGCTATCCCTTTTTGCTGATGATATGATTGTCTACCTAAGGGATGCTAAGAACTCCACCAGAAAACTCCTAGAAACGATTAAGAGCTTTGGTAAAGTGGCAGGATACAAAATAAACCTAGAAAAATCAGTAGCCTTTCTGTACACCAACAACAAGCAATTGAAGAAGGACTACAAGGAGACCTTCCCACTCACAATAGCCTCAAAAACAATAAAATACCTAGGAACAAACCTAACCAAAGACACCAAGGATCTCTACAACAAAAATTTTAAACCCCTGAAAAAGGAAATTGAGGAAGACATCAGAAGATGGACAAACCTCCCATGCTCATGGATTGGGAAAATAAATATAGTAAAAATGTCCATCCTACCCAAACTAGTGTACAGATTTAATGCGATCCCAATCAAAATCCCCAAGAGTTTCTTCACAGGCTTGGAAAAAAAAATCCTCAATTTCATTTGGAAAAACAAAAGACCCCGAATAGCCAAAGCAACCCTGAGTGAAAAGAGCAATACAGGGGGGATCGCTATACCAGACATCAAACTATACTACAGGGCTATAGTCATAAAGACAGCCTGGTACTGGCACAAAAACAGACCAGTTGACCAATGGAATAAAACTGAAGATCCAAACCTGAGCTCATACAATTTCAGCCACCTCATATTTGACAAGGGGGCCAAGAAGACACAATGGAGGAAAGACAGCATCTTCAGCAAGTGGTGTTGGCAAAACTGGATCACCACTTGTAGAAGAATGAAATTAAACCCCTACCTCTCACCTTGTACAAAGGTCAACTCCAGATGGACCAAAGACCTCAATGTGAAACCCCAAACTCTGGAGGTGATAGAAGAGAAGCTTGGCAGCAGACTACAAGACATAGGTGTAGGAAAAGACTTCCTAAATCAGACAGCAGCTGCACAAGAAATAAGATCGACAATTGACAAATGGGACCTCATTAAACTCAAAAGCTTCTGTACATCAAAGGAAGCAATAAAGGAAGTGAGGAGAAGACCCACAGAGTGGGAGGAAACCTTCACAGCAGATACATCTGACAAAGCATTAATTTCCAGAGTATACAAGCTACTCAAAAAACAAAGAAGAAAGAAAACAAATGAATCATTCAAAAGATGGAGCAAAGATCTGAATAGAGACTTCACAGAGGAGGAGTTAGAGATGGCCGAGAAACATCTTAAGAAGTGTTCAACATCTCTGATAATTAAGGAAATGCAAATTAAAACCACTCTGAGATATCACCTTACTCCAATAAGACTGGCTAGGATCAGGAACACGAATGATACCAAGTGCTGGAGAGGTTGTGGGGAAAGGGGAACACTCATCCATTGCTGGTGGGAATGTAAACTTGTACAGCCACTATGGAAAGCAGTGTGGAGAACCCTTAGAAGACTCAAAATGAGCCTTCCATTTGACCCAGTCATACCACTCCTGGGTATATACCCACAAGACACAACTTACTGCAAAGATACATGCACAGCTATGTTTATTGCAGCTCTGTTCACAATAGCAAAAAGCTGGAACCAGCCCAGGTGCCCTTCAACTGACGAGTGGATAGAGAAAATGTGGTACATGTATACAATGGAATACTATGCAGCAGTAAAGAGGGACAACATCATGAAATTTGCAGGTAAATGGATGGAGCTGGAAGACATTATGTTAAGTGAAGTAACACAGTCCCAGAAAAACAAACGACAAATGGTGTCCCTCATATGTGGATGCTAGTACCAACAACCCAGATATAAATATTTCTCATGGAGAGGGAGGCATAGTAAAAGAACAACAGAAAGACTGCATCAGAAAATGGACTGAAATGGTGAATTGGAAAGGGGGGATGGGTGGGAGAGGGACACGGGTGTATATTCGATTAAGGCATATTTAATTGACGTGAGCTCAGCAAGTACCCAGTTTCGCCTAGACACTGTCTACAGGACACATGGTGTTTTAGGACTTAGTAAAAGTAAAAGTAAACATGTGTATATTAAACAACATTGGTTTACAGAATCTGATAAAAATGGTAATGCATCTGAATTAAATGGAGATATAATTCGCTGTTGCCCACATTTGCTTTACATAAAATCTGTAGAGCAAGAACTTTGGGATTGACACATACAAATGTTCTCTATAATTTCTCTGTTGTACAGTATCACCTTGTAGCATTCTCTTTAAGATGATTTAACGTAAAAATTAAGTTTGCTTCCCAAGTTAATCATATATAGTCACCCAAAACAACATGGGTGAATTTGATGAAATCTGTGCCTTGACTCCACCCTATAGTCATGTATAATACAACTGTCTTCTGGAGACTCATACGCTAAAAAAAAGGGGGGGGGATACAGAAAGACATGAAACCTTTTCATCAAACCCTTGCAATTCAAATCTTAAAACTAACTATGGGAAAAGATTTGTTTGTTCCAACAGGACAAAACGTCACCAACTTAACGGCTGAGAAAGAAAAGATACAGGTTTGCATTGAGTAGGATGTACCAAAAAGTGGCAACGGAAAGGCTGACCCGTCTGAACATTCAAAGGAAGAAAAGCCTCAGATTGCCATAAACATCGAACCCCTCTGTGGATCCTACATGTAACAACTAGTTATAATGAGTCCTAATGAAACTTACCTTCTAGGTGCCACAAAGGTTCTGATATGAGAGACTTCCTTGCCTTCCCACCCATAGAACAAGGAGAAATATGACAATGATGAGGTCGCTCCCCAACTGTAAATTGGAGACAACTATTGTAGAGGTAATCTCTTATAAAACCGGTAAAACTGCTTTCTTTAATTGACTACTAGACATGGGAACTGTGGAAGGGATTACTCTCTGTTCAGAACCAAATATAATACTAAAGTCCTAGGGCTATGCACTCAGGCAAAATATATTAATACAGGAGCTCTGACATCAGCAATGGATTGTTCTACCAGGTGGATGTTGGCCAGGGGATCCAAGGCCCCACAAAAGGTAAGGGCTCCTTGCCTCTAAGTTGGGATACCTACAGGAGGAGAGGCAATAAGACCCTGCTGCCGAAGACCTGACGTTAACATGGGAGGGATGTATTGAGACCACACATGCAAGTGTACAGATGGCCTCTGGAATGCCAGAGAGTGTTACCAAAGGCCACTAAACCAATAAAGCAAATATGGGTCTCCCTGAGTCAAGCAAGACTCCACCGTCAGCACCAGCTACACCTCACCTGCCTGGAAATACTGTGCAGCAGAGGCAGCCATGTGCCTGTATATCCCAAATCTAATTGGCTATTGGCTCTCCCCTTGGAGAAATAACCCATGGCTGATGCCACAAGCTTACATCCTCTACAGGTTAGGAGATGTTATAAGCCACAGTAAGACCCTGTCATATTTAACAGGGGGGAAAATTGTAATTCATGGATTAACATATCCAAACATGTGTCTATGCTAAAGTAACCTACCATAACTATTAGTGCTGCTTAAATACCTATATATCTAATTGCTTGTTCTTCATTAGTAGGATCGAAAGGTTATTCCTGGACAAACTGTCAGCCCATGAAAGGAAACAGCCAGAATTGACCAGAGTCCAAGTCAACAGCTCCAGAGAGAGTGGACTGTTTTACCTCTCATCCACCTGTGCCCCTTTTCTAAGCCTAGGGAACAACCTGCGGAAGAGGGGGCGTGGTAGAATGTAAGGGCTGCGATTGGGGTGAATGGTGAAACTACAGCAATGTAGTCTGGACACTCATTTGATCAACTTGATTGAACAAACAACCTGTCACCCCCCACTGGATGGTGGGGCTGTAGGTGTTTGGGCACAACAGCCTGCAGTTAGGTTTTGCATGAAGGATGCTTGTACTCATGGATTATCACTTATAGCTAAAAATGAAAAAAAAAACTGAGAGAAAGATGCAGGACAGTTATGGCAGAATGCATGATCTGGGATGGGGTGGGGGTGGGGGGGGGAGGGAAAGGGAAATAAGCCTGAACTGAATTGGAAAAAATGTATGAAATGCACAAAGCATCAATAAAAAACTAATTAAAAAAAAAGGAAATGTAGATCTTTATAGAAATCATGTTTAAAATATGAATTATATTTCTGAGTCAGATCAACCTATGAGAAGTACTTTTTAAGTTTTACTGTGTACTACATTTCTTTCTTCCTTTCCTTGGTTTGTAAGTGATGATTTTTTTAACATTATGCTATGACTTTATTACACTTTGATTCTGATGACAGGGTTATTAGAGTAATGATGGTGTAGCTTCAAAGGAGCCAGAAGGAAGGGCACAGATACCCAGGGGAAGAAAGATTACCTCAAAGCAAACTGGGTAGTATATGTCTATCTGAGAATCTAATAGCTATATATTTTCTCTTTTGCATTTCTGTTGTTACAGAATATATAATCCCCCTTTACTTATTCCCTCTTCAATTTCCCAAATCCTTCCAAGCAGCTGCATGGCAGGCAACTCCTCACACTCTTCTCAAATCACCTCAGCAGAACATAGAGCATGTGCTTATTAATGCTTATATTTTGCTTGATATGAACAAGTTAACACTGCTGCTTATAAGAAATGTTTCTGGCTTTTAATAATGCTTATAAATACTCGGTGTAGTGCAGGTCATCACACAATGCAATTGTTTCTTCTTCTTTGCTCCCTGTCCTTTTACATTGAGTATCTCAGCTGTCCAGTGTGGGCTGGCATTCAAAACCTATCAGGATGAGGGCTTTATGGTATAAACCAGGAACCTATGCATGTCAGGGAGAAGGAAAGCCCTTGCAGATGCTGGTCTTGTGTAAAATGGCAGGGTGGTAGTAAGATGAGAGATGACTGTAGAAAGGAAAATTCCAGCGAGGCACACATGGAAGCTGACTTGAGTCTTTGGATGTAAAATGGGTGACAGCAAACCTTGGACATTGGCTACATACAGAGGAATTGATGATCTAAATAAATAGGTTAAAGAAATGGGAATCAGTTCCTTACTGTTAGAAAAGGGCTATAAAAGAGCAAGAGAGAAAACTGGATTACATCCCATAGATTAGACTAAGCACTGTGGGTATGAATGAATGCTGAAGGTGAATAGATAGCAGAATACATAAATATAGTATTTTATATAAGTATCTTGATCACTGACGTATACACATACAAACACAATCACACACACTGCATGTATACATGCACACATTCAAAGGACTGAAAAATATTGATTTCAGGATCTAGACATTGAATATCTAATAAGCCTTGGCCATGTCAAAATAGTAAAAAGAAGCCAGGTGTGGTGGCGCATGCCTTTAATCCTAGCACTTGGGAAGCAGAGGCAGGCGGACCTTTGTGAGTTCAAGGCCAGCCTGGTCTACAGAGTGAGCTCCAGGCCAGCTGGGACTAAAGGGAGACCTTGTCTCAAAAATACCAAAAAATAAACATAGTAAAAAAAAATCCTCAAATCTTCTTAGAGTGATTTCATCAAAATCTTTCACAATTCAAATTCAATTTGCATATCAAAATAATTAAAAAAATTTAAATTAATTTTATTTATTTCTGTATGTGTATGAATGTACTGTCTGCATGCAAGTCTGTGCACCCGTGTCGTGCAATGCCGCGGAGGTCAGAAGAGGGTCTCAGATTCCCCTGGAACTGGAGTTCTCCTGGAATTGGAGTTTCAGACGGCTCTCAGCCGCCATGTGGGTGCTGGGGATCAAACCTGGGTCCTCTGTAAGAGCAGTCGGCGCTCTTAACCACTAGGCCATCTCTCCAGCCCCCAAAATAATTTTAATAAGCAATCCATTGGTGAAACAGGAAAACATGGGTCCACAATAATAACATAAATCAATAAATACCTATATATCTAATTTCTTGTGCTTCATTAGTAGGATTGGAAGGTTATTCATGGACAAACTGTCAGCCCATGAAAGGAAACAGCCAGAATTGACCAGAGTCCAAAACGACAGCTCCAGAGAATGTAGACGGCTTTGCCTCTCATCCACCTGTGCCTCTTTTCTAAGCCTAGGGAACAATCTGTGGAAGAAGGAGCATGGTAGAATGTAAGGGCATTGATTGGGGTGAATGGTGAACCTATAGCAATATAGACTGGACACTTATTTGATCAACTTGATTGTATATACAACCCCCCCCCCCGTCCCAGCTGGGGCTGTGTGGGTTTGGGCACAACTGCTTCAAATTGGTTTTACATGGAGGATGCTTGTACTCATAAATTATTAATTATTGTTAAAAAATGAAAAAAAATAAAGAAGAAAAAAATGTTTAAATGCTGAGATAAATAGATGAAAAAATATAAAAAATAAATCCTGTGGTTAGACATAATGTCATGACAAAAAATCAATAAACTAAATTTTTGATGTAAAACAGAATATTTGAATATTTTTAACTTTCCTTTTTATAAAACTATGAAGAAGTTCACATCCCAGTGCTAATCAGAAGACCAAACATCATACTTGGAAGGACAAATTAAGATGATGTTGTAACAGGGAAACAAAAACTGAAGAACTTTCTACAAAAGAGCTGAGCTGCAACTGTCAAAGTGGTGAGGTCCCTCAAGACAAGGAAAGAAAAATATAAATTTGAAGGATTGTGGAGACCCATGCTAAGCAGAGCTAGCAGTGATAAGGACATCACAGTGACCACTGGAGAAGCGTGATGCTGCCTAGAGGCATGAACGGTTTGCCTCCATATATGTGAGTTTAGCTGTGCCATGCTAAACTCACATATATGGAGGCCACAATGGGCATGAGATCCCCTGGAATAACAGTTATGCATGGTTGTTAGATGCTATGTGGGTGTTGGGAACTGAATTCAGGTCCTCTGCAGGAGCAGCCAGTGCTGTTAATTACTCCAGCCCAAGGAATGACTTTTAAGGGGATTAAAATCATAGGTGGGACTAAAGGGTGACCCTGTCTCAAAAATACAAAAAAATAAAAATAAAAAAGAATCATAGCCTTGGCAGTTCTCTGAATCATATTACTGTATTTACATTCCATTTGTTTTGAGAGTCTCATTATGCAACAAAGTCTGGCCTGGAACACACTATGTATTCCAGCCTAGCCTTGGACATACAACCCTCCTGCCTCAGCCTCTCCAGTACTAGCATTTCAGGCATGAGCCACCGCTCCAGCTATATTACCTTTCAGTTTCTCCATTTTCAGCAAGAATTCTCATCAACATCTTTATTTTCTAATCACACCCTTAATTAGTTAAAATATTTCTTTCAAACATAAACTACTTTTCTGTGTTCCTATAATAAGAAAGAGTTCAGGCTAAACTTGAATATATGGTACTTATTGTTCCTTTTTAAAAGATTAATTTTTATTTCTTTTGTGTGTCTGATTGCTTGCCCACATGTATGCACGTGTACCACACTCATACAGTTCGCAAGGAGGCCAGGAGAGGGAGGTGGATCCCCCAACTTCTTGATCTTTAATACATTTATCTTGAGTTTCTCATTCCTTCCTCCTTTCCCCATAGCTCTCCATTCTCCATTCTTCCTTCACTCCCTCTTTCCCATCCTGTCTGACTTTTCTCTGTCTTCCTTCTCCCTTCCTACACTTGTTGTGGGGTCTGTTATGATAGTATACCTGTGTTAGACAGACTCCGAAAACAAGGTTAGTTTTAAAGAATTTAGAATTTACCAACAGAAACTGAGAATAAAACGGTGTTTGTGGTGAGAACTCAGCACTGTGGCACACTTAAAAAGACAGAGCTATCATCGATGGATGGTTTTAATAACACAGCCACACAGAGATATGAGGAAGTAGGTGTTTTAGAGAATATGGGGTTTGAGTTGAGCTGTTATGTGAGTCATGTTAGATGGATAAGTGAATGGCTAATAAAATGAGAAAAAGAATTCATAGTGATAAAATTTGAAATATATATAGAATGAAATCTTATTCATCAGTCAAGGAAACATATGGCAATATATGGAAAACATTTACTAGGTCTGTACAACTTTGGAGATAATATAAATAATAAAGCAGTACTAAGAGAATAAAGGGGCCTGTAACCAGACCTGTAGAAATGAAAACATTGGAAAAAGTACATTTACAGATTTTGACCAATGCATTTTCTACTCTGCAATTAAAACTTAATTGTTTGATAAAATGTAAATTAACAATAACTCAATAAAATGTAGAAAAACTATGAGTAACCATAGAGGAAATTGAAAATGTGTTCAGAAATCTCAGTGCTGAGTGGTTTGGCTATTTCTTAAAAACTAAAAAAATAATTAGCTGTCATGGTTTGTGGTGGAAATCTATCTCATTAATTTTCTAATACTAGCTTATAAGGATACCAAGACAGCATGTTTTTAGGACAAACCCACTCTACCTTCCAAGAGTATCCTAACTAACCCCACGCCCATCTTTGCGGGGGGGGGGGTTAAGTTCACATGACTGGATGCTTGAAGCAAGGTTAGTACTTAGCCCTTAGCCCTACAATTGAACATCTTCAATGGCACTGTACCTTTCTCTGGCCATAAATTTTAGTTTGAGATGAGAGCACAATTAGCCCCAAATTACTTTTCCTTCTTGATAATTCACAGGTGTATTATTACCACAGACCTTAGGAACCAAAGCAATTAGTTTTTTATTTTTTTTTTTTTTCTTTCCTTAGATAAGAACATTAACCTTTTCATTTAAAGGAAGCATCACAGCTTGTCTCTGGCATGTCTGAATTGGCAATCTCACTCTTGAACTTTAGGGCTATAATTTAATAATTCACTGTTATTTGAACATAACATGAAATACTGAAATAGTCCATCTGATGACTGAGATAGTTACTAAGTGAGCAATGGCCAGGTATCTTATACAGATGTTCAGAGGAATGGTGTATGTTTTGGGTACAGTAAAATGTCAGAAGAATCCATCTCTCTACTCAGAATAGCATGCAATCTACAGCTTATAAAGGTTTTATTTCTGGAATTTTTTGCTTGATATTTTTGTCCCAAGTTGACCATAGGCAGCTCCAAGGATGGAAAGAAACAGGTAAGAAGCAGCTACTAAGCATAAATGAAACAATCTAAACAAACTATTAGCAAGGGAGAATGCACATTTAGAAGGTATGATTGTAAGTTTAGATTTTTTTTTTTGTAGGAATGTCAGGCATTTCATTATCAGGAAATCTAATGCAAATTCCACATAGAAACATAAGAAAGGGGGATATAATTTTTATTTATCTCAAGTAATGCCTTTAGATTTTTTTTTAATTTTAATTTTTATTTATTTCTGTGTGTGTATCAATGTACTGTCTGCATGCAGGTTTGTGCACCCGTGTCGTGCAATGCCGCGGAGGTCAGAAGAGGGTGTCGGATTCCCCTGGAACTGGAGTTCTCCTGGAATTGGAGTTTCAGACGGTTCTCAGCCGCCATGTGGGTGCTGGGGATCGAACCTGGGTCCTCTGCAAGAGCAGTCGGTGCTCTTAACCGCTAGGCCATCTCTCCAGCCCCTCAAATAATGCCTTTAGAACATTCATAGAGATACAAACTAATGTTAAAAATTCTTGACTCAGAGCAGAAGTTCTTTAATGTAATAACAGGTTTCAGGTATTCACAACAAGCATTCCAGGAAGTGGTGTAACTTTTGAAACATTTTCAATATCATGTTAATCATTACTGCATCTTTTCAGAACTATGCCAGAACACCAGGCCTAAACAATAAACTTGATAAGAAAAAAAATCACTATAGAACAAGATAGCAATTGTTTTTATCTGTAGATGACAGGATGTCATGGAAAATGATAGAATTTAACAGAAAAGAATTTTAAGGAGACTTAATTAATTAGAACTAAAAGAGGATTACAAAAGGAGCCACTGTGAGTGATGCTGTTCTATGTTTATTTTTCCCTTCCTGTTCAGGTTGTACTGGAAATATCATGCAGGATAAGTTAATGTACAGGATACAGCTATTTTATTTAGTCTGCAGCCTGGTCTGGTAAGCTCAAGTTTCAAAATGTGGACCCCAAAGAGAAGTAATATATATTTCTTATACCTTAGGCATTGGGTTATAGTAAGAAGGAAACTAACATTAACTGGCTATCAGTAAAGTCTCAAAATTAGGCAAATTTTCATAAATTTACAAATAAATGATTAAAGAAACCAATCCCCTGTTTGAAAATCCTTGCAGAACTCTCCATCTGAGACAAACAGATTTGAGGAAGTCTCAGCAGGACACAAGGCCACAAGGCCAGTGGTGTTAGCTAGCTGTGTCAGCGTTCTAACCACAAACTTGTCAGCTGAACTTTGCTGACAGAGACAGAGAGAAAACAAGGGTTATTATCCATATTTTTCCATCAGGCTCTACCTCAAGGTGACATAATTCATTGAAAAACACATATATTTTTGCTATGTGAGTCCCAGTTTTTGTTACCTTTAAAAATGAAGTTTCCATGGGTTTATGTCACTTTTTGGACTGAGTTTCATGATACAAAGCAGAAGTGACCTGAGAGCTAACTGGTTTGCTGTTCCTGTAAACATCTGTCTTCAGGCACTTTCTTCCCTTCATCTGCTTATGTAAAATCATTGCTTACTGAAATACACACAGATCCGAGTTCTGGATTGGCATAGAGTTCCATACTCTTTTTATGTGTCTGATGTTTGGAGTCTTCAAGGTTATTATTATTGCCCTCCTTGCCTTCATGCATCATTGAGCCCTTTTAAGTCACTGACCCACATTTCCAATAGGAACATTGTCTCAGCATGAAACTTATAATAGAAAGTACTTATTCGCAATTATAAAAATACATTGTAAATGATGGAAAAATTTATCCTCAGAGACAAAAAGCAGATTCTGTTAACTGAAGAGTATGCAAGGAGAACTGAGCAATGGACTTTCACAGGCAATGCCCACAGTTTTTCAGACAGAGACCATTATTATGCATGGGAGAAGCAAAATCAAATAATTTTACTTCATAATTTTCTGGAACATTGGTCATCATAATTGTCCCATTTATTTTTCTTCTAAACTTTTCTGTTACCTGCAGATATGTTGATTGAACACCATGGACCATGCATATCTGGACATGTGTGTTAAAATTACACTGATGTGACCAGCTGTAGTGACATATGCCTGCCATCCCAGCACTTGGAAGCAGGAAGATCAGAAGTTCAGGGTCAGCATCCGTGCTGCATTACCATCCCCCTAACTTAAAATATTCCACCTTGGAGGGAAGCTCCTTAACTGGGGAAGTTGACAAACCTGGCTATGCTCAGGAAGCAAACAACTCACAAGTCCCTGGAAGTTCTTAAAATTTATAAGATATACAAGGCTCATCCTCAAAGTCATGTAAGAAATTACAGGGATGGGGAGTGGAGCTGCTGAGCAGCAAACTGCCTACAGTGTGCTACATGGATTCCACCTTCATGATTCTTCACCTATGTTCAGTGGGCATAGACACCTTTGTTATCCATGCTCTTGTAAATAGCCCCTGACTCATGCTCCATAAGTAAGCCAAGTAATCTCATTGGTTAACAAGTGGTACTCTGGTCTGTTGCTGGTTCCCTATCTGAATATGGTTGTTTATGTCTCTCCAGGTAAACAGTTCTTGGCACACAGTGAGTTCAGTGCCAGCTTGGGCTTCATATGACCCTGTCTGAAAATAAGTATAAGAAAAAATTATACTGATGTGAAAAGTGAGAAGCTACTCTTTTCTACCCTGTCATCATATGCATATTTCTGAGAAGCTCAAAGCCATTTCCTGGCATGAGCTTGGACTTGGCACTGATGTGTTACCAGACTGGGTGACTTGTAATTTGGCATGCAAGTTAAGTGATGAAGGTCATTTAATGAGGAAGCAGAATCTTTTAGAACCTTTTCTTATTGACACTTACAGAGTCTCGTCTGGGTTTCCAGATGATACAGGGGAAATAAGGTCCTCTCTTAGAGCCTCATTAATATAAAATAATTTAAGGATGGACTCAAACGGACCTTAAGGACAATTTTATTTATTCAAAAGAAAACCCTCTAGTCAGATAAGCTGTAAATCTCAGCAGCCCTCCTGAGGAAAATGGAGGGAAGGAGGAAAAAAGCCATGCCATTTAAAGAAAGCTGGGGGTCAAACACATGCTAAATCTTCAGCCACATGGTAGGGAGGGGAGGTATAAAGAAAGATAAGAAACCCAAAATGCTGAGGCAGTACAAAGTGTTAGGGAAAGCATGCTTAGAAGACAAGAAATTCAGAAAAGCATACAGATGGCATGGCTATGGCCAGTGTCTAACCAGCAGTGTATAACCAACTAGGGGCTGGAGATTCCTGACAGGAAAAGTTTACCATCCAATTAATAGACTAAGTTATTCCACCTATTTTTTTTTAATGTGTATGAGTGTACTGTCTGCATGTAGGTTGGTGCACCCGTGTCATGCAATGCTGTGGAGGTCAGAAGTGGGCGTCAGATTCTCCTGGAACTGGAGTTAAAGATGGTTCTTAGCCGCCATGTGGGTACTGGGAATCAGACCCGGGTCCTCTGCAAGAGCAGTTGATGCTCTTAACCACTGAGTCATCTCTCTCCCCCCTATTTTTTTTTTTTAGCATGATTACTGTGAGCCTGCCTTCTTGGAGATGGTTCAAGGGACATGTGATTGATCTGGCTGAACTGGAACATTGGATATCCACCCAGGCCCATATGGGGATGTTCTTGCCACTGTACCACTTTCTCTCAATAAAATCATACTTATAAACTATATAGAACTTAGCTCCATTTCAATTTTTTCCAAAAGGAACAGATTAATCCTGAGTTAAAGGAAAGATTTCTTAACATTTCCCAAAATCTTCTTTAGTTTTTTGGTTACTTACAATCATCAAGAAATAAAACAGTGAATTCAATTATTGTTTGATGGTTTTAGGCAAAGAGAACAAATAAAACTCTTCAACTTGCTTTAGAAAAGAATCCCAGGGGAATCTTTAGACTTTGCAACAAGCATGTAGCTTTTTATTTCTGCATATTGCAGGCATTAGGCACTTTGTAGGTGCCTAGATATAGAAAATATAAATAAAATGAGTGTGTGTGTGTGTCTGTGTGTGTGTGTGTGTGTGTGTGTGTGTGTATTCAGTGGAAGAGACGAGACACAAAGACATGAAGGGTTCTTCATGACATTTATTTGATGGGGTATTCTCTTTGCTAACCTCACATTTTCTAGCTTTGAAATAGAAATTTCTGGTATTTCAAGCTTGGAGGAAATATGACATTTCTAATGAGTTTCCTTGCTGTTTGTTTGACCTGATTCAGGTCAGTTTATTGCTTCTTTTTCATACTCCAAAATCAGAGGAACAGGAGGTAAGCCCACTCTTGCTCATTAAGGCTTCAGTGACTGATCTTAACTGAGGAATTTCTAATTAAAATGTAAAGATCACGAGTAGGTGCCATAACAGAGGCCTTTCCTTCCGCTTGGCATGCTGCGATGATAGCACCAGCCCTCTCATGCACCCAGTAGTGCTGTATAGTTAGTCTTTGGTGAAATTTCAGCATAGTACTAGCTATTACTGGTACCCAAGCTGCTGGTGACAACTTCAACTTAGGTCAGACTTGGAGGCAAGGAAGCAGGATGCAGGCCTGAAGGAATGAGAGGGCTGCAGGAAACATGCAAAGGCCACTTTTTCCTTTGTACTGCTACAAAAGCTCAGTGCCAGTGGTGTTGAATGAGAAAGAGGACACTGAGGCCAACAAGAAAAACATTATGTATATTTAATTTCATTAATGGAATAATTTATTTTTGGGGTTTTTTTTTTTTTTTGACAGATAGTAGTCCAGCTGACCTGGATCTCCCTATGCAGACCAGGCTGTGCCCAATTCCACAGAGATCTGCATGCGTCTGCCACTTAGGTGCTGGATTTAAAAATATGCATCACCATGTCTTTACTATATTACATGTGTTTAATAATATTTGCCTGGAAAGAGAGGATTGAGATGAGTACTCATAGATGCCAGGTTAATTTATTTTGCTTTATCTTCCTTTTTGTGCTTCAGGAATTCATCTCTATACTATCCATATAATGCTCACTCATGCCTTACTCACTTTTTCCTAAAGATGAATACTAATTTTGACATTTTTTCAAGAATTGTACTTTTGCTTGATGGTATGAAATTTTTGTTTGGGTAAATTATTTGACTTTGCATGTAAAAAATTGTGATTAATTGAATCTTTAAGTTGTCTTATATGTGTGTAGGAATTCAGTAAAATATTTAGCACACAATTTGCAATATTTATGACAAGTTGGAATGTTTTATGTATGCCATATATATGTGTGCTACATATATATATATATATATGTTTTATGTATATACATATATACATATGTAAAACTGCAGAGCTATAATCAAGAGTTTTAATCTTAATAATATTAATGTGGGGATTTTAAGACAAATCAAAAGAAGGAGAATTTAATGATTGGGTAGACATTCCAGTAGATATGGCAAATGTGTCCTAATTGTTTTGATTCTCTACATTGTCATCTGAACTTTTGACCCATTCCAATTGTTATGATGTAATTAGTTTTTCTATTAAAGGATTTGTGGCTAATAGAATTAAATAGTTTCTCTGATAATTAGAGTTGTTGGGTTTCCTGGTAAAGATGGTTATTTGTGATTTCAAGTTCATTTAGTCTCTGTGGCAAAAACTTAGAATTTACATACGCACATTTATCTTAGATCTTTTAATTAACCCTGTTAAAACTATTAGAGCAGGACATTTGAATACTGACTTCATCCTGTTTTATGTGAAATTTATCTAAGGTTTAGAAAGTTTGGAGACTGAAAGCCTTATTCTCCAATATATCTGCCATAAATGATGCTGGGTTTAATCTGTGTTATAAACTCAATGCCCACTTCACAATGGGTGTTAATAACTTGAGGCATCAGGACATATCTGTTTACTATGACAAAGAGAGAATGGTATAGGTAGAGTTCAAGTCAAGGAGAAAACATTGCAAACACATTTCTATTAAGCACAAATATTCCTTGGGTTTCTGAGTATACATGGTTAACATATTAGAGAGCTTGTTTCTAAATTGTAATAGAGATGATTTGTTAAACAATAAATCATTGGGGTTTTTATAGTATTTTAAGAAGTACTTTATTTATTACATTTATTTTATGTGTTTGAGTGTATTACCTGCATGCGTGTAAGTGCATCCGTGTTGCAAAATGCCTGTGGAGGTCAGCAGTTTTCACCATGTGGGTGCAGAATGGAACCTGGGTCTCTGGTCATCAAGGCTTATATGCAAATAGTTGGCTACTTAAAAATATATATGCAGGCTAGAGGTGTAGCTCAGTGACAGAGACTTTGCTTAGCATGTGCAGCCTTGGGTTCTGTCCTCAGAACTTCAAAAATAAAAGTAAATTGAAGTTTGCCTGTAGACACAATTGTAATCAAGAGAGCAGCCATCTTCAGACTGGAGTGGGCATCAGAATCAGCTGGGGACCCATATTGAGAAGCACTGGGTTAGAATATGCCTATGAAGTTTTAAGAAAATATTTCTTCACCAAAGTTTATTTTCCAACTGGTTTAGAATATTTGTTGTGATTGAGTTCATCTGAAAAAGAGACCTCAAAATTTTGTAACTTTGCTGAGATGTGTTTGCAGTTATTTTCACCATGGATGGACTATATATACAACCAATAATCATTTACAGCAAGTGTCTGAGACTTAAGTCTTCATAAATGTATATAATCCTTCATTACCTATGCATAATCTAATTAGATCTCTACCTGTATTATATAAAAAATGTAACTTTATTTTAGTGTTTTGCGATTTATGTTAAACTCCTAAATGCTTTTGAATGTGAGGTTGGAGATGGTGGTTTTTAGAATGTAAGAAGATGGAGGGGAAAAAATTCTCTAAGGATTTGATAGAAATTTTTTCAGGTCAGTCAGTGAAACTGACAGATCACTGGGTTTACTGAGAGAATTACTAAGAAAAATTCATAGGAGATCTTGAAGACATCAGATGACTTAAATAATTTTATACTTTCATAGAAGCACTTCAACATTGAAATGTTTTAATCTTTGAGATTGATGTTAAAAATCTATATCTTCTGTATCTAAATAGTTTGGGTTGACGTATTTTTTAATTTTCCATTTTTACAGGATCAGGAATTGAACCTAGGGCCTCAGATTTGCCAGACAAATGCTTTATCGCTGAGCTGTACCTTCAATTCTTTTGGAAAAAGACTAATGCATGTATTTTTTTTTTTTGAGTCAGTCTTCTCAACCTAAGCAAAGTAAATATCACAGTCCTGTAAAGCTCTGCCTGGCAAAGAATAGGCATTCATTGAGTGGCAGTGGACCATGTGTGACACCCAGATGTGTGTCCTATCTGTGAGCTGCTAGAGCATACACAAGGGTTCATACTTTCTCTTTTTCTAGTTCTCACATGCCTGCACTTGACTAGAGATATAAATACTATCGACCATTATAAAGGTCAGATTTCCTAGCGAGGGAAATCCCCCAATCTCATTATAGGAGTCAGATTGTCTGCTCTCCCTGGGATGGGATCTGCCCTGGCTTTGGGCATGCCCTGGTGCCTTATCTCCACAGATTATATCATTTGGATATACATGGGAAACAATGAAGCTCCAAGTATTCATTGGAAGATTGCCTTTGGTGATATCTTTTTGAGCATGGTTTTGATATTTGAGCTGTGGCATAGTGGTATGTACTTCTGAAAATCTAGCTTGTGCTTACTGACAAACTTTTTCAACTAAATATTTTGGTTAGTTTGTAATACTGAACAAAATGCACAGAGGAATGCCATATAGAGATGGTCAAATTAGGAGTCCATTATCAAGAGCTGGCGGCCCAAAAGAACTCTGGACCTTGAGGAGAAGCAGAGCAGCGTTTATAAAATTTAAAGCCACAATTACATCATGCCAGGGGCAAAGCCAGTAGCCATAGTTACATCAGATCATAATAGTGACGCTAGCTGGGGCAGGTCAGTTAACAAAGAAGTTTTCAGCTTTTGGATCAAACAAGTTTCTCAGAATTGTAGAAACAATGGGTTCTATGGAAACCCAGATATACCTGGGAGGGAGGACATGCTACCCGGCCCTGTTTACCTGGCTACTTATAAGTTTCCCATATTGTAGAAACAATGAAATTGTCTCCATGAGATGTTCTGGCTGTAGTGAGAATGGTTGGGTAAAAACACAGGGTAAAGTAAAAATCAGCTAGAGCAAAATAGAGTTAGTTTTGTTACTTCAAATTCAGGAAGAAATGGATTTCACTGTAAGATTGTCCTATATAAGTAGTATTATACTTTGTCTTATCACTGCCTATGGCTTTCCTCCATTCCTCTCTCCCTCTCTCTTGCTGGTCCCCTTCATACCCATAAATGGCACCCACTTTTTCTTTCATAACATAGAGATTCAATTTTCCTCTTTTGTTCTCCCCTTCCTTTAGGTCTATTCCTTCTTTTCTGAGTCTGTTTTACTTCACTTAATATAATGATTACCACTTCCACCCATGTTCTTCTGAATGTCATACTTTTATCCTTCTTCACAGTAAATAAAATTCTACTTTCCATATAGACATTTCCTTTATCCATTCATCTTTTAAATGTATGTAACTTTAGCTATTGTTTTCACTAAAGTACTTGTTTTAGTTTGCTTTCTCCTGCTGATAAGACACTCTGATCAACTAATGGAGGGAAGGGTTTATTTGGTTTACACGCTTTGGTCATGGTCCATCATTGAGGAAAGCCAATGATAGACTCAGGCTGTTCAGGAACCTGGATGCAGGTGCTGAAACAGAGACCACTGAGGAAGGCTGCCTAATGGCTTGTTCCTCTGGCCTCTTCTCAGCCTTCTTTCTTATAGCATGTGCTCAGGGTTGGGACCTCCAACAGTGAGCTGGGCCCTTCCATACCACTCAACAATCAAGAAAATTCTTCATTGACATGGCCCCGATCAATCCCATAGAGAAAATTCCTCAGTTGAGGTTCCTTCTTCCCGGTTCATTAAATTGACAACTGAAGCTATCCAGCCAGTAATAAAAATGGATGTGCCTGTATCTCCATCACATTCTTTTGGGGCTCATTCTTTTGGGGCTGCACTGAGGAGTGATATAGTTGGTCTATTTTCAGACTTCTAAGGAGCCTCCACACTGACTTTCATAGTAGTTGTACCAGCTTACATTCCCCACTAGCTGTGAATAGGGTTCCTCTTCTGTTCACACTCATCAGCATTTGTTACTTGATATCTTTATTATAGCCATTTGGACTAGGGTGAATTGGAATCTCAAAGCAGTTTAAATTTCCATTTTTCTCATGATGTTCAATAATTTTCCTAATATATACTAGCTATTTGTATTTATTTCTTGGAAAACCATCTATTCCATTCAGTAGTATGTATATCAATACTGAACAGTCTTTTTTTTTCTTTTGGGGGTTTCATGTTTGAAGTTCCTTAGCGATTTCAAATATTAATCCCCTGTAAAGTATACAGTTGTCAGAGATTTTCTTCCATTCTGTAGGCTGTTCTTTCCTGATGTTGACTGTTTTCTTTGCTTTTTTTATTTCCAAGTAATCTCATTTGTTAAAATATTGAACTCATCTCTTGTGATGAATCCTTTGGAGAAACTCTTTGCTCATTCCTACATTTTAAATGCTTCCCATGTGTTACTTTCTAATGGTTTCAGAGTTTGTGATCTTACATTAAGGTTGTACCCATTTTGAATAGATTTTTGAATAAGGTGAGGATATGAATCTTGATTTATTCATTTGCACATGGAAATCTAGCTTTCTCAGAACTATTTGTTGAGGAGGCTGTAGCTTTTCTAATGCATATATTTAACATCTTTGTTAAACATTGGGCAGCTGTAGCTATGTGAACTTATTATTGAGGCCTCTGACTTTATTCCATTAGTCTATGTTTTATTTATTTATTTATTTATTTATTTATTTATTTATTTATTTATTTATTTATTTTTTTGTCTTTTTGAGACAGGGTCTCCCTGTAGCTCCAACTGACCTGGAACTCACTATATAGACCAGGCTGGCCTTGAACTCACAGAGATTCACCTACCTCTGGCTCCCAAGTGCTGTGATTAAAGGCACACACCACCACACCCAGCTCTAGTCTGTGTATTTTTGTGTCAGTAACATGCTGATTTTGTTATTATGGCTTTGTCATATAGTTTGAGATAAGATTCTATGACGTGTACAACTTTGCTACTGGTTTGGCTAGTAGCCAATGCTTTGGCTACTAGGAGTCTTTTATTCTTCTGGAGGAATTTAGGTTGTTTACTCTGCTTCTGTGAGGAATTTAATTGGAATATTTTGGGAGTGGAACTTAATATGTAGATTTATTTTGGTAGTATAAGCATTTTTGAAATATTACTTCTGTTGATCCACACGTGAGATTTCTTTCCAGGTTCTTCAAATTTTTCTTTGGTGGTTTAAGTTTTTAGTATGTAAGTGCTTTACTTCTCTGGTAGGATTTATTTCTATGTATTTAAAAATATTTTTATAAATGGAGTTTCAAATTCATTATTGGTCTATATAAAAGATACAGATATTTCTTTTTTAAAATATTTTTTTTAAATTTTATTTCTTTCATATGTGTATGAATGTACTGTCTGCGTGTAGGTTTGTGCACCCGTATCGTCCAATGCTGCGCAGGTCAGAAGAGGGCGTCGGATTCCCCTGGAACTGGAGTTAAAGACAGCTCTCAGCTGCCATGTGGGTGCTGGGGATCGAACCCGGGTCCTCTGCAAGAGCAGTCAGTGCTCTTAACCGCTAGGCCATCTCTCCAGCCCCAAGATACAGATATTTCTATGTTACTTTTATAGCTTATAGTTTTTTTTATTATTATTTATTTCTGTATGTGTATCAATGTACTGTCTGCATGCAGGTCTGTGCACCCATGTCGTGCAATGCCGCGGAGGTCAGAAGAGGGTGTCGGATTCCCCTGGAGCTGCAGTTCTCCTGGAATTAGAGTTTCAGACGGTTCTCGGCCGCCATGTGGGTGCTGGGGATCGAACCCGGGTCCTCTGTAAGAGCGGTCGGCGCTCTTAACCACTAGGCCATCTCTCCAGCCCGTCTTTAGGGTTTTTTTTTTTAAAGTATAAGATCATATCTTTTGAAAATGGGGATAACTGAACTTCCTTTCCTATTTGTATCCCTTTCATTCACTTCTCTTATAGCTAAGTCTTTGAATGATAGCAGTGACTTCGGGCACTTTTGTTTGGTTTGTGTTTTTAGTTTTCTGCCTTTGGTATAATATTGGCTATAAGTTTGTCATGCATAGCCTTTGTTACGTTGGGGTATGTTCTTTCTCATTTTTCTTTTTTCAAAGTTTTTTTTCATCAACCAATGTTCAACTATGTAGAGGTCTTTTCTGCATCTATTAAGATGATTGTGTGATTTCTCTATTTATTGACTTGCATATTGAGCCATCCTTCCATCTCTGGGATGAAATGAGCTTGGTCATAGTGTATGGTTTCCTTACTGTCTTCTTAAATATGATTTGAAATAATTTTATTTAGAATGCTTATATCTATGTTCATCCAGGAAATTTCTCTATAGATTTCTTTTCTGTTACATTCTTACCTGCATTTCATATTAGGATAACACTGACTTAATCAAATTATTTTGGCAGTTAACCTTCTTTTTTATTCTTTAAATATTATAAGGAATGTTAGTCTTAGGTCTGCTATAAATTTTGGTGGATTTTGGCCATGGATTCATCTAGTCCTGGTTTCCTTATGGGGAGACTTTTAATTGCTGCCACAGTCCCTTTTTTTTGTTATGAAATGGTTAATTCTCTGGATCTTGTTGATTTAATTGTCATAGATGACATATGTCTAGGAATTTATTTTCTAGAGTTTGCAGCATTTTGAATATATGTTTTCAATATATTCCCTAATGATCCTCTGGAATTTATTATAATCTTTTGTGATATGCCTGACTCAGCCTTTCTTTTATTAATGTGGATATACTTTTTCTTTTAGTTAGTTTGATCAGCATTGTGCTAATTTTGTTTATTTAAAAAATAAACTAAGCCTTTAATCCTAGCACTTGGGAGGCAGAGGTAGGCGGATCTTCGTGAGTTCAAGGCCAGCATGGTCTACAGAGCGAATTCCTGGACAGCTGGGGCTACAGGGAGACCCTGTCTTAAAAACCAAAAAAAAAAAAAAAAAAAAAAAAACACCCCAAAATCTATAAAGAAATATCAAAACTATAAACGATAATAAATTTTTGTTTGATTACAATCTATTGGTTCTTATGTGGCCTTATTCATTAAATTTCTTCTTACCTTTTATATTTTCGGCTAACTATCTTTTTTAAATTTTTTAATCACATTTTATTATTTATTTCTTTCTTTGGTACTGTATCTGAACCGGGTATTCTGTCTGCATGCAAATCCTGTGCACTCCGTTGTCGTGCAATGCCGCGGAGGTCAGAAGAGGGTCTCAGATTCCCCTGGAACTGGAGTTCTCCTGGAACTGGAGTTTCAGACGGTTCTCGGCCACCATGTGGGTGCTGGGGATCGAACCCGGGTCCTCTGTAAGAGCGGTCGGCGCTCTTAACCGCTAGGCCATCTCTCCAGCCCCTATTTTCTACTATCTTTTGGGTTGTCTTATTACTGTTTTTCTAAGTCCTTTAGGTATATCAAAATGTTATTCAGTTGTGATATTTCTGGTTTTTAATGTCAGAATTCCTAAGCATAAAGTTTCTTCTTAGAACTGCCGTAGCTATATCTTAAAGGTCCTGGGAATTTATACTATTGATTCCAGGATTTCTTTAGGAGACATAGTTTCCCTGTAGCCCTAGCTGGCTTTGAACTAGCTATATATGGTAGATTGGCCTGGATTTCAGAGAGATCCGCCTGCCTCTGCCTCTGAACTGCTGGAATTAAAAACATATGCCACCATGACCTGCTTTTTAGGTTTTAGGAATTTTTAAATTACTTCACTGATTTATTCAATGACTCAATGTTAATTCAAAGTTCAATATCCAAGTATTTGTATATACAAAGTTGCTGTTTTTTCTGCTATTGACTTCTACTTTAATCTAGTATGCTCTGTTAAGTGATAAGAAATTATTTTAGTTCTTCTGTATTTGTTAATATTGCTTTGGGACCTATGATGCAATCTAGTTTAGGGAAAGTTCCATGGACTTAAAAGAATAATGTCGATTCCATATCTTTTTGGTGCAATATTCTGTATGTGTCTGTTAGTTCCACTTGATATATAGGTAGCTTAGCTCTGCAGGATTCTTGGTTTGTTTCTTTTTTACTGATTTCCATTTTGGAGGCAGAAGTAAAGTAAGAGACATTAAAGTTGTTCATTATTTTATCAGGACCTATCTGATACTTTATACCCACTAGTGTTTGTTTTATGAAGTTAGGAATGCCAGTGTTTGGCATATATATATATATATATATATATATATATATATATATATGCATCTTCTTGGTGAATTATTCCCTTTATTAGTATGAAATGACTTTCTTTATCTCCTCTGATTAATTTTGCTTCCAAGTGTACATTATTAGATATCAGTATATCTACATCAGCTTGTTTTAGGCTTCTATTTAAATGCTAAATAAATTGACTTCCATACTTTGAGTCTCAAGCTATGAGTGTCTTTAGGAGTGAGGTGTGTTTTGCCAAGTGTGGTGGTGCACGCCTTTAATCTTAGCACTTGGGAGGCAGAGGCAGGCAGATGTTTGTGAGTTCAAGGCCAGCCTGGTCTACAGAGTGAGTTCCAGGACAGCTGGGGCTACAGGGAGACACTGTCTCGAAAAGACCAAAAAAAAAAAAAAAAAAAAAAAAAAAGTGAGGTGTGTTTCTTAGAGATAGCAGATAATTGGATCTTGTTTTAAATGCAGTCTATTAATCTGTTTCTCTTACGGCAATTAAAGTCATCTACACTTAAGGTTATTATTTAGGGGAAATGTTTTACAAATCGGCTGTAATTTTATTCATACTTACTCACGCTCTGAGCTCAATCTGTTCTGTCTAAATAGAAGTGTTCTGGTTCATTGAATGTTGTGATGAAATACTCTATGACCTGTAGCAACGTTGGGAGGAAAGAGTTGTTATGTTATTTTACATCTCTCATCATGGTTTATCACTTAAGGGAGCCCAAAGCGTGAACTCAGGGTCAAGAACCCACAGGCAGGAGCTAAACACAGGCCATGAGGGATGCTTTTACTGCTTTCCTTCTCCTCTGGCCATGGCCAGCCTGACTTTTTTTTTTTTTTTTTTTTTTTTGTCTTTTCGAGACAGGGTCTCCCTGTAGCCCCAGCTGTCCTGGAACTCACTCTGTAGACTAGGCTGGCCTTGTACTCACAAAGATCCGCCTGCCTCTGCCTCCCAAGTGCTAGGATTAAAGGCGTGCACCACCACACCTGGCCGAGCCTGCTTTCTTATACAATAGAGGACAAACTGCCCAGAAGTGGCATGGCCCACAGTGGATTGGGCCCTCCAACACCACCCAACAATCAATGAAATACTCCACAGACTTGGCCACAGGCTACTCCAATGGAGGAAATTCCCTAATTGAGGATCCCTCTACTCACGTTTGTCAAATTGACAACTAAAGCTATCCAGCACAGGAATCTTCAATGTTGGTTATACTTCTGTCTGGCAAGCATTGTAGCATAAGAAACCTTGCATAAGAAACTACATATGTGAAGGCCCATAGCCATCAGCAGTGTGATTAAAAACATGCACAGGTTTACTGTTGGGAGTTTCATTCTAGGAGAAGAGTTAATAGACATCATTAAGAAATATATGAAAAATTATCAGTCTCCAGCAGTAAAGTACTTATTTATTCCAGTTTCTTTTAGCTCAACCAGACCAGGTCCTTCCTATTTTTACCCCTTTGTTATCATTTATGGAAAACCTTATGTTTAAACGTAATGTTATAAGAAAACTTTCTATATGATTCTTTAATATTGACTTTTCAAAGTCAGCATTTAAGAAACATAATTTGTATTTCCATAATTTCAGTGTCTCTTCTGAGAACAAGAAACACTGAAGGACCAAATGATCTGGGACTTCAATGTTTACATCTAATCACTGAAATTCAGCTACAATTTTATGTTAAGGAAATTCTTTCCAAATTTATCTGGTTTTTAAGTGTCTAAGTAGAATGCAAACATAAGATGAGATGTGGGTTTTGCAACCATCCCTGGAGAGCCCTTAGGTAGACCCATGTGGTGTGGTGGTTCTGTGAGTTCCACTCTGTGGCTTCGGCATTCCAGACTCCCTACACTCTAGCTCGGGACACCTGAGTCCCTCACTGGGATTTACGTGGTGTGGGGCCCTATAGGTTCAAACCTGCCTGATTGATACTTGCCTTCAGCCTCTGGAGGAGCTCTTGACTAGCTGGGTGACAATTACCTGACCCCATCAGTACAAAATCAGAAGTGAGAACCTGAAGCTTAGATCAACCAGTCTTTCATACCTAATAAGAAGATAATGAAGGCATCTGAAGAATTCAAACTAAGTCAGTCTTCAATTCAACAAAGAAACACTTGAGCTTCATACCTGAATTACAAACAACCAAAGAAATACACTTGGCAAAATCATAATGAAAAAACAATAACACGAAAAAAAAAACAAAAAACAAAAAACAAATAATATGTCTCTACTAAATACTACCACTCCTGTAGAAGAGGGCTACAATGACGATGCCCAAGATGTAAGCCAGGACACAGAAAGTAATTAACTATCATAGACATTATCAAAGAATTCAAGGAATTTAAAGAACACAAAGAAACAAATCAAAGAACTAAAAGAATGCAGGAATAAACTAAAAGAAGATAATGATAAACTTTGGACTGAATTCACATAAGAGATAGAAATACTGAAGAAAACTCAAGCTGACCTGAAAAAGGAAATGGAACTCTCAATAAGCCATCTGGAAAGGTAGGAGAAAGCCTCAGAAACAAAATTAATGAAGTGGAAAATAGAATATCAAGACTGGAAGATAAAGTGGAAGAATTGGACCACTCAAGCAAAGATTATGAAAAATTTTTAAAAAAAGCAAAGAAACATCAGGTCTTTGGCAGCAGGGTCTTATTGCCTCTCCTCCTGCAGGTATCCCAACTTAGGGGCAAGGAGCCCTTACCTTTTGTGGGGCCTTGGATCCCCTGGCCAACATCCCCCTGGTAGAACAATCCATTGCTGATGTCAGAGCTCCTGCATTAATATACTTTGCCTAAGTGCATAGCCCAAGGACTTTAGTATTATATTTGGTTCTGAACAGAGTATAATCCTTTTCACAGTTCTTATGTCTATTAGTCAATTAAAGAAGGCATTTTTACCGGTTTTATAAGAGATTACCTCTATAATAGTTGTCTCCAATTTACAGTTGGAAAATGACATCATCATCGTCATATTTCTCCTTGTCGTAATGGGGGGGGGATGACAAGAAAGTATATCAAAACTTTGGTGGCACCTGAAGGTAAAGTTGCATTAGGGACCTGACTATAAGCATGGGAGGGATGTATTGAGACCCACACATGCAAGTGTACAGATGGCCTCTGGAATGGCCAGAGAAGTTTGTACCAAAATGCCACAAAACCAAATAAAGCCAATATACGGGTCTCCCTGAGTCGCAGCAAGACTCCACCGGATCAGCACAGCCTTACACCTCACCTGCCTGGAAATTACTGGCAGCAGAGGCAGCCATTCCTGGTAGAATCCCCAAATCTAATTGGCTATTGGCTCTCTCCTTGGAGGAATAACCCATGGCTGATGCCACACAGCCTACATCTTACAGGTTAGGAGATGTTATTAAACCACAGTAAGCCCGTTCATATTTATCAGGGTAAAAATGTAATTCATTGGATTAACATAAATCATCAAAACATATGTGTGTATATCAAAGTAACCTACCATATTAATTAGTGCTGCTTAAATACCTATATATCTAATCGTTGTGCTTCAAGTAGGATTGAAAGGTTATCTCCTGAAACAAACTGTCAGCCCAGAAAGGAAACAGCCAGAATGGACCAGAATCCAAGCAACAGCTCCCCAGAGAGAGAGGACAGTTTACTTCTCATCCACCTGTGCCCCTTTTCTACAGCCTAGGGAAAAATCTGCGGAAAGAGGGCGTGGTAGAATTAAAGGCCTGCGTTGGGTGAAGGTGAAATACAGTGATGTAGTCATGGACATTCATTTGATCAACTTTGATTGACAAACAACCGTTCACCCCCCACTGGATGGTGGGAGCTGTGGGGTTTGGGCACAACAGTCTGTAGATTGGTTTTGCAACGAAGGATGCTAGACTCAGGATTATCACTTATAGCTAAAAAATGAAAAAAAAAAAACCTGGAAAGATGCAGGACAGTTTATGGCAGAATACATGATCTGGGATGGGGTGGGGGTGGGGGGGAAGGGAAAGAGAATATGCCTGAATCTGAATTGGAAAATGATGTACAAAATGCACAAAGCATCAATAAAAATTAAATTAAAAAAAAAAAGCAAAGAAAGGAATAATCAGGAAATATGGAGCACCATGAAAAGACCAAACCAACACATCATAGGTATAGAGGAAGGAGAAGAATCTCAGGTTAATGGTACTGACCAGATCTTCAATAGGATTATAGAAGAAAATTTCTTCAAACTAAGGAAAGACATAACCATACAAATACAAGAAGGGGTGGGCAGAGTCTCCCAGCCAGCACAGCAACAGCAGGACCAGTGAATGGAGAGGTTAACTCAGCTAGGTGGCCCTTAAGGAAGCCAGGCCAATTGGCTTGGGTTCGAGCTCTCAGGCGAAACCAAACCCCTCTTGTATGATCAGAATGGGTGGAGAATTCCAGCCAGCACAGCAGCAGCAGCAGCAGCAGCAGCAGCAACAGCACAGCAGCAGCAGCAGCAGCAGCAGCAGCAACAGCAGCAGCAGTTGGGACCTGCACATGGAGAGATTAGCACAGCTAGTCAGCCCTTTGGGAAGCCAGGCCAGGAGGCTTGGGTTCAAACACCCAGCCAAAACTTTGTCCCTCTTGGGTGATTGATGTGGGCAGAGTCTCCCAGCCAGCACAGCAGAAGCAGGATGCAGAGGGCACAGGAACTCGCCATGCATCCCCCCACCCCGTGCTGATGTGCAAGTGTCCCAGTGGGAATAGAGGTAGTGAAACCAAGATGCAAGGAAGAAGAAACAGGACCCTTCCGCAACTCCAGTCCCATCACACTAGGTTTCACAGCCAAGCTAGAAGAACAACTTAAATAGACTCATAACATATGAAGAAATTGAAGATGTAATGAAAAAAACTTCCCAACTAAGTAAACCTCAGGCCCAGATGGGCAAACAGCAGAATTCTATAAAACATTTAAAGAAGAATTACAGCCATTACTTCTCAAACTGTTCAGAAGAATACAACAGAGGTAAATCTCCCAAATTCCTTCCATGAAACCAGCATCACTCTAATACCAAAACCAATCAAAGATACAACCAAAAAAGAAAACTATAGACCCATCTCATTAATGAACACAGATGCAAAAATTCTCAACGAAATACTTGCAAGCCACATACAGACCCATATCAAAAATATCATCCATCATGACCAAGTTGGATTCATACCAGACGTGCAGGGATGGTTCAACATATATAAATCAATAAATATCATAAATACATAAATCTCTGAAAAACAAAAACCACAGGATCATCTCAATTGATGCAGAAAAAGCCTTCAAACAAATCCAGCATCCTCATGCTTAAAGTCCTAGAGGGAATTGGACTGGAGGGATCATTCCTCAATGTAATCAAAGGCATATACAAGAAACCCACAGCCAACATCATCCTAAATGGAGAAAAGTTAGAAGCATTCCCCTTAAAGGCAGGAACACAGCACTGCTGCCCACTGTGACCACTCCTCTTCAATACAGTGCTTGAAATGCTTACTAGGGCAATAAGATAAGAAAGGGAAATTAGGGGCTGGAGAGATAGCCTAGCGGTTAAGAGCTCCGACTGCTCTTGCAGAGGACCCGGGTTCGATCCCCAGCACCCACATGGTGGCTGAGAACCATCTGTAACTCCAATTCCAGGAGAACTCCAGTTCCAGGGGAATCTGACGCCCACTTCTGACCTCCGCAGCATTGCACGACATGGGTGCACAGACCTGCATGCAGACAGTACATTCATACACATAAAAATAAATAAATAATAAATAAATAAATAAAAAAAGAGAAATTAAAGGAGTACTAATTGGAAAAGAGGAAGTCAGGCTATCTCTTTTTGCAGATGATATGATAGTTTACCTAAGGGGTGCTAAAATTCCACCAGAAAAATCCTAGAAATGATAAGGATTTTTCAGTAAAGTGGCGTGAAGCAAAAATTAACTTGCAAAAATCAGTAGCCCTTCAATATACCACCAACAAGCAACTGAAGAAGGAATATAAGGAGACTTTCCCACTCACAATAACATCAAAAACAACAAAATATCTAGGAACAAACATAACAAAAGACACCAAAGATCTCTACAAAAAAATTTTAAACCCCTGAAGAAGGAGATTGAAGAAGACATCAGAATATGGAAAGACCTCCCATGCTCATGGATTAGAAAAATTAATATAGTAAAAGTGTCCATTCTACCCCAATTAATATACAGATTCAGTGCAATCCCAATTAAAATCCCTGAGTTTCTTCACAGACTTGGAAAAAAAATCCTTAAGTTCATATGGAAAACAAAAGACTCTGAATAGCCAAAGCAACCTTGAGCATTACAGGGGAGACCTCTATACAGACTTCAAACTATATTACAGGGGTATATTCATAAAAATGCTTGGTACTGGCACAAAACCAGACCTGTAAACCAATGGAACAAAATTGAGGATCCAAACATGAGCGCACATAATTTCAGCCACCTCATATTTGACAAAGGGGCCAAGGAACCCCAACGGAGGAAAAACAGCACCTTCAGCAAATGGTGTTTGGCAAAACTGGATCACCACTTGTAGAAGAATAAAACTAAACCTCTACTTCTCGCCCTATACAAAAATCAACTCCAAATCGATCAAAGACCTCAACTTGAAACCTGAAACTCTGAAGGTGATAGAAGAAAATTGGCAGCAACCTTCAAGACATAGACATAGGAGACTTCCTAAATCAGACAGCAGCTACACAGGAAATGAGGTTGACAGTTGATAAGTGGGACCTCATTAAAGTCAAAAGCTTCAGTACAACAAAAGAAACAATCAGTGAAGTGAAGAGAAAACCAGCAGAGTTGGAGACAACCTTCTCTGGTGTTACATCTGACAGAGCATTAACATCCAGAATATATAAACTACCCCCAAAAGAAAGAAGAAATCAATGGACTCACTCAAAAGATGGAGTAAAGAGGTGAGCAGAGACTTCACAAATGAAGACATAAAGATGGCTGAGAAACATCTTAAAAAATATTCAACATTGCTAATAATTAAGGAAATGTAAATTAAAACCACCTTAAGATATCATCTCACTCCAATAAGACTGCCTAGGATCAAGAAAACAAATGATACCAAATGCTGTAGAGGTTGTGGGGAAAGGGGAGCACTCATCCACTGCTGGTGGGAATGTAAACTCATACAATTACTATGGAAAGCAGTATGGAGAACCCTGCAAAGACTCAAAATGAGCTTACCACCTGACCCAGTCATACCACTCCCGGGTGTACACCAAGACTCATCCTACTGCAGAGATACATGCCAACCATAGTTATTACACTCTCTCTAATAGTGAAGTAAAGTCGGTTAGAACCAGAACCAACACAAATGCCCCTCAATCTATGTGTGGGTAGAGAAAAATTGGTTCATCTACACACTGGAGTTCTATGCAGCAGTGAAGAAAGATGGTATCGGGAACTTTGCAGGTAAATGGATGGAACTAGAATATATTATGCTAAGTGAGGTAACACAGTTCCAGTAAAGCAAACGATGAATGGTATCCCTCATTTGTGGATCCTAGCACCCAGCACTGAGTTGTAAGGCAAGCCGAGCAGTACCAATATTATATACCCCTTTCGCTGAAAGCAACTGTGCTCTTAGAATGTAAATCCCTTAACAGGTTCTAGAATTAACCCACCACTTATTTTTAGAGTTATAATCTTGGTATATGGATGGAGGATATGTAGGCATATTTTGAATATACTATAAATTTAAAAAGAAAAATGTGAATAGTGAAATGATATGGAAATGAAGTTTGCATACAGATGATATAAGTTTAGTATTGGTGTGATATATATATATATATATATATATAATATACTATATCTATATATAGCAGGTACAGCATTGCGAGGGAACTAACAACAAATGAAGTGGGACAAGGAACAGACTAAAACAGTAAAGTTCCCCCAAGAACAATAATCCTCTAATTTGAATAATTTTGAAAAGATTCATGAAAAGATACAGGGCAGGAATAGCAGGCTGCATGAACTCTGGTGGAGTAGGGGGCTTGGAAAGGGAGATGCATCTATATTGGAATGAGAAATAATGTATGAAATGCACAAAATTCAATAAAATGTTAAAAAACAATAATAAAACATTTTCAAAAATTTAGTTATGGATCTGAACATAGAGTTATCATAAAAGAAATAAAAGTGGCTAAGAAACAACAACAACAACAACAACAACAAACTCAAGCAAACAAGTATAAGAAGCACATAGAACACCAAATAAACAGGACCAGAAAAGAAATTTCCCATGCCATATGATAGTAAAATCACTAGATGCTCAAAATGAAGGGAGAATACTGAAAGCTGCCAACGAAAAACAACAGATCATTTCTATAGATAAACCCATCAGAATTACAGCTGATTTCTCAATGCAAAAGGCAGAAAGGCTTGGAACAAAGCATGCCCCCCCCCCTTTTTTTGCTTTTATTGATGTTTTGTGTATTTCAGACATCATTTTTCAGTTCAGTTTAGGCATATTCGCATTTCCCTTCCCCCATCCCACCCCAGATCATGCATTTTGCCATAAATGTTCTGCATCTTTCTCTCAGTCCTTTGTTATGTTTAAGAGTTCATAGTTTTCTCCTTTAATTTTATATTGTTCTAAAATGTGGATAAGTACTTTCCACACATATACAGTAATTACAGAGTCTGAAAATAAGTGGTGGATGGAATATAGAGCCCATTGAGAGATTTACATTATAACAGCATAGTTGCTTTCAGATAAAACAGAAATATAACAATAATGTTGTTCAGCTTGCCTTTCAACTGGGGATTTGGTATTAGCATCCACAAATGAGGGAAACCATTTGCCATTTGTTTTTCTGGGACTGTTACTTCACTTAACATAATGGCTATGAGTTCCATCCATTTACCTGCAAAGTTCATGATGTCATCTTTCTTTACCAATGAATAGTACTCCATTGTGCAGATGTACCACATTTTTGTCATCCACTTGTCAGTTGAGAGGCATTTGGGTTGGTTCCAGCTCTTCGCGATTGTGAAGAGAGCTGCAATCAACATGGATATGCATGTATCTTTGTGGTAGGATGTGTCTTTGGGGTATATATCCAGGAGTGGTAAGACTGGGTCAAGTGGTAGGCTCATTTTGAGTCTTTTATGGGTTCTCCGCAGTGCTTTCCATAATGGTTGTACCAGTTTACATTCCCGCCAGCAGTGAATGAGTGTTCCCCTTTCCCTACAACCTTTCCAGCATTTGGTGTCTTTTGCTTACTTGATATTATCGATATCTGAGAGTGGTTTCAGTTTGCATTCCCTTAATTATTAATGATGATAAACACTTTTTAAACGATGTTTCTCAGCCATCTTCACTTCCTCACTGGTGAAGTCTTTGTTAAGCTCTTTACTCCATCTTTTGAGTAGGTCATTTGTTTTTCTTCTTTGTTTTTTGAGTATTTTATGTATTCTTGGCGTTAATGCTCTGTCAGATGTATCACTGGTGAAGGTTTCCTCCCACTCTGTGGGTTTTATCTTCACTTCCTTGATTGTTTATTTTGCTGTACAGAAGCTTTTGAGTTTGATGAGGTCCCATTTTTCAACTGTTGATCTTATTTCCTGTGCAGCTGCTGTCTGATTTAGAAAGTCTTTTCCTATGCCTGTCTTGTAGGTTGTTGCCAACTTTTTTTCTAACACCCTCAGGTGGGCTTTATTCCAGAGATGCAGGAATTGTTCAACATATGTAAATCGATAAATGACATAAATCTTATAAATTGACTCAAAAACAAAAACCACAATGGTCTTCTCAATTGATGTGCAAAAGGCCTTTGATAAAATTCAACATGCCTTTATGTTTAAAGTCTTAGAGGGAATTGGACTGGAGGGAACATACCTCAATATAATTAAAGCTATATACAACAAACTCATAGACAACATCATTCTAAATGGAAAAAAAAATATATAAACATTTTCCTTAAAGTCAGGAACCCACCAAAGCTGCCCACTATCTCCACTCAACTGATAAGTGGATAATGAAAATATAGTGCATTTACACAATGGAGTTCTATTCAGTGTTAAAGAAAGACAGCATCGTGAAATTTGGAGGTAAATGGATGGAAGTAGAAATTGTTATGCTACATGAAGGTGAAGTAATACAGACTTGGAAGGACAAACGATGTATGTTGCTCTTCATTTGTGGATCCCAGCACCAAACCCATATATGTAAGTATATACCTGATGTAACTGAAGGAACCAGATAAATGAAAAGGAACCAGGAAGGTAAAGGGAATGGGGGGGGGGGGTGAAACAGAAGTCTAGTAGGTGACAGGTGTTGCTAAGGGAGGAATGGATAAAATCAGGATATCTAAAATGGGATGGCAATGGAAGGGTTATAAAAACAATGGGGGGATAAAGGGGAAAAAGACCCCAAGAGAAGTGGGGCCATAGGAAACTGGCAGTATCAAGGGAGAAACGGGGTTACTTTAAATGGAGAAGGCGGGGCTGGAGAGATGGCCTAGCGGTTAAGAGCGCCGACCGCTCTTACAGAGGACCCGGGTTCGATCCCCAGCACCCACATGGCGGCCGAGAGCCGTCTGAAACTCCAATTCCAGGAGAACTCCAGTTCCAGGGGAATCCGACACCCTCTTCTGACCTCCGCGGCATTGCACGACACGGGTGCACAGACTTGCATGCAGACAGTACATTCATACACATACAGAAAGAAATAAAATTAATAAAAAAAATTTAAATGGAGAAGGCATGGAGAAGACATGGAGGGAGGGCTAGACAGGTAAAGGGAGAGAGGAGAGATAAATATTGCTTTGCTATGGTAAAAAAATGCTGAGTGAATCCTATTAGTCTAGCAATCTATTGATAAAAAAGACACACAATACCTCTATATGAGTTCATATGGAAAGATGAAGGCACCATATCAAGAAACAAGACCAGAGAGGAGAAACCATCCTTTGAGTTGTTGGCCAGGGTAGTTCAAGAGACTCCCAAAATTACATAGGCTATTGCCACAACCCTTGATTACCTCCCAGAATCTGAATGAGAGATCCTATTGCTGAAGACAGGGCATACTTCAGTGACTGGATCTTGAACAATGGAGCTGGGTCTGACCTGGAAGGTACCACCCCTGAAGGCTAGCTCTCATAACTGTGGAGAGCACTATGCAAGGCACTAAGGGAGATCATCAATAGATGGTCCAACATCAGCCTCAAGAACAAATATCCACATCAATGACCAGCACAAGATACAACATTGGTGCAATAGCGGTACTTCTATCTTGGGGGAAATCAATGGCTAACCAATTGGACCTAAAGCCCACTCAATGGAAGGAAACTCATGTGTGATAATGTTAACATAGCCAGATGCACACAGCTGGAGAGGTCATAGATCTTAGACAACTCCACAAGGTATACACATCCTTAGGCAAAGGTAACATTTTCTTTATCCACACAACAGTTGAGAGACACTTGGCTTGCTTCCAGCTCTTCACTATTGTGAAAAGAGCTGCAATAAACATGGTTGTTCACGTATCTCTGCAATAGGACGAGTCTTGTGAGTATATACCTAAGAGTGTCCTTATATTTAGAGACAAATTTCCCAGACACCACTCAGAATAGAAGCTTCTTTTGCTCCAGATAAGAATAGTAGAGAGTCTCACAACTGGACACACACAGACATGGTCTGTGAATGGCTCATGCCTGGGTGACACATCTAAAATACAGCCTCCAGGACCCAGGCATCATAGAACAAGGACAAAAGAAAGCATTAACTACCTCTTAATTCTTGTTAAGGAAGCTCCTCCATGCAACAGATCAGGAACCCAAAAGGGCCTAAACATCCAAATTGTGAAGATTAGGAGTGTACAGAATGTGGTTCCTCAGACATGCTTGCTACCTGTGTTCAGCTTCACCCACCCATGGCTCAGGAAACATTGCAAAAGCAGGGGTGGAAAGATTGTAAAAGACAGGGAGGTGATCCAAGACCAACTGCAAATGAATCCTGGGACCTGGTTTATAGGAACCTACAGCATTGGTATCAGTATGCACAGGACCCATGCAAGCTCAGCTGGACAAAATCCCAGCACAGAACTTTAGAAATATGTAACAGAGCCCAACCTTGGCTGAGGAAATATTGGCAGCAGATGGTGGTTAGGTGAGGAAGGCCTGCCCTTCTTTAAAAATGAGAGTCCGGGGCTGGAGATATGGCTCAGTGGTTTAGAGAACCGACTGCTCTTGCAGAGGACCTGAGTTTGATTCCTAGCACCCACATGGAGGCTAAGAACTGTCTTTAACTCCAGTTCCAGGGGAATCTGATGCCCTCTTCTGACCTCCGTGGCATTTCACGATATGGGTGCACCCACCTACATGCAGACAGTACACTCATACACATAAAAAATAATAAATAAAAAAATTAGAAAAAAAATGAGACTCTGGATAGGCTAACTAGAGCTCAGGAGAGGAGCTGGCGCCGAGGAATAAAAACCCCTAGAGTAATTTGGCACAATGGACTCTATTCTAGCAGGAATGACAGAAAGTGTAAACTCCAGGGGAAGGTGGTGAGGGAGGGTGCCAAGGAAGAAGGGAGTAGAATGACAATTAAGACTGACTGAATTATGTATGAAGCACATAAAAAATTAAGAAGAAGAAAACAAAAAATCCAACAACAAGAAAAAATTAAGATAAGATGCTGTCTTGGCATGACCTCAAAATTTAATCAACTTTTAGAGGAAAACTTCCCTAACCCACTCTTTTGTGGTTTATTATTCTCTTGTCATTTTTTTCTTTTCCCTTTTCTGTATGATGGCTACAGGCCAGAAACACACCTTCAGAAGTTATTCTGACTTAAATAATCTTTCCCAGTCCTAATGAGTAAAATATAATTGAGGTGTTTATTTTTAAATTGAAGAGTGAATATCACATTTCTCAGTGTAATGTGTTTTTCTAAATACCCTGTCTCCCTCCATCAAACAAAAAAAACCCAGAAATGTTATTTCAGATTAAAAAATAAAATCAACATATTTCTATAAAATCAAGATATTCACTGTAATCAACTTGAGTTTCTTCTTTGTTCAATGGCCGAGTGTTTATGCTTGTTCCCCTTCTACTACAGCTAACAGATGTGATTCTCAAATTACATAAAATACAGGACAAGGGGTGTGACAAGAGTTTGTTTATAATGATTGGTGGCTTCAGACTCTTATGCTGGAACATTATGAATGTTGTCAATTTTTTGTTGTAGGAATGAATGTATGTACAGCATGTAGACTTTTGGACACTTTATTCAATAGTAGATGGGAAGCCTGTGCCACGGATAAGTAGACAAGAAAACCAACCAACCAGTAAACAAACAAACAAACAAACAAACAAACAAAAAATAGACCTCTGAGCAATGGCTTCTCTGAGCTGCAAAGTGTTAATCAGCCTGGGGCTTGAGAAACAGTTTAGTTTTTCCAATGCTGTGGGACCTCAGATGGTGATCAGTCAAGGTGCTTGCATTGTTCAGATCTGGAAATGCAGCCTTTGGGATGGCACCAAACAGTTCATTGCTGTGCACTGCGGACAATGTTGGTTTAAGAAAAACCATTTTCCTGAAGAACAGAATCTACTTCTTTATCATTCTGTCTTCTGGTCCCAGAAAATCAAGTGTCTGTGACTAGGTTCTTTTTCCAAACATTTGTTTTGTTTACTGGAAAGGCTTGGAAAGGAATCAGACAGTAGCCCTTTCTGTTCTGAGGAGCTTGGAAAACCCAGAGGGGACAATGGCATAGTCAAAATAATAATCTACCAAAAGCTTTCATAAAAATAGTGCAAAAAAGTCAAGCTGTAGCTTACTTAGTCTGAAGCCTTGGAGGTGTCTGACACTTACTTTTCAGTTTTCTTTTTATAAAAACAAGACAAGCAGACTGCAATGTTTCTTGTTTTCTGGGAAAGTATTAGAACCTTGTTAATTATGGTAGAGTGAACATGGCTGCAAAAGGAAAAATATAGTTTTAAGTATAATGGTGCATGCTGGAAACACAGATTGGCAAGCATATGGGGTTCTGGCATCTGGACAGAAGCCTTCGGAACCATCTGCTTCTCAGAGGTTATTTTGGCAATTTCTGCAGTAATTTCAATGATTCACAGGTCTGGGCTAAGGACTCTTAGCAAACAGCTAGAGACAGCCAGGTACATGGAGCTGGGTGCTTAGAGTTTCTCTTCACAGATTGGTTTCATTGCTCTGGCTAGTAATCCACCATAAGATGTAGTATGTGCCTCTATTTCATTGGGATGGCTACACATATTTTCTTCATGCTATATTCCCCCACTTTAGAGACACAGCTGGTAATTCTTTTAAAAATACTTTATTATTTTTATTTTATATGTATGAGTGTTTTGTTTGCATGTATGTACCTGCCCCCCCCCAGCCGCCCCGCTTATGATTCTGACCTTCTTACCATCATCTTCTACCCAATGTTCCTGGGCATTTCTTCCATGGTTTTAGGAGTTGGGGTGCCACACAATTTTCTAGTAAGAACTCACAGGCACAGAAATAATACACGGTCTTTATGGTTATACACCATGCAAGCTATTGAGTAGCACAATGTAAATTAAATCTTTATGCCAAATTTTTATCATAAGATACTATGAGGATTTAGAATCTGTAAGACAATGGAATAAAGCTTTTAAACATAAAACATTGCTCATATAAGGCTGTGAGTGTGTAGAAATACTGGAGAGTGCAAATGGACAATGGCTTCATTATGGCCTTCAACATCTTGGAGACTTTGTATCCCTTCCTCATTCTTCTTCTTGGACTTTGTTCTATCTGTCCTGTAGAAGGATTACTGTATGCACATAGGCTATATATGCCAATTGTCAAGTTGTTGTAAAAGAGAAATATTGAACTTAAACTAAATGTCAGTCAAAAGGAAAATGGTTAAATAAATTTATGAAATACCTAAGTATACAGTATTACACAGCTACTTTAGAGAGTGAGATAAATCTACAAGGACTGACATGTAAAAAATAACAGCTACTTTTCAAGAAAAAATATTTCTCATTTTTGAGGTGTGCGTATAGCATATTCTTGCTTTTATTTGTTAAAACCAAGTCTATATTTAAATGTGTAAATGCATATATGTGTTATATATTGATTAAATATTTGACCTTGTTCTAGTTTTCTGTCTGTTGCTGTGATAAACTTCATGATCAAAAGCAACTTAGGGAGGAAAGGGTTTATTTGGCTTTCAGCTTACAGTGTGTCATAAAGGTAAGACAAGGCAGGAACTCAAGAGGGAACCTGGAGATAGGAACTAAAGCAGAGACCATGGAGGAATGCTGTTTACTGGCTTGCTGCCCTTGGTATGTTTGTTTAGCTTTCTTTCTTTCTTTCTTTCTTTCTTTCTTTCTTTCTTTCTTTCTTTCTTTCTTTCTTTCTTTCTTTCTTTCTTTCTTTTTTTTTGTCTTTTCGAACAGGGTCTCCTTATGCCCAGCTGTCCGGAACTTGCTCTCTCACAAAAATCGGCCTGCCTCTGCCTCCCAAGTGCTAGGATTAAAGGTGTGTGCCACCACACCCAGCTTCATTTAGCTTTCTTATACTGCTCAGGTCCACCTGCCTAGGGATGGTGCCACCCGCAGCAGAGAGAAGACCCTCCTACATCAATATCAATCAAGAAAATTGTACACAGACATAGCAGCAGGGGAATCTGATTACGGGAATTCCTCAGTTGAGTTTCCTTCTTACCAGATGACTCTGGTTTGGCTCAAGTTGATAAAAACTAATCAGCACAGCTTTTGACTTCAGATTTTTATGTTGAAGCCTTTCAACTTAATGCATCTAGTGGAGAAGGAGTGTCACCTGTGGTCTTCACAGTTAGATGAAGTCACCACACACACACACACACACACACACACACACATATTTTTCCAAAAGAACTCTGTTTATCCATTACAGAATAATAAATTCATCATTTCCTGAGCTACTTTTAGCTTAGAGAATCTTGAAGCATAAAAATCCCACAATTCCTCAGTTTTTTCTATAAAATATAGTATATATAGAAAAGCCAGTTATCTTTTGTGAAGTGTTTCCAAAGAAGTTAAATGTTTCATGTTAAGTTTTAAGGAAGACTTCCTTAAGACTTAACATGAAACATTTAAACCTGGACTGAGTTCTTCTTGTATAGAATGTGGGTCCCAGAGTCATACCTATTCTGGCTACTGTATCCCATTTTTCTACATTATGAATTGGTAGAGTTATCTAGCATGTAACATTTATCTAGTAAGCAGAATATCATTAATTACAAGTCCCCCAATATCAAAGTGTTTGGTTATAGTTTTTTCTCCAAATTATATGCAGAATATTTAATTTTGTTTTGGAACCTGAAATTCCAAACAATATTCTTGGTTCTAAGAAATCAGGAGAACCTAGGTTCTCATAAGACTGCTCCTTGTGAGTGATCATCAAGGTGGTCTGTAGATCAGATCACCTGGAAAGTTAGGAGAAAAAAATAGTGTCAGACCCTAAATCAAATCTAAAAATTTCCATTTTTAGTAAATGCTGTACAGAAATCTATTTTAAATAACTTTCCTAAATAACCCTTGTTTACCTAGTAGAGAATTGCCATTTGTGTATAAATAATTTACTGTTTTCCATAGAAGTCCATGAATGTCTATTGCTTTTTAAGGAGGTATGGCTTATGAGTAGGTAGGTGTAGGCTAGATGTTGGGGAAGATGGTCAGGTATCTCAGCAGGCATCAACAGGCTCAGCAGAGCTTGCTAGACACCAGTGTAGTCAGTTTCTATGATCTGGTGAGCATCATGACACAGGATACTTTCTGGTAATCTGAATTGAATGTGTCCTCCATGGTCCTTTGGTCTCAGGGACCAATGACTTTTACCGGAATTTCTTATACAGGAACTTCTTTACATGTTTTGGACATATTTTCAAAGCAAACATTTATTTCTAATAGTTTCAGCAATTTTTCTCTGTCACAGATTATTAAAAGTACAAAAAAATTGTTAACAAATTTCTATCTTCAAGAATTTTCAAATATCAGGAATGGCTTAAGAAGCCAAGTGCCAAAGGAATTTTGACTGTTATTAATATGGGTTTTTAACGTTTTTGCAACTATTAGTAAATTATAGAGATACAGTCTTTATCAATAAATATATTTTGTTCTTTTAAAAAATGTATTTTTTATGGAAAAATCCCATAAAAATCTTGAAAAGTCAATATAACAGGGTAATGAACTCTCGAGATCAAAGATCCTACTTCATTAACTGACATTTTGAAATTAATTTCCATTTATGCCCAGTTTTCACCACACTTTTTTTTTTTTTTTGGTCTTTTCGAGACAGGGTCTCCCTGTAGCCCCAGCTGTCCTGGAACTCACTCTGGAGACCAGGCTGGCCTTGAACTCACAAAGATCCGCCTGCCTCTGCCTCCCAAGTGCTAGGATTAAAGGCGTGCGCCACCACGCCCGTCTTCACCACACTCTTTTAAAGGAACTCATATTTATCACTACTATAAATACTTCAGTAAGAAAAGGATATCGATAATAATTAATAACCACATTTATGTTAAACTTTCGTCGACTTCATCCACTGGTTCAATATTTGAAATTTCAAATTTGTTTACATTTTATCTGTTGGCGACAGTTTAAATTAAATAACATTGGACTATATATAAGAACTATTAACTAAATAGCTCCAAGAAGAAATAACTTATAAAATGATAGTGATAACACTTTAAAAATATTTTACTTTGTTCTTGAGAATTACTACATGTGTAATGAAATATCATCATACATACTCCTATTTCTTCCTCCAACTCCTCTCATTTTCTCTCCAACACATTCCTTGCCAACTTCTTGTTTTCCTGTTTTGATAATCCTCTAGGTCGAGTTAGTGCTGCTCATATATACATGCATGTGGGGTCATCCAGGCTGGCGAGAAAAGCCTACCAGTGGCCACGTCTTAAAAAAAAATTCTCCTTTCTTCAACAGCTGTCAGCTGCCATCAGCTCTTTAGTAAGGGGCGGGGCCTGAGGAGCATCCCCTATCCGTGTCAGAATCTTGGTTGGATTGAGCTCGTCCATCTCTTTTGTAGCAGCTGCAGCTGCCGTGAGTCCTCGGCTGTAGTACATATGCATGTCCTGTCCAGAAGACAGCGTTTCACAGTACTCTGCCCTCCTCCTCCTCCTCCTCCTCCTCCTCCTCCTCCTCCTCTTCTGGAATGTTTCCTGAGCCTGGGGACAGAGGGTTTGATATAGATGTCAGGTTTAGGGCTGAGTACTCAAACTTTATCAGCACTTTGAGCAATTATACATCTCTGCATTGGATGCAGCACACTGCTAACAGAAGCTTCTCCGACTAAAGCAAGATCAGTCTAGATCTATAGGTATAAACATAAATATGTAGATGGTATTTTGATGTAACCGCTTATCAAAATAACAATAGCGGGTTCTATCTTAGGGCCTATGACTTCAGCTTTGGACTTGACCAGAACTACCCTACCATGCATAAAATACTCTCCTGTGGAGCAGGGCTCAAGTCTAACCATAAAGCTGCTCTCTACCAGTAACAATCATGTCATTACCACATCAGTGAGCACATCTTAGCCAGCAGGCCACTATTTGTTAATGCTTTAAAAAAACAAAACAAAATAAAACAAAACCAGATTATGGTCTATAAGCAGGTTGACTTCCTTTGTAACTGTTTATGATTATTTTGTAAGGAATAGGGTAAAATTTTAACATTTAACACACAAAAATGTTTGGATAATATCACTGCTGATTAGTCAAGAATCAGTCAGGAGCAGTCAGAATAAATTTGCATCTATGCTGATAAATGTTATGTACAAAGTAACTGAATCATTTCTTTCTCTCTCTTTTTTTTTTTTTTTTTTGTATTTTTTTGAGACAGGGTCTCCCTTTAGTCCCAGCTGGCCTGGAGCTGGCTCTGTAGACCAGGCTGGCCTTGAACTCATAGAGATCCTCCTGCCTCTGCCTACCCAGTGCTGGGATTAAAGGCATATGCCGCCATGCCCAGCCGCCACCATGCCCAGCATGTCTTTGTAACACTTTTACTTACCAAAGGAGTCCTCACAAATGAGTGGTGTTTATTAAGTATACTTTTCTAGTTGTAGGTTTCATTAATAATGTATTAACAATCCATTTAGGCTTGGACACTGCTTCCACGTAGGGGTTGATTTCCCTCACTTGGTTTAGAGAAGGCTGGCAGTCTTCAGTTTTCTAGCAGCAGAGGGGTGTTGTTCTTGTCATACACGATTGCAGTAGCCAGTTGCTCTCATAACGCATGTCTTCTGGGCTGCAGGGGTGACCTTGGATGTTTGGATTTGAAAAACCAAAAAGGTCTCAATTCTCAGGAGGAGACATTAGAAAACTACCTGAAGCTTCTGTTGCCTCTCAGGATTTCCGGGGACTTTGTTCAGTTTGAATGTATTATTGTCTCCTTTTCTGCATACTGAGACCTGAATGCCTGTGTTCTGCGGTTTTCCTGCCTAGCATCATTCCACACTATACCCTGCCAGGAATGTTCACCCTTTAAAAAATCATCCTCCCAGGACGCATAAGCAGCTGGCATTTATTTGCATTTTGGGAATTTTTCAAGAACAATTTCGTCACTGTTCCAAGTGCCTTTTGGGCATTCCTAACCTTTGCTAACCCCACCAGCTTCATCCAGTCGGCCATGGAATCCAGTTATCTTCTTGGAAGCTCTCATTTACTTCCTCCCCAGACTCCCCAGCATGCCTAACACCTGATGCTTCAACTTTGTACATATCCTGCTGAATATTTCAATTGGATTTGTTTAACTTATCTGGCTGACGGGCTGTGCCTAGCTACTTCACTTATATTTTTTCCACTTTTATATTTTGTAAAGAGTTTATCAAATTCCAGAGTGAAACTATATCTCATTTTTTCTGGAAGATGGTGAGTCTAGTCAGTACAGATTAACATGACATTTCTTACGCTTTTGCCAATAAGCACCATCCTATTTCCCATTTCTATTCCTCTCTTTCTCCCTTGCTCATTTCATCCTTCTTGCTTCTCTTTGTGTCCATGTCTATCAACCTGTTCAACCCCCAAGACAGAATAAGATGTGCTATGATTAAAGTGAACTCCCATTCACAGACAACCAAAACTACCTTGGATTTTCCCAAGCTCAGTTCTCTGAATGCACACAAGAAAATTTCATGTGGGCAAACAGGGTCTCATAGAGAGCTGAGAAAGTTCACATATGCTGGGTGGGTGGGGAATTATGAAAGAGCTTGATAAGAGAGGAGAGAGAGAGAGAGGAGAGAGAGAGAGAGAGAGAGCTCATTCCTTTGCAGCATGTCCACCTTACCGTGTCTTATCTACTTTAGAAATGTAGCCATCACTCCTTTGGGAATAGCTAATTTCACCTTTTCCATCGACTTATTAAAACATCATGGTATTGCATACACTTGCCGACCTTGGGCCTATTCTTTGAAGTCTTACAAAAAACTTTATTCCTATTTTTCAATGAATAGCATTTCAAATACTTGAAATCTACTCTTGTTAATTTTCCTATTAATTCATATTGAACAATTTTATAATCATTTACATTTGATCCTTAAAATGAAATGTAGTTTTACATTTACTCTTCATAAATTTCATTTTATTTACCCCCCCCCATATTTTCATCTTCTTGAAATCTTGACTTTCTTTTTATTAGCTATAATACCAGCTGTTGGAAGCATTTAAAACTGCATTAGTTTTGTGTTTCATTTTTGCCCAATGTGTTTTTATTCTTTATTTAAAAAGGGAAATCAGGTTTATTTTAGGCATGGTGGCTGGTCTGCCTGTGTTGGTATTAGGATGACCAGCATCAGAATGTCCCCAGAATGGCAGTTTTATCCCTAGGCACACAAGGAAGTGAATTTACAAAGAGGTGGGGGTGAGGAGATGAGGGAGTAGGTGGATCTATGTCTGGTATCAGTAGAAGCATCTCCAGATAAACTGAGGCTTGTGATAGGTATCAGTAGGAGCCTGATTGCAGGATGTTGCAGCAACTTCTGCATCAGTTGGCTTCCTGGAAAATCCCTCACTTAGGTGGGCTTACGACCTTACATTCTACCATTTTGTGTCATAGGGATAGGGGGTGATGTTTTTCATTCTAGCTGCTTCCAGCTGATAGGGAACTAAGGAGAAGGGTGTTAATGGCAGAAGAGGTGAGATGCTTTATACCTGGGTGTCACCTTTGTCAGCAGGGATGCTTTCATATTTGTCAAAAGCATGAAGTAAAGTTAAATAGTTTTCATGAGTTTGATTCACCCATAGGTGTCTGCAGTTAACTCTGTCTCACAGTAGCATACAGGAGCCCCAAAACAAAAGCTGCAGGTCAGGTGAGAGGAAGGCTTTGGAATGGCTCCAAGGCTGGGCCCAGCCAGGATGAGGAAGCTCAGTTCCAGGAAGGTTTTCTGCCACTTTGGAAGAAGTCAACTCCATGGTGGTGCAGAGCCTAGCTGGTCTGATTGGAGTCTGTCAGCTATGCCAAACCTGAGGCAGCCAAAGTCTGGAACTTCAGCTGGGTTCGATGCACCAGATGTTAGGTTCATTTTGAGGGGAGACTGGTCACACAGAGAGGAGAAAATGTCAGGACTCTGATGAAAATGAAGTCGGGTTTATTTCAGGCATGCCTATGTTGGTATTAGGATGACCAGCATTAGAATGTCCCCAGAATGGCAGTTTTTACCCAGGCACACAGGAAGTGAGTTTACAAGGTGGTGGGGGGCCAGGAGATTGTGTTTTTATTCTTTAAGTGAAAGTCCTTTGGAGAAGATTCTAAGATGAGTATTACATCTAGCCATACACGGCCAGCCATTATGTTGGACCTGTGAAGTTATCCTCCTGTGTGTCTGTGAAGATTCTTCAAACATGAATTCTACTGCCACTGTCCCTTAATATTCCTGACTACATGGCCACTGCCAGCTTTTTCCAGACACTAGGCACTGAAGATAACTATGCTGGGTTCTCTTCTAATTTGCCTAGTCTCTGTGGTCTTTTCCAGGCCTTCCTGCTACTGTTGTTTGCATGAGCCATTCAAGATATTCAGTAGCAAAACAAGAGAAGAACGTTCCTGAGTCTAGTGTTTTTAACTCCACTGTGTGACAGTGTCTTTATAGAAATTGCTGGTAATGATCAGTTTCTGTGTTTTGCTGTAACAATGCTGCCTAACAAACACCACCAAAGTATAATGTGTTTATGACAAGAATCACATAAGTTTTACTTCTCAATACATGGATTGGTTTTGCTTTACTGGGATCTGTAAGAGGAGCTGGATTTGTAGGCCACAGTTTGTGTTCAGATTACACTGTGAACTTCCTTTAAGATCATCAGTTACTTGTGGGAAATCTCTTCTAACAGAAATCACAGAATATCAAAAGTATTGAGAGGAAACAATGTTGTCCCATAAGGATTGAGTGTAATCTGTATCTTGTGACCATATCACGTTGGCCTAAGCAAGTACAGGCCAAGGGATGCATAAAAAGGAATCTTTGGAGACATATATGTCATTTTTATGTGGTTTTCATTCTCTCCATAGATACCACATGAGTCTTTGGAGGGCAGTAGAAAATCCCTTTGACAACTATCATATTTGAATTACTTCTTTACCCTGAGGTTCAGAGCTTTACCATGGAGTCAGTACAGTTTTCCTTTTTCCTTGTTTTGTCTTTCTGGAAGCATCCTCCTAGAAACACAGGCTCACTCCCCAGTTAACAGAAATGCACAGAACTGCTTGAAATGAACAGTAGATGCACTGATGGTCAAGCCAAAGAAAGTTAGAGTGCACTTGTTACAATTTACATCAGCCTTTTGGGTGGAAGAAGTGCAATTTCACAGGGTGCAACTGTAAGCAACTTCATTATTTCTCCTTCTGCTAACTATTGAAGTAGATGCACTCCCATTCCCTGGGAAAAACTGACTGTATTTTGTGACTTTTTATGTCTCCCAGGTAATGAAATATTTTATGTAATTACTAAACTATCATCTTATTATTAGATAATTAGACTATTAGGATAACTTATTTTCAGTAATTAGTATTTTCAGTCCAGTGTAAAATCTGAACTTCATTGTGTTTCTATCTGGGCTTGGCTACAGTCTGCTGCAGAGGGCCTGTGTGATCAGCCTTTCTGTTCTCAGATGTACTATCTAACTGTCCTATGCAACTTTGTTGCATTTGGCTCTCCAGGTTGTAAGCAGGTAGGAAGAAGAGCTGAGGGGCAGGAAAGCTGCTGTATAGTTTGTACCAGGGACATTCGCTTGATTCACCTGGCCTTAGAAAGTAATTAAAACAAAATTTCTGTCCTGTGTGAGCATCCACGGACATCTTTCCTGAACTGAAAAATTAAATTCTTGTATGTGTGTGTATGCTTGCACGTCCATGTGTGAAAAAGATAGCCTCTGAGGTCAATCTTCACTTCCACCTTGTCTGAGACAGGGTTTCTTGTTCACCAAGTATGCCAGGCTAGCTGGCCTACAAGCTTCCAGGAATTCTCTTGTCCATGTTTTTCCATCTTGGGGTGGGCATGCTGGGATTACAGGTACATGCTACCATATCCAGGTTTAGACGTGCTCTGGAGATCTGAGCTCAGGTCTTCATACTTGCACAGCAAAAGTTTTACCTACTGAGTCATCTCCAAACATGCAAACGATAAATCCTTAGTGTAGTAAGAGCCTCTCCCATGAATGGCTGCTTCTTTCCATCCTTGGAATTCCTGGCCCAGGCTGGCCTGACTCTTGGTGAGGCATAAGAAACAGCTACACAGTAGATTCCACCCTGGGACTTTGGAGAAACACAAGTGTCCACCACACTTGCTGTCAGTGGTAGCATTTCCCAAAGTGAGTATCTTTTCACAGGTGAGGACCATTATAGTGGAAACTCCCATTTCCAAAAGGCCTCCCCAGATCAGATATTAATCTGGGGGGTTCTTGCATTAGTGGTCTAGTTTCTCCACACTGGAAAGGGGGGTGAGCTGGATTCTGTTGTTGGGACGTCTCTCCATTAAACCCAGAATCACATGCTAGGTGAGATTGTAAAGATCTGAGTGGTGGGACTGGAGAGATTGCTCAGTGGTTAAGAACAGTGGCTGCTCATGCAGAAGACTGGGACTCCAATCCCAGCACCCACAGCTAACAACTGTCCGTAACTCCAGTTCCAGGGGATCCCATGCCCTCTTCTGTACTCCCTGGGCATTACCTGACATGTGTGCACTTATATACATGCAGGCAATACATGTATACACATAAAAGAAAAATAATAATTAAAATGTTTTTTTTTTTTCAGTCTTTACGAGACAGGGTCTCCCTATAGTCCCAGCTGTCCTAGAACTCACTCTGTAGACCAGGCTGGCCTTGAACTCACAAAGATCCACCTGTCTCTGCCTCCCAAGTGCTAGGATTAAAGGCATGCGCCACCACGCCCAGCCTAAAATGTTTTAAAATATCTGAATGCTTCATTTCATAAATGAGAAAATGAAGTTTCAGAGACATTAAAAAAAAAAAAAACTTTCTAAGGTAGCACAGAGCTTTTTGGCCTAAATGTCCTGAAGCAATATTTAGTCTGTGATCCTAATAAGCTCTCTGTAAATTTATCATCTTTAAATATTTAAGATGGTATACCTACACAACAGAAGGCATTAACTCAAGGGATATTATGAGGGGTAAGTCGGTTACTGTGTGAAAAACATTTGATGGAACGTGGCACAGAAAAGCACTCTCTGCCTCTTGTTCTTTCTCCACAGGCCCATGTGGCTGCACCTCCCCACAAATATCACAGGATCAAAAATACCTTAAAAATCATAAAGTTCAGCATTTCAAAGACTGTTTGAGGGGCTTTCCTGTCCCTAGTGATTGGCTTCCAAACTGCAGAACACTGACTGCTTTTTATCATGGTAATAACAAATGATTTATGAAACAATTACCAAAACATAAGGAAGGTTTGAAGAAGCAGACATCTGTACAACAAACATGACATGACCACAAAGCTCACATGGTCAGACAGAACGATGACATGAACAAAAGCACTTCTCAAAACTGAGCTATAGTATGATATCAATTTTGAAAACAAAACAATTATGTATTTGACTTCTGGAACTGTAAACATCATGTTATGGACCATGATGATCATCTTGTATGTGGATCTATTACAGTAGTTTTTTTATTTTTGTACTACTATACAGTATTCTAACTTTGTAAGATTAACCTTCTTTTGCTAAAGTGCATACAATTGAGCAATAGCTGTTTTTGAAGTTCTAAAATAGAATGAGTGAATTTTGTCAGACTTATTCTCTGTTGGCCAGGGAAAGACCTAACCCTGCAGGCATGAAGCAGGTTGGGCTTGGGATCTTAGCCCAAGAACAATGATGTGAAGGCTCAGTGTAAGACACTTCTTCAAGCAGGAACAGGTATTTGCCATGAGCGGGACTCCATGCTTGGTCAACTGATGCTTAAGATGGTAAGACTGAATGAGAAATCATGGCATGCTTCAATGTTAATTGCCTCCTCTTTCAGAGTGGCCAATGACAATTCATAGTTCTTCCATTCATTTCATCTTTCCTTAAAGAAGCCGGCATATAGAATGAGACATGAACTTATAGGAAAATAGGAGGACAGGATGCCCAGTGTGTGCTGCTCCCCATGATCTACAGGAGAGACTTTCCCTTTCTTGGGAGATAACTTTGCCCATGTGGAAGCCATCTACACAACCAAAGCATGTTCAAAATTTCCCTTAATGACTGTAGGTGAGTTCAGCAAGACATCTGGGAATTTTGCCAGCTCGGTTCATCTGATTACTATAACTCAGGTATAAATTACTCCATTAAATTGACTTCAAGCATTGCAGAAAATTTCTGAGAGAAATCAGCGATCAACGACAATGGAATCACAAACATTTCTTTTAGATAAGAAGTAGTTGAAAAGTTTGATTTGTAATAAAAATTTGAAATGTATTTAGAACTCCATAAAAACGCCAAAGATGATAAGCATTCCACAATAGTAAAATTCTTCTCTAGCAGACTTTGAAGATCAAGATCCACCCCCAACATGAAAAATGTCAATTTTATTTACCTATAGAGATCCAATGTCAGTTTTCTGAGGTCTAAACAAGTCTATAATATGTTCATATGTGAGAATTACTTTGAGGAGTAAAATTGAAATGGATAGCTTCCATTTTGCACAATCTTATCAGGAATTTAAAATGATATTTTGTTCTATGGACTGGTTATATTAAAATTTAATTTGTAGGGGTTGGAGAGCTGGCTCAGCAGTTCAGAGCACAGTCTGCTCTTGCAGAGAACCTGGGTTCAGGTTCCAGCATCCACATGGAAGTTAACAACCATCTGTAAAGCTTGGATTTCCATAGCCTTGAGATATCTCCTTATTCATGATGTGTTTCTGCAGCATGATGTGAAGGAATTTGTCATACAGAGAGTTTCTGTTATAGGAACCAATGGGTGGGCAACTCAGAGTCAAGAGTAGCTCATATTTTTTTCTCCTGATAATGGTTATAAACATATGGTTTGTCATAGATTACAGAACAGAGCTGTATCAGGATAAAGACTGACATATAAATTTAGTCCTGAGAAAGCAAGCCAAATGGGATAGGGGACAGAGTGGTAAGAATGTCAGTAAAGATAACCCAGTTTCACCAGCTCACCAATGACAATGCTTTCCTCCATCACAGGAAAAAGCTAGATCAATCGTTAGAGGAAGTCTGCAGATTAGGAAGAAGGGTCACAGGGAGGCCTGGGAAGCAGTGATCCCAACTGATACAATGATATTTAAAAGGACCATAACTATTGAAATGGCACCTCATTCCTAAACCCATAGAGATCCAGGTACAAAGATCAGAGAGCAGTGAAGCAGAGATATCAAGCTTTCATGACCAATAATTGCTTGTCCTTTAGCCAAAAGGCAGAAAACACATCAACATTTCGATAATTTGAGCCCAGTTTGTTAATATCCTTTGCAAACACAATGGCCTTTAAGATGTCAGGGTGGTGTACAGCTTTTCCTCTCATACCTGGCTTTAAACAGTTTCACATTCAGGGAACTGAAGTAATGACCCCATTAAGTTCTCATTAATATTATCCTGACTGGCATTCTGTTGTCTTTCCACAGCTGTTATAGGAGACAGATGTGTTGACCATTGATCTGTCATTAAGTGTGGATGTATTTAAAGTGGACAATACCTAAGCTCCTATAGCTGTATAATTACTTCCAAGGAGATTAAATATACTTTGCTCCATGAAATGCTAAAGATAAAATTAAAAAAAAAAAACTTAAATAGTATTCTTAGTTTCTCCTATAATGTGACATCACTAATATCTGAAAATTGCATATTAAAAAGTCATTTTATCCCTGAAGGAAAGAAAACCTGTTTTAAAAGCTTTGTACATGTTTTAATTATGTTAAAATTTCTTTAAGCCTTCAAGAAGAAAAAGATGTTACAAAAGGACAGAATGGTTTTGATAACCTTAGTCCATTTAAGGACTTACTAAAGGTACTTAATTAGTAATAAAATGTAAAAGCATTAATTTTGATGGAGGTTTTGCTTCATCCCCAAATGACCATCTTTTGTAAAAAGTGTGCTTGAGAGTGAAGGAGAATTTTCTGCCACAATATATCACTGAGATGAAGATAAATCCTTCTAAGTTTTGCATTGAAAATGCATTAATCCTCTAAGCTCTTGTAGTTCAGCAAAAGTAATGCTTGCAAAGAGAAAAAACAGAAAAAAACCACAAGACTTTCTATGTCTTAAAAAGCAAAAGATGTTTAATTCATATTTTGTCACTGAGACAAAGCCAGGAATTCCTTATTCTCTCTTGGAATGTTTTCTGATAAATGGTTAGTGTTTTGGACAGCCTCACTAGATGCCATTCTTGACAGCATTAAAGTATTTCAACACGTGGCTAAACCAGTCAAGGAGGCTGAGGTTAGTGTTGAAATATTTCTCATTATTGTTTTAGTTTAAATACACAGTATACTCTCTGTGACTTCTGAACAATTAAGAATGATTCACAACAATCCACTACATCAAGATTATTCTGCTTCTGTATTTGACAACCTCTGTATTTGACATGGATAGATTGTGTATCAAATTCAGGATTCTTGTCAGTGCTCTTTCCTGCTTTATACTAAGCTGCGTTTAAAGTAAGAACTGGTGGTCTGGAATTCTGCATTTGTACTTTCATCAGTGGGAGAATACTGGTGTGGGTTTGATCTCCAGCACTAAATAAAAGTTAAAAATACAAAAGCGTGCATTGCCATGGAGATTTCCATATAGAAAACATAATGGAAATTCAGTTTGGTACAATACCCACGGAGGGTGAAAGAAACAGAATTGTCAGTAAGCAAATAGGATCTGAACATACCAAAGCTCTCAGAAGACTCCATAGACGTTTTCCAGGGGTTGGGTAAGAGCAGTTTTTCAGGGTTATTCTGAATTGGGATAATGAGTTCTTGTACCCTGATATCCACCAGGTGTAGACCATAGACCAAGGAATGGGGGTATAATCATAAATGGCTCTCCTCTACCAAAAGTAAACTCAGAAAGAGCGACTAGTTGTAAGCAGTCTTTGGCCATTCCCACAGAAGCTAGGGATCTGTGCTTCCATTCTGGGGTGGAGTTCAAATCAGTTCAGCACAACTGTCCATTACAGTCTCTTCCCAGGTCATTTGGGTCTAACTACTTGTCATATGTTCTGGGTACAGCTCATTCAGGATCATGGAGTAGATGTTTTTACCCAGGGAAACCCCCACAAGGTTGGTAACTTGAGCTTCATGCACATGGGCTCTGTTCTCTCCTGTCAGTGAGTGATTCTTCCCTAGATGCTGGGTGGATGATTCAGATTCATCTCTAAAGGGTCTGAGTCTCTGGCCAGCCTGTTTCTTTCAGTCCATGGTTGTTGCACATCTCCATTTTCCAGAAACTCCCCAGTGAATCACTCAGTGCCAAGTTTACTTTTCCTGACCTATTTGTAGCAGCTTTATCTCTTTTTAGTGATCAGGGTTAATTACTCTGCTAGTCAGGAGCTCTCTTTTCCTAGCATGGTGTGATTTTTTTCTTTTCTTTTTTTTCTTTTCTTTTTTTTCTTTTCTCTTTTTTTGGCAGAAAATACTTGAAATGACATAACTTAAGCTTTAATGTCTTCAATATGTTCCATGAGCAACAGTACTCTCAGAAAAACAGATGACAGCCATCCAGCCCATTTTCACTGGAGGATGCATTCCATCCTTGTAGCTTATACTCACGACACTGGCCAATTCTGTCTTTAGTGGGCTTCTCTGTTACTCTCTTGATCTGGCAGCTTCTGGCTGGTTCAAGAGAGGCCTTGACATTGTTTCTACTGCTGTGCTTCTTTTGCTGTAGAACAGGCCCACTGGTCACAGATGATGCTCTTCTGAAAGAGAGGTCAGGTCATGAGCAATATTTTGCTGCTATTTACAGATGTTAGAAAATAAGTACTTCAGTTCTTAATTGGAGGCTCTGGGCAATACATGATAATTGTTCATGACACATTAATGGATAGTCATTCTAAGTGAAAACTCAAGGACAGGAAAGGGAAATCCAACCCCGAACAGGTGGATGAATCATTGCCTTCTAGAGAGAGGAATGAGGTCAGTGAAGTCAGTTCTCTACTGCATGTCTGGTTAGGATCAAGAAACAGTGTCTTATTGACCAAGCTTTAGTCTCTGTTGCCACCAGGCTGAGCATTCTTGAAAATAGCCAAATAAATACAGCACTCAACTGCGTGATGGTGGACCTATCCACAGTTTTCTTTCTTTCCACTATGGGATGTCTGCTTAGGTACTAATTGTACATAAAGTTTTGAGCTCTGTTTATACATCCTGTGTCCTACAGGTTGGAAGTTTTTATTTAGATAAATCTCTCTATTAGTTACTTCCTCTGAAAAGATTGATTTCTGGTTGGCATTATTAGCACATAACACAAAAATATAAGGATTTTGGGGCTGGAGAAATGGCTCAGTGATAAGTGCATTTACAGCCCTGCCCAGAGGACTTGAGTTCGAGTTCTAGAACACACACTGGGTGGCACGCAACTGCTAGTAATTACAGCTCAAGAGATGCAACCTTTTGCCTCTATGGGCACTTGCACTAAGTGCCCGTACCTTACACACAGACACACCCATACACATATTTAAAAATAAAACAATCTTTAAATATATAATTAAATCTATGTTAACACTAAGATTATATCTGTTTATAGATACACCCTCATTTCCTTTTCCTAGAATTCCTTCTTCGTCTTCTCATGTTTCTTTTCTCAAATATTTTATTATTTTTGTTTTACGTATATGAGTGTATCACCTGCATGTATGTAAGTGCATCTGTGCCATGCAATGCCTGTGGAGGTTAGAAGATGGTGTTGGATCCCCTGTAACTGGAATCATGGACAGTTGTTAGCAGCCATGTGGGTGCTGGGAATCAAACCCAGGTCCTCTCCAAGAGCAGCCAGTGTTCTTAACCTCTGAACTGTCTCTCCAGCCCCATGTTTCTTTTCTATACCTTTACAAACAAAGCTATTTGCTCTTTGCCATGAATTTGTGTAATTGTACCTTTCAGTCATTTTAAATAAAATGAGAAAAGGTGTCCCTGTAGGGGACTAGAGCTTGCTGTGTAGACCAGATTGGCCTTAATCTAATAGAGATCCATGTGCCTATGCCTCCCAAGTGCTGGGATTTAAAGTGAGTACCACCCCACCCAGATGGATTATTTATTTTTTAAACAGGTAGATGACTAAGTATGCTGTTTCAAGTGCATTTTGGAAAAATTTCAGATCACTGCTTTCTTGCCAGGTTGTGTTGTGAAGGGCTGCCTTGGAGCCACAGTGTGCCGCAGAGAGTGTTGGTGTTATGTTGTAACTATTAGGGACTGCCACAATCTCTGTATTGATACTCTTCTACTACAGCTTTGTTGGTAATATAATATACTCTGGATTAGATGATTCAAATGATTAAGCTCCTTTTGATATACATGGAAGCCCTTTTCTGTTTATTGCATGATTTTTCCTGCGGAGATACGAACAAACATCTCTTCTCCCAGATAAGGCACTTACAATAGAAGAAAGGATTCTACTTGTGTCTAGCTTAATGGAACAATGAGTTTAGAGGATTTACTAACAGGACCTCATCAGTGTGCTATGTCGGAAGCACAGAAAACATGTTTGTATCTTTCTACAATGTAAGAAATGATTGAATAACAATGAATCTACAAGATACAAGAGTTTCATTGGCAGCAATTTGCCATAAACTTTTACTGTACTTGATAGCATAGACAGAGGCATGCATGCATTCTTTTCTTCAATCTTAATTACTAATATCAACTCTTAGACCATATGTTATAGTGTAAATCTGTCTGGCTCTATCAATCATCTATCTATCTATCTATCTATCTATCTATCTATCTATCTATCTATCTATCTTTCTATCTTCTATCTATCATATATCTATCATGTATTCATCTATCATGTATCTATCTATCATCTACATATCTATCTATCATCTATCAATCAATAATATGTCTATCTTCTATCAATCGTCTATCTTACTCCTAATCTATCCGTTATCTTTTATCTATTTATTATCTGTCTATCTACTTACCTACCTATCTATTTGTCATCTGTCATCAGGGTAAAGAATGCCTATGAACTCTATATATCTAATTGTGTGTGCTTCATTAGTAGGATCGAAAGGCTATATATTATACTGTTTAATACCTAAATATCTAATTGCATGTGCTTCATCAGTAGGATCGAAAGGTTATGCCTGGACAAGCTGGCAGCCCATGAAAGTAAACAGCCAGAACTGACTAGAGACCAAGACATCAGCTCCAGAGAAAGTAGAGTGTTTTGCTTCTCATCCACCTGTGCCCCTTTTCTAAGCCTAGGGAACAATCTGCGGAAGAGGGGGCGTGGTAGAATGTAAGGGCTCTGCGATTTGGGGTACTGGTTAAACTATAGCAATGTAGTCTGGACGCTTATTTGATCAATTTGGTTGAACATACAAGCCCCCTGGTGGAATGGCTGGGACCTCATAGCTTGTGTGGGTTTGGTCACCAATGCTTGCAAATTGGTTCTTTACATGAAAGGATGCTTGTCTACAAATCTATCATTTTGTTAAAAAAAAAATGAAAAAAACAAAACAAAAAAAAAGCAGAGAAAGAAAGATGCAGAAAACTTACGGCAGAATGCCTGCTCTGGGATGGGTAGGGGTGGGGTGGGGACGGGAAGGGCTATATGCTTGAATTGAATTGGAAAATGTTGTATGCAATACACAAAGCATCAATCCCCAAAAACAAAAGAATGCCTATGAACTAACCCTTCATTGAGGCAAAGAGGCTTGAGAGGTCAAAGTTAGAAGAAATTCCAAGGAGTCCATAGGGGTTGGATAACAAACCAGATAGAAGTCTCTACAAAGATGGTTGTAGTGGTGGTGTTGTTGGTGATGATGGTTGTCATGGTGGAGGTGATGGTGGTGGTGATGATGAGAGTGGAGAGTGTGGTGGTGGTGATGGTTGAGATGGTTGGTAATGGTTGTTATTGTTTTGTCACTTTGTTTTTTGTTGGTAGTGGTGGTGGTGCTGCTACTGTTGCCATGGGTCACAGTCTGAAGAACTAAAGAGTTGAGTGCAGCTGAAGTAGCAAAAGAGCAGGACTGGGTCCGATGAATGAATGGGTAGATCTCACACAGGCAAAGAGCAGGATGGGTCCGGATGAATGAATGGTAGATCCCACATAGGCAAAGAGCAGGACTGGGTCCGATGAATAGAATGGGTAGATCCCAATAGCAAAAGAGCAGGACTGGGTCCAGATGAATGAACAGGTAGATCCACACAGGCAAAGAGCAGGACTGGGTCCGGATGAATGAACAGGTAGATCCACACAGGCAAAGAGCAGGACTGGGTCCAGATGAATGAATGGTAGATCCACACAGGCAAAGAGCAGGACTGGGTCCGGATGAATGAATGGGTAGATCCACACAGGCAAAGAGCAGGACTGGGTCCGGATGAATGAATGGGTAGATCCACACAGGCAAAGAGCAGGACTGGGTCCGGATGAATGAATGGGTAGATCCACATAGGCAAAGAGCAGGACTGGGTCCGGATGAATGAACAGGTAGATCCACACAGGCAAAGAGCAGGACTGGGTCCGGATGAATGAATGGGTAGATCCACACAGGCAAAGAGCAGGACTGGGTCCAGATGAATGAATGGGTAGATCCACATAGGCAAAGAGCAGGACTGGGTCCGGATGAATGAATGGTAGATCCACATAGGCAAGAGCTAGGACTGGGTCCAGGATGAATGAGAATGGGTAGATCGCGACAGATAGGCAAAGAGCGAGGACGTATCCGAGATGGGTCCAGATGAATGAATGGGTAGATCCACATAGGCAAAGAGCAGGACTGGGTCCAGATGAATGAATGGGTAGATCCACATAGGCAAAGAGCAGGACTGGGTCCAGATGAATGAATGGGTAGATCCACATAGGCAAAGAGCAGGACTGGGTCCGGATGAATGAATGGGTAGATCCACATAGGCAAAGAGCAGGACTGGGTCCGGATGAATGAACAGGTAGATCCACATAGGCAAAGAGCAGGACTGGGTCCAGATGAATGAATGGGTAGATCCACACAGGCAAAGAGCAGGACTGGGTCCAGATGAATGAATGGGTAGATCCACACAGGCAAAGAGGACAACCCCAGAGGGCAGTTGAGTAGGTTTACTCAACCATGGAAACAGCTAGTTTGAAGGCACTGAAGCCTCTGAGACAACTGAAAGTTATTGGGCTGTCAGTCCTTAACTCATATACTTAGTGGTCAGACTATGGGTGGGTGTTATTACTATCACACTGTCACAGTACTGTGTTCCCACGTTTTAATAAGTTGTAGTATTTCCTTGGTCTAATGTGTCCAATAACTTCTCAAACCTGGCTTTCCTGGTAAAATTTTAATATTCCCATGTGCATCTATAATCCTAATTCACCAGATAAATCTACATGGTATCACCCTTTCTACTCCCAGAAATAAGTCACTTATCAGAATGCCACATGGATGCTGCTAGAATGATGGTGCTGTTTATTTGTCTACTCAGGTACAGAGCCAATGTCTGTCCTCAAATGGAAGCAAACCTATGTGTAAGGTAGAGTCACTCAGGGCAAGACAGTCTTCTTATAGAATACTGAGTAACTTACAGCAGAGCACGCCCTGAATTCAACATAGAAGCATGGATCAGAGATTTCTTTATAGGATCAGAGGTGATTTAACCACAGCTGCATTATTGGAAAACCTTCCCCAGCCCATATAAAGACTTGCAGAAACTTCACACTCACTTGTGAAAGCTCAGAGCTCCACCAAACTAGCAGGCACTCTGCCAGCTAGGGCAGCCCTTTCCCCACAGTGATCATTTTCTGCTCCTATAGCCTTGAGGAGGAGCTTGGGAATCCTGTAACTTTATTATGACCTTCCCTCCTCCTTCTTGTAGGGAGTGTTTCAATTTGGGGGAAATGGCTACCACAGTGCTCTCAGACCCACTCAAAGCTGGTAGCCACATTGCTTGAATGGAAACAATCCCAGGAGTAAGCAATGTTGCCTCCACAATTTGAAAACGGTCTTGGGCTTGTGCCTTTTTCTTTTCGGTGAAAAGTGAATAATGCTAGAATGTGTCTTTCCTTGAACTATTACAGACCATAGGAAAGTGAAAAGTATCACTGTTATGGCAGGACCTCTAATTATTATATAGATTGTCCTCAATCTATTAGAAAAATTCCATCTTCCCAATTTGCTTACTACTTCTCATCAGTCTAAGTAATGTGGTTCCACCAACAATGTGAACCAACAATCTATTCTTTATGATATTCCAAAGTTCCAAGTCTCTAGGCCATTGCATATTATGGCAAACGAGAAAAGAATTAATCCTCTAGGAAGACTATAAATATGTACTACAGCCCCTTCCAGACCAATGCTGCTATTCTTCTCTGAAAGCAACAGAAAGGATTATAGTGACTAAATCAGTAGCTGAAGACCAAGAAGAGTTTTTGATCCATTTGGAAAAAATGACCCATCTATCACAATAGCTTCTACTTGAAATTCAACTTGCTCAACTCCGGGGTCAGATCATTACCAAGAATACTCATCTTGCTTCTGAAGGCCATTGATCTATTTACTGAGGGATCCCATTAAAATTTTGTCTGGAATCCTACCTGACTGAGAGTCAAAGCTTAAAAGAATGCATAGAATGAATGAATGAGTGAGTGAATGAATGAGTAAATAACAAATGAGCATCCTCCTTTTCTGTTTCATAGTGCCTTGATTTCCTTCATAATAGATTGATTACTTTGCTTCTTTACCTATCTGTGTCTTTTATCTAGTTTCCACAAAGCAGGAAATCTATGAGGTTATCATTGCATTCTTGAAGTTTTGGGTTCTTAATATCTGATAAGACAATTGAGTTGAATATATAGAATTTCAGTTTACACATGATTTCTGAATTCTGATTTTGACTGGCCATCAGCCAGTCTTAAAATAGCTTTATAAGCTTCATAATATATTATAAATATAATCCAAAGTTAAGTAGGCTATTCTGTTACTTTTACAGCTCTCATTTGTTAATAAAGAAATCGCTATGCTGAGAAATTGGCCAAGTATCTGGGCCAACCAAGGAATTAAAACTAGCTGGAGAAGAAGAATCATGTTTTAGAAGGAGCATGTTCTTAGACTTACAGACACAGAGAAAGGTGAACCTGGAAACAGACAGCAGCTAATTTCCAATTGCTCTATACATGAGAAAATAAGCACCCTTAGACTTTCCATGAAATATTGCAGGCTAGCTAATAAACTGTGTGCACATTTCATAACTAAGCTCATGGTAATGTGACTCCAAATCCACCTACAAATTTTCCACTGAAAATTGTTCTTAGATTTATTAGTAATTTTCAGTAACTCAGGCCATTTGATTTCCAGAAATATTATTGTGCTGGATAGCTTTAGTGTCAACTTGACACACCTGGGTTAAGGGAGCCTCAATTGGGGAATTGGCTCCATTGGACTGGCCTGTGGCCATGTCTGTGGAGTACTGTCTTGATTGTTGGGCAATGTGGGAGGGCCCAGCCCACTATGGGTGGTGCCATCCTGGGCAGTTTGTTGTGTACTGTATAAGAGGGCAGGCTGGGCATGGGCCAGGGGAGCAAGCCAGTAAGCAGCACTCCTCCATGGCCTGTGCTTCAGCTCCTGCCTCCAGGTTCCTGCCCTGAGTTCCTGCCTTGGGCTCCCTGAGTGATGAACTGTGACTCAGGAGATGTGAGCTGAATAAACCCTTTCCTCCCCAAGTTGGTGTCAGAGTGTTTTGTCACAGCAATGGAAGAAAACCTAGAACAATTATCTTGATTAAAATCCTTTGGGTTTTGAGCAACAAAGACTAATCTGACTAACTGAAACAAAAACAAAACAAAACAAACCAGATAACCAATGCCGAGAAGCCAGCAGTGTTGATTGAGGCTGTAGCATTGCACTGTCCATCCGGGTCCGTTTCCTTCCCCTCCTGGTACTGTAGGCCCATACTACTCATTTACACAGCTGCACAGAACTGGGAACACAGTTCAGTCCCGGCCCACCCCCACTTTTCTCATTGGCATATGACTACTAATTCATGTGGGTCAGTCACAGTCCCCACCTTGACTGATAATTCATATGTCAGAAAGATCTTCTTTTATTTTGTTGTTACAAAGAATAGCTGCAATAATTAGCCAGTAAAGATCAAATTTTCCTTTTGGGTAAGTTTGAAAGTTTTCAGCCTACAATCAAGTAATTCTATTCCATTTGGCCTGTGTAAGGCAGCACATAATGACAAAAATACATACCAGAAAGCACCTTCCTCCATCGGTCACAAACTAAGTAAGAGAGGACTGTAGAGAAACCTGGTGGCTTCCTTTGTTTCCCACTCTCAGTCACCTGAAGACTCCAGAATTTGCTTCTTAAAGTTTCCTCCACTTTCCAAAAAGCTGGGTCAAACCTCAAACTCATGCACCACTGAGGAACATTCTAGATCTAAGCCATGGTAATGCTGCGTCCTTCTTCTTCTTTTTTTTTTTTTAAGCCAATTTTTATTTTGTGAATTTCATACAAAAGTTCAAGACAGGACTTGTGTATGAAAGAATCCATCAGAATCCATGAGCTCTGATGGGGGGTGTGGTCATGATGGGGAATGAGTCTAAATTTGATTAAGAAATGTCGTAGGAAATGTGCTCCATTAAAAAAAAAAACTTTACCAATAAAAAAAGTTCAAATCAAATCTAGACCTGTGCCCCCCTCTCTGACCTCCCACCCCACCAGAGCTCATGTATTCTGCCAAACATATTTTTCATCTTTTTCTCAGTCTCTCTCAAAATTCTCGATGCAGAAGTTTACTGTTTTGAGCAGAAGTTTACCGTTTCAGTCAGTTCTTTGACCTAGACTTTATGTTGTTGTTATTCCTTCCAACATGCATCACTCCAAAATATGCATATATGCATGCCACATATATCATGGGTTTTAACATCTTTGGCTTATGATTTTTTTCTTTATTAGGCTGAAAGATGTCATGTTTGAAGTCTCCTCCTTGGCAAGCCCAAATCACCATCAGTCCTGCCCTTGTGTTCCACACTGGGATTTTCCCTTCCCATGGTCACCAAATGAGGTCCAGTAAGCATTGCATCCTGTCTTGATCTTCCTGTACTGGTCTTCATGATACAGCCTGGGTAGTCCAACAATGGCAGTTTATACTCTGAAGAGGCTGAAACCCCAGTAGTAGCTCGGTCCACAAGTTGGGTGTCTCAGCAGTCCCCATCTGGCACTGATAGTTTGGAGGATTCTTGGAGAGACATGAGTCTTCAGTTCATATTGGAAGGTTGAAAAGCTGTATCTCATGTCTTTGAAGGATGGCAAAAACAGTGGCAACCACAGGGTAGCTGCACTTGCCAGTAAGACAGGCAAAACAACTGTGTTCTTTTTCTAACTTTTGGTCTTTTTACTAAGATCTCAAGTTTTATACCTGAAGTATAATTTCTCAGGCCTTATTATTTATTTGTTTCTGGTTATACTTTCCTTTTGGATGTTTAAGGCCACACTGTTAGCCCAGATTAACCAAGGTTTTTGTTTTCTCAAGGTCACTTGAGGATCTGGTCCTCAAGGGTCACTCAGGGTTTCTTTTTTTTTGGGGGGGGGAGGGAGCCCCTGGCTCCATTTACCAGTTCCATCCACTCGAGGACAAAGTCAGATCTTGCTTGACCAGTCTTCCCTTTTTGAAGCATGAGCAGACATTCTTTATAGACTGGACACTGGCTGAAGTCCCATTAGTAGATCTCCAAGATCTCCCTGCATAGGAAGACTCCCTGCACATTTGCAGGACATTTCAAGAGAAGCCCCCATGCATAGTCTCCTGGGACTCAGTTGACCTCTGAAGGTAAGGAACAAAGTTATCCCTTAAGACCCTCAGCCAAATTGGTATGGGCATTAAGTATGGTCATTAAGCATCCAGAAAGGCTAAGTTACACCAGCCTGATACTTTTAACTACTGTGCAATATTTTAGAAAATGCTTGGACAAAAGCTCAAGCAACCTTGTATACGAAATACAAATAAGTACTCCCATAAAATAAATACTGTGGTTAGACATAATGTCATGACAAGTTTTTTTCCTCATTCTTTTGATCTTATATTACTCTAAAATATGCATTCATACCCTCCACCCATACACCAAAAATTTCTAACTCTGAAGATAAATGGTAGCTTAGTTCTATAACCCGTTAAAGGATTCACAATATAAGAACACAGTTGTTTTCAGATCATGAGGAATATAGTATTAGCATTGCTCAGTTTGCCTTACAACTAGATGATTGGTGCTAGCATCCACAGATGAGGGATACCATTCATTGTTTTTCTGAGACTGTATTGCTTCACTTAACATGATATCTTCTAGTTCCATCCATTTACCTGCAAAGTTCATGATGTCATCTTTCTTTACTGCTGCATAGAACTCCATTGTGTAGATGTACCACATTTTCTCTAACCACATCAGTTGAGGGGCACTTGGGTTGGTTCCAGCTCTTCACTATTGTGAAGAGAGCTGTGCTTCAGGTGGTCCTGGGAAATCCCCGATCTAAGCTCTGTGCACACCAATGCTGTACTCTTTTTAAAAGGATGAACTTTTTATTTTTATTTTTTATTTTTTTAAAGGTAAATTTTGTTTCAAATATCGATAAACCACTCTTTTTTGTTTTCTGGTGTTCTTAACCTCAGCCTTTAACCACTGCACTATCCCCATAGCCCTAAACCACTCTTTTTTAATATATTAAAAAAAATTTTTTTGTATGTGTATGAATGTACTGTCTGCATGTAGGTTTGTGCACCCATATCGTGCAATGCCTCAGAGGTCAGAAGAAGATCTCAGATTCCCCTGGAACTAGAGTTCTCCTGGAATTGGAGTTACAGACCATTCTTAGCCACCATGTGGGTGCTGGGGATCAAACCCAGGTCCTCTGCAAGAGCAGTCGGTGCTCTTAACTGCTAGGCTATCTTTCCAGCCCCTTATTTTCTTAAGCTAATTTGTTGTCTTCCATCACCTGTGAGCTTAAGTTGTGAACCCAAGCCTAGGCAGGAGATTCTAGGTCTGAATCTCCTGTGTGAAGAGCTTTAGTAATGTGAGGCGAAATCCTTATTTATTTATTTATTTATTTATTTTTGGAATTTATTTCAAATGTCTTTAGTCTCTGCATCTTCTTCATTCTTCTCAGGACCTAGTTTTACTTTCTTTTCAGTGTGTCTTGTGGGAGGAAGATTGGCTGGCCTGTTTTTCAATTTATATTACCTTTCTACAAACTCTTGGCAAAGAGAGGATTTGATTCACTCACCTTAGTTTTTTTTTGAAATTCTTACTTTATTTCAGCTGTCTGTAGCTATGATTTTGTCTCATTCGACAAAAATAAAACAGCTATTGAAGTCCTTTTTCTTGTGGATGAAGTAGTTTTCAGAATAAAAGAGGCTTCTGTCTGCTGACATCCCTCCAAATACCAACTGTATCTATTCTATTCTCTGAGGTTCCCTTTGTTTTGTAGCTGATTCTGAATCTCCAAATATTATATGAATCTATGGAATAAAATTTCCTTTAATATTATTGAATCCATTAGTTTGGCCTTTAAATGTGACTACCACTTTAAATAATACTCAAATCACTTGGTAGCAATGCCACATTGTTGAAATAACTGCTCCAAATGGACTCTTCCTCCTAAATACAAGTAAAATACCTTGTACTTGATCTGGGATGGTTTAGTAGATCTGGGAGAGGACTCCTCTTGACCCTGGGCACTCAGTTGTTGATCCTGGAAATGAGGACCCCTGGATAAAGCAGAACCCCACCTTCAGATTAGGACTCCTGAATCACAATCTGTTTCTCTGGAGGCTCCCCTTTACTGTAACTAGCAATGTGCCTAGGTAAAAGAAGAGGTCTGTGTAAGTTGGGTGAGGGGCTGCAGCCATTGCTGCTATTTATTTTTGTCTTTTTACTTTGATATAACATGGATTCATTCCTTATCTTAATTTCCAGGATTTATCCCTACAGTAAAAGTAAGATGCTAGACATGATTGTGGATAATTTCTTTCAAAACACAGTAAAATACTCCAACTCTGACAGATAAACAAAAGCCTTACCATTTAGCTGGCTGGTTTGGGGAGCTCAAACATCAGATTCAGATGTGTGGGCATGATCAGTGAAGCTCCCTGAAAGAGGATGGGAGCGAATTCTCCCAAGAGCACAAGGGACAGCTTTCTGTGGTAATTGCCTCCTATTCAGTTCCTAACTTACATGCTTTTAAAAGAATTTCTTATTGTGTCAAACTTGCACTTGAATTTGGTGCTGAAATCTGATGAGAACAGTGCTGTACTTTCCAATATATGCATTTCAAATCAGAGAACATCTGTCCATCAAGCAGCTGGGCTTGGGCATGCCCTGGGAAGGAAGTGGGGCATTTGGAAGTTGAATAAGAGGAATTGTCCAGGTGCCTGTGGTAGTGCCACAGGTGGCATTCTATGTTTACTTTTTTCTTTATGGCAGGAGGAAGAGAACAAAATATAATAGGGGTAAGGGATGCTACAGGTAGAATGGTCACCCAGGCTTGTCTGCTCATTTTCAATGGCGGGTCAGAGAAATGAATCCAGTTCTAAGAGTGGATACATCCTGCTGATTTTTCTGATGGCAAAACAACCTCTATGATAAATCTCTGGATTTAAAAAATGGAGCTGACATGCCTATAGGAAAAAGGAAATAGTAAAAAGAGATGCTGAAAACCGACTGAGACCCTTCTTATTTTGCCAGTATCCCATTTTGTAACCGAAAATGCAAATTGTTTTCTCTTCTATATAGTGCAGAATACTTCTCTTTACCCCACTACGGAGAATTTAAGCAGCTGAGCTTTAATCCACTGAGTTACAGGCATCTATTGTTTTTCCATTTTCTTTCTGTTATTTTGTCAATTGTTTCTATGGTTCTAATTATATTTTTTTGTTGTGTGAAATATTCATCTGTCTTCATGGGTTTTATTTTTGTTGCAATGCTTAAATGTACATTTTAGTTATATGATTTTCCACATTCCTTTATTTTAATCTCTGTTTTCAATGAATCACTAAATTTATTAGAATTATTTTTATGATTTTTCTTAGCATAAATTCCAAACTTTTCTTGGCATAAGTCAATGAAATCATCATTAAATATCATTTATGCATGGATTTCACTCTTACCTGAAAAATAAACAATAGTCTTGAGAATTGTAGGTGATTTCTTGGTGATTTCAATTAAAGGGCCTAATTATTTGAATAAGTTATTATTAATGTTGATTGGTATTTTTCTCATGCTTCACATTGTTGTTTCAGACTGATACCAGAAATTTTGCAATATATCTTTAGAGAAATGAGGACACTAATAATCTGGATAGACTAAGTAAAGCCCAGGGAAGGAGCTGACACTGAGGAATGAGTGGGGGGAGTAATTTGGCACAATGGACTCCAGCAGGAATGACAGGTGTGAGCTCTGGGGGGGTGCTGTGGGAGGGTGCCAAGGGAGAAGGAGGTATAATGGTGATTAAGACTGACTGAAAAGTTACGTATGAAACACATACAAATTTAATGAAAATAATAACAAGATTCTCAAATTTCTCATAAATTGCTAGTCCAGTTACAAATATTCATGGCTTTTTAGCTTTTTCTAAATCCACTTTATTGTGATCAAATTTTTCTTTTTCATTTTGTGCTTTATTTATTTACTTATTTATTTATTATTTATTTTATATTTGGTCTTTTTGGTACAAGGTCTCCCTGTATCCCCAGCAGGCCTGGGAATCACCAGGTTGGCCTCAATCTCACAGAGATCTGCCTGCCTCTGTCTCCAGAATGCTGGGTTTAAAGGCATATGCCACCATGCCCAGTATGACCAAATTTTTCTATTCACTTCAAGAATCTTTAGCTTTGGTAGTTGCCTTGAATCAGCTTTGTGATTAGCTGTGGAAAGTGCCTCTGATCCCCCGCCGCCCCAAACCCTCACTTGCCTTTCAGTTTATCTTCACCAAAAATTCTGCTCCTGCCTTTGAGGGGCTTACATTATACATATTTCATTTCTGTGAGGATTTTTTTTAATTTTTATGTATTTTTTACGTGTATGAATGTACTGTCTGCATGTAGGTTTGTGCACCTGTGTCATGCAATGCTGGTGGAGATCAGAAGAGGATGTTGGATTCCCCTGGAACTGGAGTTAAAGATGGTTGTCAGCCACCATGTGGGTGCTGGTGATCGAACCTGGTTCCTCTGCAAGAGCATTCAGTGCTCTTAACCACTAGGCCATCTTTCCAGCTCTAGGATTGTTTTCTGCTTAGTTGTTTGTGATAATGTTTTTTTTTTTTTTGTTTTTGGTGTAGAAAACAAAATAGAAAAGAGAGCACTGTTTCTTCAGGAATGTTTTGGAAAGGGTGATTTTCTCTAGTATATATTTTCCTTCCGTTGCAGAGCCTTACAAAGTTTGGATCTTGAGTAGATGATTTTCATGTTTCTACAGTCTCTAATTATGTTGTAAGATTTTTAGTGTTTAATTTTCTTGTATATTTTAATTTTTGGTTTCTGGCTTTGAGGGGTGTAACATTGGATCATTAGCAATTATTAAAATCTTAGAATACAATTTAAATTTTGTATATTTCTTCCTTGCCTTAAACCACATTTTCCTTTTTATCCAAGAGGGACTTTTGGTTTCTCTCTGCTAAATCAAGCTTGTTTATTTTGCTAACATAAATCTACACTTCATTGCTTTGATCTCCACATGTTGCTGACTTGTATGAACAGTGACTGGAGGAACCCAACTGTCATTCTCCCTGAGTCCAGCTGCAAGATGACCTGGGATGTCAGGCAGTTGTTGATGCTCTTATTGGTGCTTCACAGGCCATTTGAAACAGAATATTTATGTCTCTCTTCTGCTTTTAGAGATGTAATGGAATGTTTGAAAATTTCTTTCCTCTACCTTCTTTCTTTCTCTTCATTTTATTAGCATAAGCTAGTTGCATGCAGTGATGGGATTAATTATCTAATACACGTGGATCACGCACTTTATCATTTCTCTCTTGTTCATCCTTCCTCTTCCTGTCAGTCTCCTTTCTCTTCCCAGCGGCCCCCTTTCTACTTTGATGTCTTTAAGAAAATATCTAGATTGCTTATATGAGAGAATGCATGGAGTTTGTCTTTCAGACTCCAGAATATTTACATACCAGAATGATCAGTCTTCAAAGTCTGAGATATGCCCTGGGACTCCTGCAAAGCCTTTTTTTTTTTTTTTTTACACAGATTCTTCTATATTTCCAATTCAATACGGATAATGTTTCTTCTTTAGCCTGTTATAGATTTCATTATGAATATTTTTAACTATTTAGCTAACTATGTTCTCTATGGAGCCCTACTGGTTTCATTTAGCCATATTAATTCAGTATTTTTCCCCTCATAGCAGGTCTTTAGTGCTCAGAGTTGTAGAAAAGGGAGGGTACACATAGTGGCCGCCTTTGTATGTGCTTCCTAGTTGAAGGAATAAAATCTATTTTGACAGATCATCCCTGTGCTGGTTGGTTTTTATTATTAAATTGATACTATCTTGAGTCACCTGGGAAGAGGAAACCTTTAGTGGGGAATTTCCCAGTTTTGACTGGCCTGTGGCCATGCCTATGACAGATTGGTTAAATTGATATTGATGTGGGAGGGTTAAGGACTGTGTAAGAAAGCTAACTAAGCATGAACACCCCCCTCCCCAAGTGAGTCCGAAACCAGGAAGAATAAACCAGATAAACCCTTTCCTTCCTTAGTTTCTTTGGTCAGATTGTCTTATCAAAGCAAGAGAGTGAAACTTGAATATTCCTATCAGGTTCTGTATTGACACAAAAGGAAATATATTTAAATACAAGGAATTACTGTTGGGGGTGCTAGAGAGATGGCTCAGCAGTTAAGAGCAATGGCTGTTCTTACAGAGGACTCCAGTTCAATTCCCTGCATCCACACAGTGGCCAACAAGCCTCCATAACTTCAGTTCCAGGGGAATCCAATGCTCTCTTCTGACCTCCTTGGGCATTCCATGTCACAGGTGCACTTACATGCACACATACAAAACATACATTCAGTTATTAAACTAGCAACTCCTACAGACCAGGGAAATTGTACTTTAGATATAAAACTTGAGATCTTAGTGAAAAGACAAAAAGAAAAAAAAGAGAGAGCACTGTTGTTTGGCCTGTCTTCAATTCTTACTGGAAAGTGCATTTACTCTGTGGCTGCCACTGCCTTTGCCACTCTTCAAAGCCATGAGACACAGCTTTTTAACTATCCAATATGAACTGAAGACTCATGTCTCTCCAAGAATCCTCCAAACCTTCAATTCCAGATGGGGACTACTGAGATACCCAGCTTGTGGACTAAGCAGCTAAAGGGATTTCAGCCTCATCAGAGTATAGACTGCCGTTGTTGGACTACCTGGGCTGTATCATGGAGGCCAGTGCAGGGGGATCAAGACAGGATGAGTGCTTAATGGTGTTCATTTGGGGGACTATGGGAAGAAAAGTGTGGAGCACAAGGGCAGGATTGATGGCTGTTTGGGGTTGCCAAGGAGGAGCCTCCAAGCACTTCCTTAAGGAAAACATGACATCTTTTAGCAAAAAAAAAAAAAAAAAAAAATCCTCAATTCACGATGGATAGGTATATATATATTAATATTATATCTATATATATAACTATATATTATATTGAAGCAATACAAGTTAGAGAGAACAACAACAAAAGTACTGGAAAAAAAAACTCTGGAAAGACTCAGACAAAGATGCAAGACATGTATGGTAGAGTGCAGGGACTCAGGTGGGGTGGGGGGCATGGAAAGGGAAGCGACTTTAAATTTGATTGAAAAATGATATATGATTTATGGAAAAGTTTAATAACAATAAAAATAAATTAAAAACACAGTCATATAAATGAAACAATAAAAATATAAATAAAATATTTTTAAAAAAGAAATCACTGTTGAACTAAGCAGAAATGTTCCATTCAAAATAGAATGGTTTCTAATTTCAGAATTTTAGAAATACTTAAAATACTCTAACAATATTTTTCAATGGAGAAAAAAATTTAGAAACCACTGTGTGTGTTAGTGAATGTCTTTAATCCCAGCACATGAGAGGCAGAAGCGGGTGGATCTCTGTTAGTTAAAGACCAGCTGCATTTCATAGTAATTTCCAAGCCATCTGGGGCTCCAGGGAGACCTCGTTTCAAATAGACCAAAACAAAAATTATGAAACCAAATTTTTTCTTTGTTAGTACTCAATGCAAATATCATTAATATATGTCTAGAATCACTAACTATTGAAGAGAAAATAATGACAGATTGCAGTGATATTTAAATAAATCCAGATGTTGTACTTAGTAAGTGATTTTCCTTTGGGGGATTATGAAAACAAGATAGTTTTCCTTTCTGTTTATCTTGATAAAGCATAGTGACCCAAAATTGAATAGAACCAGTAATAACTTGCACTTGCACTTGTCCTGGGGAGGATGCCGTGATGGATCCCTAGATGTTTCTGGTAAACAGACTCACAGGAAACTAAAATAAAAAATACTCCTAAAATTTTTGAGCAGATGCCTTTATGTTGCATTCAGAGATTAAGACTAGGAGCTCACATATTTGTTAAAAGACAAGATATTTTTGGTCCTTTGCATTAATCTTCATCATCTAGACCAAGTAGAAGCATTTAGGGATAAGGTAGGGAAATAAGGAAACCAGGCATTCTCTGGGGTTCAGCAGAAGGAAATGTGTCTACTAGTGAATGCTTCTCATTAGCCTTGTGCTGATTGTTGGCCATACACATTTATCTCAATGTATGGCCACTTCTAGTGGTAAGGATCTGAGGCACGTGTGTGATTTCCATGTTTCTATATGGACTTTTTTTATTATTATTTATTTTTGTATGTGTATGAATGTATTGTTTGCATGCAGGTCTGTGCACCCGTGTCGTGCAATGCCGTGGAGGTCAGAAGAGGGTCTCGGATTCCCCTGGAACTGGAGTTCTCCTGGAATTGGAGTTACAGACGGTTCTTAGCCGCCATGTGGGTGCTGGGGATCGAACCCGGGTCCTCTGCAAGAGCGTCGGTGCTCTTAACCGCTAGGCTATCTCTCCAGCCCCTCTATATGGACTTTTAAGACAATTGTATCAGCATTCAGTTGACTCAACCCAGGGAAAGGGACATGAGAGTGAAGAAAATAACATCAATAGGATTTGCTGGCTCAAGGGACTCCTCTGTTATTACTGGGCAGAGGCATCCTAGGTGGAACCTTCCTGGTGAATACTAGGAGATTGGGTGGAAAGGCTGTGGCTAGAGAAAGCAGAATCTACAGAAGGTCTCCAAATGAGCAGTGGAAATATAGTCACTGCAGAGGGACAGGAACACAGGAATTGAATAACCCTATGAATGATGGTGTACACCAATGGATCCCCAAAAGACTCATTCCTGGCTGAGGGAGGGGCTCCTTTCCACTCTACATTTTCATCTACAAAGTAAGTCATAGAAGCACACCTCTGTCTTCCTTACTGTAGAGATAGAAAAAGTAGAAAAATACAAAATTTCCAAAGTTGTTTTCTGAACACTTTTGCTCTCTGATCCATTTCCTATTTTTCCCACATGTTGAACATCATCCTGCCTTTGCGTTACTCAGGGAGTGGGAACTGGAAGACTGGCACAGAAATCCAGGCTCAGTTTGAGCTAAGTGGCTCCCTCCTTCTTGTGTTCTCCTTTCCTTCTTTCAACAGATCTTTGCCACATCCCACCATGTGCTGACAACCGTCTTCTACCAAAGATCTTCAAGAAATAGAGTCAACAGAGTGGAAGAGAGGGCGACGACATGAAAAGGAAAGTGAGCAGGACAGATGAGAATGGAAACGGAAATGTAAAAAACGAGACGGAGCGATGGGAGGCTGCAGGCCTGGGACTTCCACCTGCTGCAGAACATAATATTTTAGTATAAAGAAATTAATATTGGACAAAATCTTTAGGGGGAAAATTATACTCCTAAGAGTATCTGGTGAAGAAAGAGCAGGTAAATACACAGAAATATTAGGAACAAATACGGTCAAAGAAGGCTGCTAGAGCAAATTGCCTATTTCTCTGGAGCCAACCCCATATCTTTATTGCAGTGCTGAGTGTATGGCATCCTTGAAAAATTCTTCTCAGTTTGTGTGCTTTCTACTTGCTAAATGTTTGATGAGTGAATGGAGCATTAGAGAAAATTGATATTCTCTAAATTAAGGTTTAAATTTAATCCCTTGAATTTAATGTCTAAATCTTAGTCAAATTACTAGGTGAATGAAGAGAGTGGAGAGGAGAAAAATAGGTGGCATGTGTCAGTGTCTGTGGGCAGATGGCAGATCTCTTAGGGCACAATATCAGATGAAGTGCAGAGGTACACTCAAAGGAATGTGAGTTGGTTCTGTGCTCCCATGTGTTCTGGAGTTTTGAAATTGCCTCACCTCCTCCCCCATTAGTGGTGATAACATGACTTCCTAACATTCAAAGCAGTGACCACTATGGAATGTGTAAATGCTTCTCCTAGGTTGATACCAAGTACATAAGAGCCAAACATACCTTTCTCCTGTGAGCTAAGATGGCTGCAGATTAAACATAATCCTCAGAAATTGGAATGAAAGCATTTAATATTCATTTGAAGATACATAGAGGAGAGGCGTTCTGCATGGACAGCAGCTGTCTCATCTCAGCAGTGACTACCGAGGACTAGCTTAGCAGTTATTGAAGTGTACTTTCTAACTTTCTGGCATGATTACAGTGGCCACTGCAAGCTTTCCCATTTCCCTCAGACAGATGTGTCTTGAATTCACCCTTCTGCCTGAAGCTGCTGTCAGCACTGGACAGACGGGAGCAGAATGCTGGACTGTTCATGAGATAAAAATAAAGGTATAAAGGCTGAGAACAGAGCTCAGCTGGGAGAGTGCTTGCCCAGCAGGTGGAAAGCCTTCAGTTGCTTGCTTGCATTGCCCATTCAGGAATCCCAGCACTGAAGAAGTGGAGAAAGGAGGACCAGAAGATCATGCTCTGCTACATAGGAATTTCCAGGGAAAAAATTAAAATTTAAAAGTTCAAAAATAAAAGCGAATGGGCTGAAGAGATGATTCACTAGTTAAGAGTACTGACTGCCATTGCAGGATACCTGGTTCGGTTTGCAGCATCCACATGGCAGTTGACAACCATCTATAACTCCAGTTCTATGTGATCTGAGGCCCTCTTCTGGTCTCTTCAGGCATTGCAATTTGGAGTACACTTATAGGGAAACACTCATATATGTAAAATAAAATAAAGAAAAACTTAAAAATTAAATAGAGGAGGGAAGTCACTTGGGCAAGCATCTTTGCAGGTGGGCTCGTTCCAGGGCTGCAGCTAGGGGGTCGTGTCTCTGGGTGGGACTGCCCTACGCCTTTCTTTGGCACTGGGGCCAGAGGGTCGGGCCAGTGCTCTGCGCCTTTGGGCGGGCAGCCCGGAAGTCACTTGGGCAAGCATCTTTGCAGGTGGGCTCATTCCGGGGCCGCAGCTAGGGGGTCGTGTCTCTGGGCGGGACCGCCCTATGCCTTTCTTTGGCGCTGGGGCCAGAGGGTCGGGCCAGTGCTCTGCACCTTTGGGCGGACTGCCCGGGCAGGCTAGGTCAGGCATACCCCCCCCCCCCCCAAAAACAAAAGAATGCCTAATGAACTAACCTTCATTGAGGCAAAGAGGCTTGAGAGGTCAAAGTTAGAAGGAATTCCAAGGAGTCCATAGGGGTTGGATAACAAACCAGATAGAAGTCTCTACAAAGATGGTTGTAGTGGTGGTGTTGTTGGTGATGATGGTTGTCATGGTGGAGGTGATGGTGGTGGTGATGATGAGAGTGGAGAGTGTGGTGGTGGTGATGGTTGAGATGGTTGGTAATGGTTGTTATTGTTTTGTCACTTTGTTTTTTGTTGGTAGTGGTGGTGGTGCTGCTACTGTTGCCATGGGTCACAGTCTGAAGAACTAAAGAGTTGAGTGCAGCTGAAGTAGCAAAAGAGCAGGACTGGGTCCAGATGAATGAATGGGTAGATCCACACAGGCAAAGAGCAGGACTGGGTCCGGATGAATGAATGGGTAGATCCCCATAGGCAAAGAGCAGGACTGGGTCCAGATGAAAGAATGGTAGGATCCCAATAGCAAAAGAGCAGGGACTGGGTCCAGATGAATGAACAGGTAGATCCACTTAGGCAAAGAGCAGGACTGGTTCCGGATGAATGAACAGGTAGTTCCACACAGGCAAAGAGCAGGACGGGGTCCAGATGAATGAATGGTTAGATCCACACAGGCAAAGAACAGGACTGGGTCGAATGAATGAATGGGTAGATCCACACAGGCAAAGAGCAGGACTGGGTCCGGATGAATGAATGGGTAGATCCACACAGGCAAAGAGCAGGACTGGGTCCAGATGAATGAATGGGTAGATCCACATAGGCAAAGAGCAGGACTGGGTCCGGATGAATGAACAGGTAGATCCACACAGGCAAAGAGCAGGACTGGGTCCGGATGAATGAACGGGTAGATCCACACAGGCAAAGAGCAGGACTGGGTCCGGATGAATGAATGGGTAGATCCACACAGGCAAAGAGCAGGACTGGGTCCGGATGAATGAATGGGTAGATCCACATAGGCACAGAGTAGGACTGGGTCCGGATGAATGAGTGGGTAGATCCAAATAGGCAAAGAGCAGGACTGGGTCCAGATGAATGAATGGGTGATCCACATAGGCAAAGAGCAAGACTGGGTCCAGATGAATGAAAGGGTAGATCCACATAGGCAAAGAGCAGGACTGGGTCCAGATGAATGAATGGGTAGATCCACATAGGCAAAGAGCAGGACTGGGTCCGGATGAATGAACGGGTAGATCCACATAGGCAAAGAGCAGGACTGGGTCCGGATGAATGAACAGGTAGATCCACATAGGCAAAGAGCAGGACTGGGTCCAGATGAATGAATAGGTAGATCCACATAGGCAAAGAGCAGGACTGGGTCCGGATGAATGAATGGGTAGATCCACACAGGCAAAGAGGACAACCCCAGAGGGCAGTTGAGTAGGTTTACTCAACCATGGAAACAGCTAGTTTGAAGGCACTGAAGCCTCTGAGACAACTGAAAGTTATTGGGCTGTCAGTCCTTAACTCATATACTTAGTGGTCAGACTATGGGTGGGTGTGTATTCCTAGCCACACTGTCACATACTGTGTTCCACGTTTTAATAAGTTGTATATTTCCTGGTAATGTGTCAAAACTTCTCAAACCTGGCCTTCCTGGTAAAATTGTAATATCCCAGGTGCATCTATAATCCTAATTCACCAGATAAATCTACATGGTATCACCCTTTCTACTCCCAGAAATAAGTCACTTATCAGAATGCCACATGGATGCTGCTAGAATGATGGTGCTGTTTATTTGTCTACTCAGGTACAGAGCCAATGTCTGTCCTCAAATGGAAGCAAACCTATGTGTAAGGTAGAGTCACTCAGGGCAAGACAGTCTTCTTATAGAGTACTGAGTAACTTACAGCAGAGCACGCCCTGAATTCAACATAGAAGCATGGATCAGAGATTTCTTTATAGGATCAGAGGTGATTTAACCACAGCTGCATTATTGGAAAACCTTCCCCAGCCCATATAAAGACTTGCAGAAACTTCACACTCACTTGTGAAAGCTCAGAGCTCCACCAAACTAGCAGGCACTCTGCCAGCTAGGGCAGCCCTTTCCCCACAGTGATCATTTTCTGCTCCTATAGCCTTGAGGAGGAGCTTGGGAATCCTGTAACTTTATTATGACCTTCCCTCCTCCTTCTTGTAGGGAGTGTTTCAATTTGGGGGAAATGGCTACCACAGTGCTCTCAGACCCACTCAAAGCTGGTAGCCACATTGCTTGAATGGAAACAATCCCAGGAGTAAGCAATGTTGCCTCCACAATTTGAAAACGGTCTTGGGCTTGTGCCTTTTTCTTTTCGGTGAAAAGTGAATAATGCTAGAATGTGTCTTTCCTTGAACTATTACAGACCATAGGAAAGTGAAAAGTATCACTGTTATGGCAGGACCTCTAATTATTATATAGATTGTCCTCAATCTATTAGAAAAATTCCATCTTCCCAATTTGCTTACTACTTCTCATCAGTCTAAGTAATGTGGTTCCACCAACAATGTGAACCAACAATCTATTCTTTATGATATTCCAAAGTTCCAAGTCTCTAGGCCATTGCATATTATGGCAAACGAGAAAAGAATTAATCCTCTAGGAAGACTATAAATATGTACTACAGCCCCTTCCAGACCAATGCTGCTATTCTTCTCTGAAAGCAACAGAAAGGATTATAGTGACTAAATCAGTAGCTGAAGACCAAGAAGAGTTTTTGATCCATTTGGAAAAAATGACCCATCTATCACAATAGCTTCTACTTGAAATTCAACTTGCTCAACTCCGGGGTCAGATCATTACCAAGAATACTCATCTTGCTTCTGAAGGCCATTGATCTATTTACTGAGGGATCCCATTAAAATTTTGTCTGGAATCCTACCCGACTGAGAGTCAAAGCTTAAAAGATGCCATAGATATGAATGAATGAGGCGTGAATGAATGAGTAAATAACAAATGAGCATCCTCCTTTTCTGTTTCATAGTGCCTTGATTTCCTTCATAATAGATTGATTACTTTGCTTCTTTACCTATCTGTGTCTTTTATCTAGTTTCCACAAAGCAGGAAATCTATGAGGTTATCATTACATTCTTGAAGTTTTGGGTTCTTAATATCTGATGACAATTGAGTTGAATATATAGAATTTCAGTTTACACATGATTTCTGAATTCTGATTTTGACTGGCCATCAGCCAGTCTTAAAATAGCTTTATAAGCTTCATAATATATTATAAATATAATCCAAAGTTAAGTAGGCTATTCTGTTACTTTTACAGCTCTCATTTGTTAATAAAGAAATTGCTATGCTGAGAAATTGGCCAAGTATCTGGGCCAACCAAGGAATTAAAACTAGCTGGAGAAGAAGAATCATGTTTTAGAAGGAGCATGTTCTTAGACTTACAGACACAGAGAAAGGTGAACCTGGAAACAGACAGCAGCTAATTTCCAATTGCTCTATACATGAGAAAATAAGCACCCTTAGACTTTCCATGAAATATTGCAGGCTAGCTAATAAACTGTGTGCACATTTCATAACTAAGCTCATGGTAATGTGACTCCAAATCCACCTACAAATTTTCCACTGAAAATTGTTCTTAGATTTATTAGTAATTTTCAGTAACTCAGGCCATTTGATTTCCAGAAATCTTATGTGTTGGTATAGCTTTCGTGTCAACTTGAACACCTGGGTTAAGGGACGCCTCAATTGGGGAATTGCTCCATTGGATGGCCTGTGCCATGTCTGTGGAGTTTACTGTCTTGATTGTTGTGCAATGTGGAGGGGCCCAGCCCACTATGGGTGGTGCCATCCTGGGGGCAGTTGTTGTACTGTATAAGAGGGCAGGATGGGCATGGGCCAGGGGACCAAGTCAGTAAGTAGTTTTCCTCCATGGCCTGTGCCTTCAGCTCCTGCCTCCAGGTTCCTGCCCTGCGTCCTTGCCTTGGGCTCACTGGTGATGAAACTGTGACTCAGGAGGATTTGAGCTGAATAAACCCTTTACCCCCCAAGTTGGTCAGGTTGTTTTGTCACAGCAATGGAAGAAAACCCAGTAGAACAAAACATCATGATACTATGTATATAGACATTTAAATCAGTAGAACAAAACAAAAAACCCAAAAAAACAAAAAACAAAACAACAAACAAAACCAGGATAACCAATGCGAGAAGCAGCATTTTGATTGAGGGGGCTGCGCATTGCACTTGTCCATCGGGTCCGTTTCCTTCCCCTCCTGGTACTGTAGGCCCATACTACTCATTTACACAGCTGCACAGAACTGGGAACACAGTTCAGTCCCGGCCCACCCCCACTTTTCTCATTGGCATATGACTACTAATTCATGTGGGTCAGTCACAGTCCCCACCTTGACTGATAATTCATATGTCAGAAAGATCTTCTTTTATTTTGTTGTTACAAAGAATAGCTGCAATAATTAGCCAGTAAAGATCAAATTTTCCTTTTGGGTAAGTTTGAAAGTTTCCGGCCTAACAATCAAGAATCTCTTCCATTGGCCTGTGTAAGGCGCAATACTGACAAAAAATACTTACCAGAAAGCACCTTCCTCCATCGGTCACAAACTAAGTAAGAGAGGACTGTAGAGAAACCTGGTGGCTTCCTTTGTTTCCCACTCTCAGTCACCTGAAGACTCCAGAATTTGCTTCTTAAAGTTTCCTCCACTTTCCAAAAAGCTGGGTCAAACCTCAAACTCATGCACCACTGAGGAACATTCTAGATCTAAGCCATGGTAATGCTGCGTCCTTCTTCTTCTTTTTTTTTTTAAGCCAAATTTTTTATTTTGTGAATTTCATACAAAAGTTCAAGACAGGACTTGTGTATGAAAGAATCCATCAGAGTGCATGAGCTCTGATGGGGGGTGTGGTCATGATGGGGATTGAGTCTAAATTTGATAAGAAATGTGTGGAAATGTGCTTCCATTAAAAAAAAAAACTTTACCACAATAAAAAAAGGTTCAAATCAAATCTGACTGTGCCCCCCTCTTGACCTCCCCACCCCAAAAGAGCTCATGTATTCTGCCCCAAAAATATTTTTCATCTTTTTCTCAGTCTCTCTCAAAATTCTCGATGCAGAATTTTATGTTTTGAGCAGAAGTTTACCGTTTCAGTCAGTTCTTGACCTTCGATTTATGTTGTTGTTATTCCTTCCAACATGCCTAACTCCAAAATATGCATATATGCAGACCACACATATATCAAGATTAAGACATCATAGGTTTTAGCAACTTCAGCTTATGATTTTTTTCTTATTAGGCTGAAAGATGTTTTCCTTAAGGAATTGTTTTAAGTCTCCTCCTTGGCAAGCAAAAAACGCCCAAACCACCATCAGGTCTGCCCTTGTGTTCCACACTGGGATTTTTCCCTTCCCATGTCACCAAATGAGGTCCTCAGTAAGCACTGCATCCCTGTCTTGATCTTCCTGTATGGTCTTCATGATACAGCCTAGGTAGTACAACAATGGCAGTTTATATTATGACAAGGCTGAAAACCCCATGTAGCTCGGTTCACAAGTGGGTGTCTCAGCAGTCCCATCTGGCACTGAATGTTTGGAGGAGTCTGGAGAGACATGAATTTTCAGTCATATTGGAAGGTTGAAAAGTTATATCTCATGTCTTCAAAGAATGACAAAAGCAGTGGCAACCACAGGGTAGCCATGCAGTAAGGACAGGCAAACAACGTGTTCTTTTTAATTGTCTTTTTACTAAGATTCAAGTTTTATACCTGAAGTATATTTCCTAGGCCTTATTATTTCTTTGTTTCTGGTTATTACTTTCCTTTTGGATGTTTAAGGCACAGTTAGAACCAGATAAACAAAGGTTTTTGTTTTCTTCAAGGTCACTGAGATCTGTTCTCAAGGGGTCACTCAGGGTTTCTTTTTTTTTTTGGGGGGGAGGCGAGCCCCTGGCTCCTTTTGGCTTTTATTTACCAGTTCCATCCACTCGGGAACAAAATCAAGTCTTGCTAGAACAAGCTTCCCCTTTTTGACGATGAGCAGACTTTTCTCTTTATAGTCTGGATACTGGCTGAAGTCCATTAGTAGATCTCCAAGATCTCCTGCTAGGAAGGAACTCCCTGACACATTTGCAGGACATTTCAAGAAAGCCCCCCCATGCATAGTCTCCTGCGGACTTCAGTTTTATCTCTGAGGGTAAGGAAAAAAGTTATCCCTTTAAGACCCTCAGCCAAATTGGTTATGGGCATTAAGTATGGTCATTAAGCATCCCGAAAGGCTAAGTTACAACAGCTTGTATATACTTTTAATTACTGTGCAATATTTTAGAACATGCTTTGGACAAAAGCTCAAAGCAACCTTGATACGAAACTACAAATACGTACTCCATAAAATAAATACGGTGGTTAGACACAATGTCATGACAAACTAGTTTTTTTCCATTATTCTTTTGATTTTGTGCATTCATACCCTCCACCCATACACCAAAAATTCTAACTATGAAAATAAATGGAAGCTTAGTTCTATAACCGTTTAAGGATTCACAATATAAGAACACAGTTGTTTTCAGATCATGAGGAATATAGTATTAGATTGCTCAGTTAGTTTGCCTTACAACTAGATGATTGGTGCTAGCATCCACAAGGAGGGATACCAGTTCATTGTTTGTCTGAGATGTATTGCTCACTAAACCAGGAGATGTCTAGTTCATTTTCCTGCAAAGTTCATTATGTTATTATCTTTCTTTACTGCTGATAGAACTCCATTGTGCAGATTGCGTACCCACATTTTCTTAACCACATCGTTGAGGGGCACTTGGGTTGGTTCCAGCTCTTCCACTATTTTGAAGAGAGCTGTGACTTCAGGGGTTCCTGGGAAATCCCCAATCTAGCTCTGTGCACACCAATGCTGTACTCTTTTTAAAAGGATGAACTTTTTATTTTATTTTTTATTTTTTTTAAAGGTTTAAATTTTGTTTCAAATATCGATAATAAACCCCTCTTTTTGTTTTTCTGGTGTCTTAACATAAGACCTTTAACCACTGCACTATCCCCTATACCCTAAACAACTCTTTTTATATATTAAAAAATTTTTTTTGTATGTGATGGAATGTACTGTCTTCATGTAGGTTTGTGCAACCCATATCGTGCAATGCCTCCATAGGTCAGAAGAAGATCTCCGATTCCCCTGGAACAGGAGAATTCCAGGAGTTCTCCTGGAACTGCAGTCAAAGACCATTCTTAGCCACCATGTGGGTGTGGGATCAAAACCAGGTCATCTGCAAGAGCAGTCGGTGCTATTAACTGCTAGGCTTATCTTTCCAAGCCCCCTTATTTCTTATAGCTATTGTTTGTCTCCATCACTGTGAGCTTACGTTGTGAACCCAAGCCTAGCGGAGATTCTAGGGTCTGCATCCGGTGTGAAGCTTTAGTAATGTGTTGCGGCGAAATCCTTTATTTTATTTATTTATTATTTATTTTGGAATTTATTTCAAATGTCTTTAGTCTCTGCATCTTCTTCATTCTTCTCAGGACCTAGTTTTACTTTCTTTTCAGTGTGTCTTGTGGGAGGAAGATTGGCTGGCCTGTTTTTCAATTTATATTACCTTTCTACAAACTCTTGGCAAAGAGAGGATTTGATTCACTCACCTTAGTTTTTTTTGAAATTCTTACCTTTTCTTTCACGGTCTGTAGCTATGATTTGTCTCATGACAAAAATAAAAACTAGCTATTGAAGTCTTTTTCTTATGGATGAAGTCGTTTTAGGAATACAAGAGGCTTCTGTCTGCTGACATCCCTCCAAATACCAACTGTATCTATTCTATTCTCTGAGGTTCCCTTTGTTTTGTAGCTGATTCTGAATCTCCAAATATTATATGAATCTATGGAATAAAATTTCCTTTAATATTATTGAATCCATTAGTTTGGCCTTTAAATGTGACTACCACTTTAAATAATACTCAAATCACTTGGTAGCAATGCCACATTGTTGAAATAACTGCTCCAAATGGACTCTTCCTCCTAAATACAAGTAAAATACCTTGTACTTGATCTGGGATGGTTTAGTAGATCTGGGAGAGGACTCCTCTTGACCCTGGGCACTCAGTTGTTGATCCTGGAAATGAGGACCCCTGGATAAAGCAGAACCCCACCTTCAGATCAGGACTCCTGAATCACAATCTGTTTCTCTGGAGGCTCCCCTTTACTGTAACTAGCAATGTGCCTAGGTAAAAGAAGAGGTCTGTGTAAGTTGGGTGAGGGGCTGCAGCCATTGCTGCTATTTTATTTTTGTCCTTTTACTTTGATATCACATGGATTCATTCCTTATCTTAATTTCCAGGATTTATCCCTACAGTAAAAGTAAGATGCTAGACATGATTGTGGATAATTTCTTTCAAAACAACAGTAAATACTCCAACGCTGACAGATAAAAACAATAAGCCTTACCATTTAGCCTGGCTGGTTTGGGGAGCTCAAAACATCAGATTCAGATTGTGTGGGGCATGATAAGTGAAGCTCCGAAAGAGGATGGGAGGCGATATCTCCCAAAAGCCAACACAAGGGAAGCTTTCTGTGGTTAATTTGCCTCATATTCAGTTCCTAACTTACCTGCTTTAAAAGGAATTTCTTATTGGTCAAACTGCACTTGAATTTGGTGCTGAAATCTGATGAGAACAGTGCTGTACTTTCCAATATATGCATTTCAAATCAGAGAACATCTGTCCATCAAGCAGCTGGGCTTGGGCATGCCCTGGGAAGGAAGTGGGGCATTTGAAAGTTGAATAAGAGGAATTGTCCAGGTGCCTGTGGTAGTGCCACAGGTGGCATTCTATTGTTACTTTTTCTTATGGCAGGAGGAAGAGCACACAAATATAATAGGGGTCAAGGGATGCTACAGGTAGAATGGTCACCCAGGCTTGTCTGCTCATTTTCAATGGCGGGTCAGAGAAATGAATCCAGTTCTAAGAGTGGATACATCCTGCTGATTTTTCTGATGGCAAAAACAACTCTATGATAAATCTCTGATTTTTTTAAACAAATGGAGCTGACATGCCTATAGGAAAAAGGAAATAGTAAAAAGAGATGCTGAAAACCGACTGAGACCCTTCTTATTTTGCCAGTATCCCATTTTGTAACCGAAAATGCAAATTTGTTTTCTTTCTATCTAGGCAGAATACTTCTCTTACCCCACTACGGCGAATTAAGCAGCTGAGTTTAATCCACTGAGTTTACAGCATCTATTGTTTTTCATTTTCTTTCTGTTATTTGTCAATTGTTTCTATGGTTCTAATTATATTTTTTTGTTGTGTGAAATATTCATCTGTCTTCATGGGTTTTATTTTTGTTGCAATGCTTAAATGTACATTTTAGTTAATGATTTTCCACATTCTTATTTTTATCTCTGTTTTCAATGAATCACTAAATTTATTAGAATTATTTTCTGATTTTCTTTGCATTTAAATTCCCACTGTTCTTGGCATAAGTCATGACCTCATCATTAAATATCATGTTTAGCATGGATTTCACTCTTACCTGAAAAATAAACAATAGTCTTGAGAATTGTAGGTGATTTCTTGGTGATTTCAATTAAAGGGCCTAATTATTTGAATAAGTTATTATTAATGTTGATTGGTATTTTTCTCATGCTTCACATTGTTGTTTCAGACTGATACCAGAAATTTTGCAATATATCTTTAGAGAAATGAGGACACTAATAATCTGGATAGACTAAGTAAAGCCCAGGGAAGGAGCTGACACTGAGGAATGAGTGGGGAAAATAGTTTGGCACAATGGACTCCAGCAGGAATGGACGGTGTGAGCTCTGGGGGGGGGGCTGTGGGGGGGTTTGCCAAGGAGAAGGAGGCTATAATGGTGTTAAGACTCTGACGAAAAAGTTACCTTATGAAACACTATACAAATTTAATGAAAATACTAACAGATTTCAAATTTCTCATAAATTGCTAGTCCAGTTACAAATATTCATGGCTTTTTAGCTTTTTCTAAATCCACTTAGTGATCAAATTTTCTTTTTCATTTTGTGCTTATTTATTTACTTATTTATTATTATTTATTGATATTTGGTCTTTTTGGTACAAGGTCTCCCTGTATCCCCAGCAGGCCTGGGAATCACCAGGTTGGCCCAATCTCACCAGGAGATCTGCCTGCCTCTGTCTCCAGAATGCTGGTATTAAAGGCATCCTGCCACCATGCCCAGTATGACCAAATTTTTCTATTCACTTCAAGAATCTTTAGCTTTGGTAGTTGCCTTGAATCAGCTTTGTGATTAGCTGTGGAAAGTGCCTCTGATCCCCCGCCGCCCCAAACCCTCACTTGCCTTTCAGTTTATCTTCACCAAAAATTCTGCTCCTGCCTTTGAGGGGCTTACATTATACATATTCATTTCTTGAGGATTTTTTTTTTTTTTATTTTTATGTATTGTTTTACGTGTATTGAGTGTACTGTCTGCATGCCTGTGTCATGCAATGCTGGTGGAGATCAGAAGGGATGTTGGATTACCCTGGAACTGGGGTTACAAGTGTGTGCTGCCATGTCTGGCTTTGTATGTGGGTGCTGGTGATCGAACCTGGTTCCTCTGCAAGAGCATTCAGTGCTCTTCTTAACCACTAGGCCATCTTTCCAGTTCTAGGATTGTTTTTTTGTTCTGCCTGTTGTTTGTTAATTTTTTTTTTTTTTTGGTGTAAGAAAAACAAAAATAGGAAACAGTAGCTGTTTTCTTGGAATGTTTTGGAAAGGGTGATTTTCTCTAGTATATATTTTCCTTCCGTTGCAGAGCCTTACAAAGTTTGGATCTTGAGTAGTATTTTTCATTTTCACGTCTTAATTATTTGTAAGACTTTTTAGTTTTAATTTTCTTGTATTATTTTCTTTTTGGTTTTCTGCTTTTGAGGGGTGTGTACACATGGTATCAATTAGCAATTATTAAAATCTTAGAATACAATTTAAATTTTGTATATTTCTTCCTTGCCTTAAACCACATTTTCCTTTTTATCCAAGAGGGACTTTTGGTTTCTCTCTGCTAAATCAAGCTTGTTTATTTTGCTAACATAAATCTACACTTCATTGCTTTGATCTCCACATGTTGCTGACTTGTATGAACAGTGACTGGAGGAACCCAACTGTCATTCTCCCTGAGTCCAGCTGCAAGATGACCTGGATGTAGGCAGTTGTTGATGCTTTATGGGCTTCACAGACCATTTGAAAAGATATTTTGTCTCTCTTCTGATTTAGAAGATGTCATGTGAATGTTTGCAAATTTCTCTCTCTAACCTTCTTTTTTCTCTCTTCATTTTATTAGCAATAAGCTAGTTTGCATCGCCAGTGATGGTATTAATATCTACTACACGTGGCTCACGGGCACTTTATCACTTTCTCTCTTGTTCATCTCCCCTTTCCTGTCAGCTCCTTTCTCTTCCAGCGGCCCCCCCCTTCTACTTTGATGTCTTTAAGAAAATATCTAGATTGATATATGAGAGAATCATTGGAGGAGTTTGTCTTCAGACTCCAGGCATATTACATATCCAGAATGCTCAGTCTTCAAAGGTCGAGATATGCCCTGGGACTTCCTGCAAAGCTTTTTTTTTTTTTTTACACAGTTCTTCTATAGTTCCAATTCACGACGGAAATGTTTTTCTTTAGCCCTGTTATAGATTTTCATTAGAATATTTTTAACTATTAGCTAAACTATTTTCTCTATGGAGCCCTACTGGTTTCATTTAGCCATATTAATTCAGTATTTTTCCCCTCATAGCAGGTCTTTAGTGCTCAGAGTTGTAGAAAAGGGAGGGTACACATAGTGGCCGCCTTTGTATGTGCTTCCTAGTTGACGGAATTAAAATCTCTTTTGAAGATCCCCCTGTGGCTGGTTGGTTTTTTATAAATTGAATTGATACTATCTTTGATTCACCTGGGAGAGAAACCTTTGTGGGGAATTTTCCCAGGTTTGTACTGGCCTGTGCCATGACCGATGACAGATTGGTTTGAAAAGGGATTAGTGATGTGGGAGGTAAGGGCCTGTGTAAGATAAGCTAGCTAACTAAGCATATGAAACACCCCCCGCCCCAAGTGATACAAAAAAACCAGGGAAGAATTGTAAACCAGATAAACCCTTTCCTTCCTTAGTTTCTTTGGTCAGATGTCTATCAAAGCAAGCAGAGTGAAAACTGAATATCTATCAGTGTTCTGTATGACACAAAAGGAAAGCATTAAAACAAGGATAATTTGGGGGTGCTAGAGAGAGTTGGCTCAGCAGTTAAGCGCAATGGCTGTTCTTACCAGGCGGGACTCCCATGTTCAATTCCCTGCATCCACACAGTGGCCAACAAGCCTCCATAACTTCAGTTCCAGGGGAATCCCATGCTCTCTTCTGACTCCTTGGGCATTCCATTTCACAGTGACTTACATTGCACACATTACAAAAAACATTCCGTTATTAAACTAGCAAACACCTCCTACAGGACCAGGGAAATTTGTACTTAGATATAAAATCTTGAGCAGCTTAGTTGAAAGGGACAAAAAGACAAAAAAAAAGAGAGAGTGCACTGTTGTTTTGCCTGTCTTCACTTCTTATCGGAAAGTGCATTAATTCTGTGGCTGCCACTGCCTTTGCCACTCTTCAAGCCATGAGACACAGCTTTTCAAACTTCCATATATGTACTGAATACTCATGTCTCTCCAGGAATCATCCAAACCTTCCATTTTCCAGGATGGGGACTACTGAGATACTCAGCTTTTGGACTAAGCAGCTAAGGGATTTCAGCCTCATCAGATTAAGACTGCCGTTGTTGGACTACCCGGGCGTGTATCATGGAGGCAGTGCAGGGGGATTGAGACAAGACACATGCTTACCAAACTTCAGTTTGGGGGACCATGGGAGGAACTCCAGTGTGGAGCACAAGGGCGGATTGATGGCTGGTTCGCGGTGTGCCAAGGAGGAACCTTCCAGCACTTCCTAAGGAAAACATGACATTGTTAGCAACAAAAAAAAAAAAAAAAAAAAAAAAAAATCCTCCAATCAGATGATTATATATAATATATATCTTATATTGACCGCAATACAAGTTCGAGAGAACAACACAAAAGTTTACTGAAAAAAAAAAAAAACAACTTTGGAAAGACTCAGACAAAGGGATGCAAGACATGTATGTAGAGTGCAGGGATCTCAGGTGGGGGTGGGGGCCAGGAAGAGGGAAGCGACTTTTCTTCTTTAATTTGACTTGAAAAAATGATATATGATTTATGGAAAAGTTTAATAACACTAAATAATAAAGTGAATAAACAAGTCATATAAATGAAAAATAAAAATATAATAAAATATTTTAAAAAAGAACTCACGTTGAACCTAAGCAGAAATGTTCCATCAACATGAATGCGTTCTAAATTTCAGAAATTTTAGAAAAACTGTAAAATTACTCTAACAATATTTTAATGGCAGAAAAAATTTAAAACCAACTGGTTTGTAGTGAATGTTTTAATCCAGCCATTGAGAGGCAGAATAGGGTGCGATCTTGGTTAGTTAAAGACCCAGCCGATTTCATATTTAATTTCAACCATCTGGGGGCTCCAGGGAGGAGACCTCGTTCAAATAGACCAAAACAAAAAATTATGAAACCAAAATTTTTCCTTTGTTATTACTCAATGCAAATATCATTAATATATGTCTAGAATCACTAACTATTGAAGAGAAAATAATGACAGATTGCAGTGATATTTAAATAAATCCAGATGTTGTACTTAGTAAGTGATTTTCCTTTGGGGGATTATGAAAACAAGATAGTTTTCCTTTCTGTTTATCTTGATAAAGCATAGTGACCCAAAATTGAATAGAACCAGTAATAACTTGCACTTGCACTTGTCCTGGGGAGGATGCCGTGATGGATCCCTAGATGTTTCTGGTAAACAGACTCACAGGAAACTAAAATAAAAAATACTCCTAAAATTTTTGAGCAGATGCCTTTATGTTGCATTCAGAGATTAAGACTAGGAGCTCACATATTTGTTAAAAGACAAGATATTTTTGGTCCTTTGCATTAATCTTCATCATCTAGACCAAGTAGAAGCATTTAGGGATAAGGTAGGGAAGAAATAAGGAAACCAGGCTTCTCGGGGTTCAGAACGATGGAACTGTGTTCTACTAGTTGAAATGCTTCTCATTATGCCTTGTGCTTGATTGTTGGACAATACACATTTATCTCAATTATTGGCCACTTCTAGTGTAAGGATTTGGGCACGTGTGTGATTCCATGTTTCTATATGACTTTTTTTTATTATTATTATTTTTGTTATGGTAGAATGATATTGTTGCATGCAGGTCTGTGCACCAGTTTCGTGCAATCCCGTGGAGGGTGGTCAGAAGGAGGGTCTCGGGATTCCACTGGAACGGAGTTCTCCTGGAATCGGAGTAACATAACGGTTTTAGCAGCCATGTGGGTTGCTGGGGATCGAACCGGGTCCTCTGCACGAGCGTCGTGTGCTTCTAACAGCTAGGCTATCTCTCCAGCCCCCTCCTTCTATGGACTTTTAAGACAATTGTATCAGCATTCAGTTGACTAAATTGGTTTTACATGAAGGATGCTTGTACTCATGTTTTATCACTTATAGCTAAAAAATGAAAAAAAAACTGAGAGAAAGATGCAGGACAGTTATGGCAGAATGCATGATCTGGGATGGGGTGGGGGTGGGGGGCAAGGGAAAGGGAAATATGCCTGAACTGAATTGGAAAATGATGTATGAAATGCACAAAGCATCAATAAAAAATGTTAAAAAAATTAAATAGAGAGGAAGGAATGTGAAAAGGTGTCATTAATAGGAGTGAGCTAAAATAGATGGTTAGAATGAGTGTTTGAATCTTTAAAAAATATTGCAATGCTTGCTTTGTCTGAAATGCTATTTTACCAAAATGTTTTGGTGACATCAGCTATTCTTTAGGCCTGAGAATCATTTACTTGCCATAACAACACTCAAGAATAAGCACCACCTGTACATGGTATACCCAAAATGCAGGGAGTGAAGAGAGTCAGACTGGAGAGTGTCCTCTCAGGCAGGAGAGGGAACCTGATTTGCTCACTAGGATAGCAAGCTCTACAAGCCTTTGGGCTCATGGTGTGAGTGTGTCTGTGCATTCGCCTTGCAGAGGAAAGACAACATCAGCTCTGAAGTGACCTGAAGCCAGGCATTGACTTTGGCTTGCATTGAAAGTGTGATGTTGTTCTCTCATCCCCACTGCATATGATGTGCCTCGAGTTCTTTTAGTGGCTATAGAAGGTTATTGCTGAGGTCAGATACACGTGCATCATAATTGGAAAGGTTTACTGCTGCTATATTTGCTTACTATGAAAAGTTAATAGAATGATTAAATTTATTTTGAGTAAAAAACAGTCCATAAACAAGCCCACTGATCTTGCAGAAACCCCCTCAGATGAAAATTGATTGGGGTGTTCTCTACCAAAGTAGCAGAGATGAAGCTGAGCAACGACAGTCTCTGTCAACCCATATCTGGTATAAGTTTTCAAATGGAGCTGAATGTCCTCACCCCCAAGCTGAGCACTGTTTCATTTTCAGTCCCTCAGTTGGATAGAATCGTACCCCTCAGATACAGGCAAAACATTGACAGACTTGGCTCTAGTGATTTGCTTGATGGATTGAAAGACAATTGATTAGGAAAAAGTTCCATCAGACATATTCATACTTAGCATAAGCTAGTCACAATCTTATTTTTAGAACTGTTTGCTTTGCTTAAATAGTTTTTGATGTTAACTCTGAAGAACCAAGATGAGGAGCCAAACTATAATTTGAGTAAATATAAGATCATTCCAGGAGGGGCAGGAGAGTTTGCGAATAGCCAGGAGCACAGGCTGCTCTTGCAGAGGACTCGGTTTGGTTCCCAGCACCCACAGGGTAGATAACCATTCCTATATAGATTTCATGTAAATTTAGTCCTTTTGAAATTTTCTACTTCCTGGAGCTAAGAACATTGGAAATAATCACTTTCGCCAATGTCCTACACAAGGTTGGCAGTGATTGAGAGCAAACCAATTACACTGGTTTGGGTTTTTTTTTTTTTTTTAGCTTTGTGGTTTCCATGTCACAAATCATAAGGTTTCCTGAGGTAGAGGCCAAATCCTACTACTTTTCTTCCGACTCTCTTTCACATGTAATGTCTTTTCCAAATACAGAACTCAGATTAATATTCCAAATTCTTTTCAAAGCAATAAATGATTGGCCAGTGACAAGGGAAAATGAAGTTAAAGTAACAGGACAATGATTAAATGAGTCAAGATTGAAAACGTTTTATTTAGGTGTAAAATTGTTTCAGAATATAATTACTTTTTAGTTGCTTGTCCATACAGACAGCTTTCTTGACCAACAAGTCCGGTTCCTTGGTACTGACTGGTCCTTTTTGGAATATAAATAGTAAGATTTTTCATTAAGATTTTGAAGTGATTCCCTTTTTTGCTTCTACAGATATAGTTATCAGTACTGATGTTTGTCTTACATGCTTTAGTTCATGAACACACATTTTTATAAAAAAACTTGACCAAGACCCACTTTGTCAGCAATACATAGAGATTTGATATTTGGCCACAGAAGATCAAACACCTCCCACACTACCGTGAATCACCACTCCAGGGATCTTCCTTCTCTGGAAGGCCATTCATAGGAAAGACTGACCAATGAGACTCCAGCCAGAGAAGCTCTGATTTTGTTGGGCAGTTTGAAATTCTAACTATATGCAGCTATATAGCATCTTCATAAAATGATAATGGCTAAAAGCCCAAGAACTTTGAGCCAGGGGGAATTCTTGTTGTGGTTTTAAGTCATCACATACGTTTCACTATTGATAAAAATATTCACATGTTATCTGAGTATATTTGCAGAATAACATATATAGGTTGCTTTTAATTTATGTTGAAAGAGCTTTGGCTTTAAGTAGCCATTTTAAATAAATGTTAGGTGAGAAATTTGTAGCTTTACCTTTGCCTAGGAAATAGTACTGCTTTCTTTAACATATTTAACAAAAATGTCATATTTGGCTTGCGATTATCCTTGTTTCCAATATTTTGCTGAAAAAAAATCACCTTTGTCTATTTCTCAAGATTGTCAGAATCTTTGGAAATTCTACAACTACCTACATTTGATTTTTCTCCCAAATCCTTTAGAATAATAAGTAGGTTTATCACATGAGGTTGTGCATGCCTATTCTCAAAGCATAAAGAGGGAGGTTATCTAATTATCTCATCAACTTTTATTTTCAAATCATGTTCTCCAAGTGTCAAGTGTGGGAGAAGAAACAACAGAGATAAACTGTGCTGGGCCATTGGAGGATGGGAATAAATTAGCCTTTAGGAGAGAGGATATGTTGCTATACTAGTTTCATTTTAAAATTTTTATCTGACAAATAAAATTGTTTTCTCAAGAAGAAATATATTTGTTTTGTTTATTTTATGAAAATAGTACCCAAGAAAAGGAGAAAATAAGGGAGGTAATGCAGTAATTGTATAATTACAGATAGGTGTGCACAGAAAGGGTGCCAGTGTTTACACAGAGAGATATAGCTTTAAAATACCTGGTGCCAACTGGGTGTGGTGGCACAGGCCTTTACTACCAGCACTCAGGAGGCAGAGGCAAGCAGATCTCTGTGAGTTCAAGGCTGGCCTGGTGTACATAGTGAGTTCTGGGCCAGCTGGGGCTACAGGAAGACCTCGTCTCAAAAAACCTACAGTCCCTTGCTAACAAATCAAATTTCAGTGAAATCAAGTTCCATAAAATAAAAATAGTGTGAATAAAATATTAAAAAAAGATTAAAATAGCTTACTACATCATTTTTGTGTGGTTACAAAATTTCAATTTAAGCCATTCACCAACTATCCCAGAAAGGGTCCTGTGAATTTTAGTTCTTACTTATATCTCCTTTGGGATAAAGCTTTATGGTAAAACCAGGTGAACTAAATCTCCAACTCAAGGCAGCCATGGGGGTCTCTGAATCTGAATTCATGCTCATTTTCTTCATCACTGTTGTTCGAGTTGGTTATTAATCTCTCGCTACCAAAACAAAACATGAAAAATGAAAGAACAAAAAAGAAACGAGGAACAAAAAAAGATTTATAGCAAAACTGAGAAGATCATACGCTTTTGCTTGTGGCCTTAGACATCTGGATTACATTTTCTGTGTACTTTAGAATTTTACAGGCTCTTGAAAACATGATAGGAAAATTAAACCACGAATGTTAAATATAAAAGGAGGCTGTTTAAGAATTAGACTAGGAAAGAAGGATAACAAAAAATAGAATGATCTACTACTTTCAAAACAAAGTAGCCTATCTCCTCCAAAGGAACAGGGACAGGAAGGCATTGCCTTGGAGGGGCAGAGGTCTACATGAGTTTCTCCATGTGTGACAAATAGACCATGAGAGCCTTTTCAAGTACTCTTGGCCAGATGTTTGTGTCCTTCTGTAATCAACTTTAAAGGAAAGGAAATTCTGGAGAAAATTGAGTCTGGGAACAAATGGAAACAGCAACCACCAAACCACGTAACTTGTATTTCATTTTTACTGCCTTGCCTTGCCTGACCTCCATATCTTCCCAGATCAAGTAAATTCTGAAATTTCAGAGTGTCAGTAAGTATTCGAAACAATTTACAACTTAAAAACTATTGTTCTAAAAACAAAAAAACAAAACAATGGGGAAACAGTACTTTAGGGGAAAATCTGTTTAGGTATGCTAAAGGACAGAAGGGTCAAACTATGATCAGAAGACACAGAATTTTCTATTTCTGTTCAGAAGTGTCTTTTTGCAAAGGACTGATAATGCTGTAAATTGTAATGAATCATTAGCTCACCCCAAATCTTGGGCAGCATGCAACTCAGTAAAATACCAACACTGGGATACTTACTCATTTATCTTTCTTTCAGAGAGTGCTTCTATTCAGAAATATACTCAACTTCCCAAAGGTTAGCAACACTTGGCTCAGCATACCCTATGTCCTTTCCACATCAGAACTAATGAGCAGTGTTGTGCAATCTCCTGTAGGAATTTGGCTGTAGACATGAAAATTGCTTGTTTGATATTTTTTAATCATGACATTTTGTTCTATTTATGGACCCAGAATGCAAGTAACTGGTCAAGAAAGTAGGTTTTGTTCTTTGGAGTCTTTAATAATTTTGTTTGCCCACTTTAGGTTATAAATTTGTGAAAGAAGAGACTGAACAGCTCTGTTTACAGGCTAAGGTTCCTGAAGTGATTTATCAGATTCAGAGTTCTATAAGCCTGGTTTTCTTCTTTTCAATGTTCTGAAGCTTGTTTCAGGAACTGTTGGACAATGAATCTTTCCAGTTTCATGTTGGAGTATACTAGATTCATTTCTTTCATATCTCAGGAGAAATGATAAATAAAAGTATACTTACATTTCATTATCCTATTTGACGTTATCAGAGTTGTCCACACAGCATTTTGAAATATCACCTGTTTTCCCATTGTGTTCTGTACCCTTTCTCTTTGTCATCCCATCTTTATTTTTTCTTACTTTGAAGAGACTACCTGAATGCAAATCTCAATTCTTCTACTTGTGTGTTCCTGGGCAAAGATAGGCCTTTATTTCCTCAACCTTATGAAAAGGGTAAGACAAACTCTTCTTGGAGAGCTCATGTAGGGACACATGATTTTCTGAACAGGAAGGAGAACAATCCACAACCCACTCTGAAAGCTGGTTGTTTTTAGTGGGGATGGGGAGGCAAATAGTATTGGTAGAGGTTGAGACAATGGAGGTTTTTATAAAGCTCTATCAACTTTGTTTGCACAGTCCTCAAATCTTGTTCACTTTCTTCATGGGAAGAGATTTTTAAAGAATGCAGTAGGAAGGTCTTTTGTATGTTTGTGTTTGAAAAAATGTATCAATAGTAAAGGAGATAATATATACTACCAAAGGGAAATTTGTGCGCTTGTTGTTTGGGACCAATAGGAAACTTGCACTTCTTTTAAGGTTGATTTGGTAATGTATTACAAAAAATTTTTAGATATATATGTATTTTGACAGTTATCCAATTTGGGGGAATTTTTACAGGGGCTAGACCTCAAGATGGGATGGTGGTCATCTTTGAGTTTCTCACTTTGGGTGTAGTTTTAGTTTTTCCTTTTTTCCTGTATATTCTGATTTGCAGTATTTGACAAAGATTGCTTTTCAGTTTTAAATGAACTGTTAGATGAGGTGTTCAAATGGCTGAAATCTTACATATGTTTTTTCAAAGCCATGGATTATTTTCACTGATTAAACATTGTACATAGTTTTTGGCCCTTATAAAACTAATTCCTGTCCTTAGTTGCAGAACTAACAGTGGACAGGGATTTTATTTAATAGTGTTTCTTTTCATATTTTTTCACCTTTAACATGGCTACAGTGATGTTAAACCTACCTCTGTGAGGTGTACAGACCACACAAAATAATAACAGAGCCACATTTTCTGCTGTTTTCCAAAACTGAGCTAAGTACCTCACTTACTATCTTAGACCTTGGTTCTCACTGTCTGGTTTCTAGACCAGAAAGGTCAATGTTGCCTGGGTGCTGAGTAGAGATGCAAACTCAGGGGTCAACCTGAAACCCATTGTATCAACATCTCCAGAGATGGCATCCAGCAACTGAGGCTGGAGTGGTCTCTCCAGGCAATTATGGACTCAGTTTTAAAATGACGGATCTAAATTAGTCTTCATTATAATTTGGTGAGGCTATTGTTTTTACTTTCTTAACCTTACAGCTGAAAGAACTAAAGCTTAGAAGATAATTGGCTCCTCTTAGCTGAAATCACCATTCCCACTGAAAGTTCCACCTTAACCTGCATTCAATGATTTTTTCATATTATTTTTTTCAGATTTTATATATTTTGAATGTATTTAGATAATCTTCATGTCTACTTACTATTCTCCACTCAACTACATATGCTCTATTATATATGTATGTATACGTGTATATAAAGACCTATATAGTCAAATTTGTGTCCCCAAATGTCCTACAATGTGGAGCCATCCATTGGGGCCTAGTCAACCCACCAACTTGCAAAAGAGACTGACTCTCTCCTTTTCAGCAACCATTGCTTGCCAATCGTTCCTTAGGTAGGACTGGGATATCCTACCCACTTCCCTGTGCTAATGCTGGAATTCTGTCTGGCTTGAACTTACATGATATGTGTGCATGCTCTGAGTTCATATGAGTAACTGAGCAGCTGTCTGGAAAGCTCTGTTTCCTTGTGCTCATGCCCTTCTTTTGACTCTTACAGTCTTTCTAACCCCTCTTCCATAATGAATCCTGAAACTTTGGAGGCAAACGTTTGAAACAGGTGTCTAATTCAAGGATAATCACTCAGAAGTCTCTTATTTTCTCCATATTGGCCAGTTGTGGGTTTCTGTGCTAATCCCCATCTTGCTGTATAAAGAAGTTTCTTTGGTGAAAGTTGTGAGATGCATTTATCTGTGAGTATAACAGTAAGTCATTAGGAGTTGCTTTTATACTATATCTACGTAGCATAATAATATTATTAGGTTCTTTTCTATGGCCTGTGTGGCCTGACTAGTTACATGTTCCTAGGCCTGCTATCAATGTCAGGTATGGACTCCATCTTATGAACTGAACCATAAACACATTTAGAAAGTTAGAAAGTGATTTGGGAGGCTGGAGAGATGATTAGCAGACCACTGGCTGTTCTTGCAGAGAACCCAGGTTTGATTTACAATGCCCACATGGTAGTTAACAACCATTGTAAACTCCAGTTCCAGGGGATCTGATGCCTTCTTCTGACCTCCTCAGGCATTGCATGATATGGGGTGTACTTATATAAGTGCGGGCAATACACTCGTAAAATGAAAATAATATATAAAATGTTTTTTTAAAAAAAAGAAAGTTATTGGTTACTACCATAACATCTGTGCCACTATTACACAAAATTTGTCAGTTTTTTATTAAAATATTTTTATTGAATATTAGTACATTTCATGTAATAGATTTTAATCAAGTTTAGAACCCTTCCCCCATTTGTACCCCCCCCATTGATATTAGTGTCTTTAAACATCAGCCTTCCCTGGGCTTGACAACAAGCATGAAGAGGAAATATGCACTCCCCCTAGGAGTTACCATGGCTCATCTTGTGCTGTCCAGAGCAGATGTCAAACATCTCAGTAAGTATTTGAATGTTTGATATTGATTTTGGGAAAGGGAGATTGGAATATTTTTATTTGGAAAAAAGTTAAATAGTAGTAGACTTTGCCATGTGAGTGCTGGGAGCTGAACCCAGATTCTTTGCAAGACCAACCAGTGCTCTTAACTGCGGAGCCATCTCTCCAGCACCCATCTGGATCCTCCAGAATTTGAGTTATTGTCTGTTAATGGCTGCCATGTGGGTGCTGGGAGCTTAACCCAGGTTCTTCGCAAGACCATCCAGTGCTCCTAACTTTTGAGCCATCTTTCCAGTCCCAAGTGCCCATTTTTTCCCTTCCGCATTCTTAGCACAGTGCTGCTTTTGTTCAACTATTGCAGCTGGGTGATCAGGTATCTGAGGCATTGAAAGCTTGAATCTGGGAGTTGAATCCTGATTCTTGCAGCCTAAGTTGAACAGTTAGGATTGGTTGAGAAAATCAGGGGGTCTTTCTTGTCAGGGACTGGGATCTTGCCTATGATCCAATGTTGACAATGACAAATTTGACAGAAGGTTTGTTGCAAGATTTTTTTAAGTGACATTTTTGTTTTACAGAAGACCATAAGAAGAAGCATTTTTCTTCTTCTGGATGATATTACATTGCATGTAGTATCTGAAACTGTCACACCAATTTTTTTTTTATTTTTATTTTTTAATTAATTTTAGGGGATTCACAATATAAAAGCACAGTTGTTCACACCAATCTTTAAATCATGAGGACTAGGCTGAGCTGGTGAGTTTTGGATGATACAGGAAGAAGGTGAGGAGGCAGTGCTCATCCTGTTGGCCTAGAGCCTCCCTGGGGTTTCAGTAAATGTAGGACGAGGCAATTGATATTATGAAAGTGATTAGAGCAGTTCTCAGTTCAGGGGTGGCAATGTGTAAACGGAATCACCTGTAGATATTTTACAAAGCAGATGCCACCCTCAGATATTTGGGTGAGGAACTGTATTGGAAGAAGGGACATCTGGGAATAAAAATAAAGGAAGAATTGGGGAATTTTTTATTTTATTTTATTTTATTTTATTTTATTTTTTATTGATGCTTTGTGTATTTCATACATCATTTTCCAATTCAGTTCAGGCATATATCCCCTTCCCTTCCCCTCAACCCACTCCTACCCATCCCAGATCATGCATTCTGCCATAACTTTTCTGCATCCTTCTCTGTTTTTTTGTTTTGTTTTGTTTTCATTTTTTTTTAACAATAAGTGATAATCTGTGAGTACAAGCATCCTTCATGTAAAACCAATTTGCGAGCAGTTGTACCCAAACCCACACAGCCCATGTGTCCCACCATCCAGCAGTGGGGGGCAGGGGCTTGTATGTTCAATCAAGTTGATCAAATGAGTGTCCAGTCTATATTGTTGTAGTTTCACCATTCACCCCAATCGCAGCCCTTACATTCTACTGTGCTCCCTCTTCTGCAGATTGTTCCCTAGGCTTAAAAAAGGGGCACAGGTGGATGAGAAGCAAAACAGTCTACTTTCTCTGGAGCTGTTGTCTTGGTCTCTAGTCAGTTCTGGCTGTTTTCTTTCATGGGCTGCCAGCTTGTCCAGGCATAACCTTTCGATCCTACTAATGAAGCACATGCAATTAGATATATAGGTATTTAAACAGTATAATATATAGCCTTTCGATCCTACTAATGAAGCACACGCAATTAGATATATAGGTATTTAAACAGTACTAATTGTTATGGTAGGTTACTTTGGTATAGACACAGATGTTTGGATGGTATGTTAATCCATGAATTACATTTTCTTCTGTTAAGTATGACAGGGTCTTCGTGTGGTTTATAACATCTCCTAACCATTAGAGGATGTAAGCTTGTGGCATCAGCCATGGGTTATTCCTCCAAGGAGAGAGCTAATAGCCAATTAGATTTGGGATATACAGACATATGGCTGCCACTGCTGCACAGTATTTCCAGGCAGATGAGGTGTAGCTGGTGCTGACGGAGGAGTCTTGCTTGACTCAAGGAGACCTATATTTGCTTTTTTGGTTTAGTGGCCTTTGGTAACCCTCTCTGGCATTCCAGGGACCATCTGTATACTTGCAAGTGTGGTATCCATACATCTTTCCCATGTTTATATCTGGTCTTCAACAGCAGGGCATTATCGCCTCTCTTCCTGCAGATATCCCAGTTTGGGAATTTTCTTTTAAAAAATTCTCTATATGTAGTCCCACCAGGTAGTGAGAAATATTAGCTTAAGAATTCCTAGTTATTTGAAAAGCAATATTATCAATGTTTCAGCTTACTGTTCAGCCATATCACACAACATATCTATCTAGTCTATGCTGTAGTCTTAAAATCCCTGGATTATCTTACAGAGGACCCGGGTTCGATCCCCAGCACCCACATGGTGGCTGAGAACTGTCTTTAACTCCAGTTCCAGGGGAATCTGATGCCCTCTCTGACTTCCGTGGCATTGCATGACACAGGTGCACAAACCTACATGCAGACAGTACATTCATACATATAAAAAAATAAATAAATTAAAAAAAAAATCCCTGGATTGATTGACTCATAACACCCTCATCATGTTCCAGATTAGGACTGTGATTTAACATTACCTTCAGTATTCACAAGTTTTTATGTAGTGAATATACTAGAATATACGGCTTTACTCCTGAGTGGAATCTGCTTCAACACACCTAACATACAGAGAACATTGCATCACACCACCTATCACTAGCTTGGGAAAAGGTCAAAGCTGAAAAACTGGAGTCTAGTTTGTACTGAATGAGTATCACCTTCACACCATTCTAAGTTGAAAGTCATAAGGTGAACCATTGTTTCTTTTACAATTTACAGTTTCTTTCCTTCTTAAACATGTCTTCAAAACTTCAATGATCATTTTGCTTTTGGTAACACTTAGCAAGACAGATTCCTGGCACCAATGACCAGCTGGGACTGTTGCTGCTGTGGCTTGTCTGGAATTCAGCCATAACTGAAGTACTGGTTTCCCTAGATGTCTCTGAGGCTCAATGCTGCTCCTAATCTTTGCAGCACTACTGCGACAACCCAGCTTCCATAATCGAGAAAAGGCTTCTCCTGTGTTATGCTACCAAGGCTTATTGTGTTGAGTGTTCTGGTCAGACCATGTAAATTTGCTGAAAGAGTGTTTTCAGCTTGTATGTACAAACACTCCTCTCTTGTGTTTCCAGAGTTGTTGGCTGAGGTGGTGTTTGCAGCCAGGCATTGCTCCTCCCCTGGTCATGGATCTCTTGACTGAGCACTGAGAGTTGTGTTTCTTTTCTCCTTGGAACAAATTCTCCTTCAAAATTTTTGTAGCTCCTGTCTGACTTAGGTTGGTCCCTCCTGGTCTACCAGACAGGTTACTTTTTCTGAACATCTGCAAAGCTGCTGGTAGAACCCTCTTTATTCTTATTCTGAATATTTTGTAATGTCATCACTAGATGCTCTCTTCTGAATGATAGGATACACCAGTTGTGGAAGTATGTGTAAGTTAGTACCTCAGAAATCACTGCAGACTCTGTCCACTGAAGACAGCCCACATGCTGCCCTACTTGAAGAATGAGAATACTGTTTCTTACTGTGCCAGACACTTCGTATGTACATACATTTTTCATGAGAACTAGGAACATCTGCGTTTCTTTTCAACAAGCATTTCAGGTGCCAGGTGCAGGGGTTCGTGTGGTGCTGCAGAGGTGCCATGATTCTCCCTTCCATCAGGAAAAAGTAAGCTTGTAGCTGAGGAGGTAACAAGAGTGCTCTTTCTGAGTGCTGTAATAGTCTCTAGATGTCTTTGCAGCTTATTGGAAATCAACTCTTTCACAGCTTCATTTTGGGAGCTTCTTGTCACTGTAGCCCACCCTATTATGATTGGAGTGTTCTCTAGGCACCCCTTACCTATCATTACAGCCCCCTAGGTAATCAATCCTTGCTTACACCTTCCTGTGTTGCTTTTCTCCTAGCACTTTCCAATATCCAAAATTGTCTATGTATCTGCAGTACAAACTCTGAAAGCAGAAGCTGTCCTGTGACTGCAGAATACTCAATGTTTCTAAATGCTCATTGAATAAAACCACAAGTGGAACCACACAGATGCACCTTTGGAAGAATTCAGTCTTTCTAAAGCTAGAGAGACTGCACTGCATTTTCAACACTTACACAGGGAAAGCCAGGTCTGACAGAGCTGGAAGGAGGCCAGTAGCCTATAAACATCTCAGAGAAACACAGAAGTCTCAGTACTGCAGATGTGGCAGTGTACACTGACTGGTGAGAGGGAGGTCGCCAGGAAACAAGGACTCATTGCTAAGTAGGAAGAGATTTTACATGGATGGAAAGTAGCCACATTTGTATTTCAGGAAATTTAGTTATTTTTATAAATGGGTTTTGCAGCAAAAAGCTTTTGAGTCTCTCCACCATATGATTTAGGATTCTCCCCAGTCATGCTGGGGAAGGAACAAATAGTGGTTTTCCTCCAAGGGACACGTTTGTGTGGTCCAGGTTGGCTTACCAGACAGCACATGTGAAACTATGCTTCTTTACAATCCTTCAAACCCTCCAGAGGTTTGGGTTTGGAATGATACCCACCTCTGGCAAGGTGGATTTTCAGTGTGTGCTTTCCATTTGCTCAATTTTGGGAAGCAGGGCTGGGGTAATAGCCAAGGATGGGAAAGAGGGTCATTTTTTGTGAGAAACTGACAACTACACCACTAATTGCTTTTCACAGCTTTGGCTCTTTTCTGTCTTAATTGTTGCTGGCTATAAGAAGGGTCTGTGCCCTTCTTAATGTCCACTTCACCAACATTTAATGGTGCTTTGCAAATCAGGACATATTAAGGACTTGTAAAGAAATGTTGTATCTAGAGTGAAGTTAGATTTGGGGGTGGTGGGATTTTGCATCTGTCCTCTTCCTGGTACAGGCTAGATTGAATGCCTTTCTGTGTGGCAACTGTGGTAGGTTTATTAGATCTGTGGCAAATGCTTCATATTTAAAGTGAGATTTTAAATTATTTTAATTTATTTATTTTTATTTTCTGTGTGTGAAAGTTTTGTCCACATGAATGTAAGTGCACAGTGTGTAAAATGCACACAGAGGCCAGAAGAGGGTGCCAGACCCCTGAAACTGGAGTTACAGATAGTTGTAAGCTGCCACATCAGTGCTGGGAACCTAACCTGGGTCCTCTGGAAGAGCATCCAGTGCTCTTAAATGCTGAACTATCTCTCCAACTATTAAAGTGAAAAAGTAATGTTGGAAGGCATTATTTTATTTTATTTTATTTTTTTTTGCATTCCCCACCCTTTATATTCTATTTGTGTTCCTACAATAAACGAGCCTTGCTCAGAACCTGTCTTGTCTCCATTCCTTGTATCTCTTGCCCATTCCCCTCACTCCTTCTCTTTCAGGACCCCGTTGACTGACTCACAGGATGGGACACGTGGTGCCCAACATGGACTCGAAGCACAGAGGACCCTGTGAAGGGAACGCAGCAAGAGGGCCCAGAGAAAAGAGAAAGATAAATTCAGTGTGCATCTTGGGAACCTGCCACTGCATAAACTGAGATAAGTGCTGTGTTAAGATGGGGCAGGAATTAAGTCAGCATCAGTTGTATGTTGAACAATTAAAGCAGACCCTCAAGACGTGAGGAGTAAAGGTTAGGAAGGCATTTTTTAAATATTTGATACATTTAATTGTAGCATGATGTATGCCTTTACTTCAAGTTTCCCCAAAATTTTACTAAGGATATTTTGCCACATGAAAACATAGTTGCTCAAGTCAATAAGATCTCATATGATGATTTAACACATGTATATGATTTCTCATATTCAAATAGGCTAAATATATCTATCTCCCAAATAATTCATCAGTTTCCTATGGCAAAAATGTTGATATACTTTCTTATAGTCTTTTGAAGTGTACAATTCATTACTGATGTCTATATTGATCCAATGGTACATAGCAGATCTTTTTCCTATCTATGAATTAAAAACCCTTGACCAATGACATGCTAAAACTCAAAGCAACAATGTTACCCATAATAAGCAAAGAAAACAGCTGCAAACCAAAGAGAAGGAAATTATTTTACATAGTGGTAAGTTTGGAAAATTGTATGGAATTTAAACAATTAGATTTTTTTTTAAACAAGTTTGTTTCCCAAGTTAATCACATACAGTAACCCAAAACAGCATGGGTGAACTTGATGAAATCTATGCCTTGATTCCACCCTATAGGTATATATAATACAACTGCTTTTATGATACTCATGGGTCAAAAATAAAAACCTAAAATAAAAAAAAGGGGGGATATAGATAGATACGAAAACTTTTTGTCAAAAAACCTTGCAATCCAAATCTTAAAACTAACTATGGGAAAGGATTTGTATGTTCCAACAGGCCAGAGTATCACCAACTTAATGGCTGAGAAAGAAAATGCAGCTTTGCAGTGAGTAGGATGTACCAGAAAGTGCCAGCAGAAGGATTGACTCCTCTGGGCATTGAAGGGAAGAAATGCCTCAGATTGCTGCAGACATCAGGCCCCTCTGTGGATCCTACTAGTAACAACTATTTTTAATGAATCCTAACGAAGCTTACCTTCTAGGTGCCGCAAAGGTTTTAATACAAGAGACTTTCTTAACTCCCCCCCCATAGAATAAGGAGAAATAAGATGATGATGAGGTCGTTCTCCAGCTGTAGATTGGAGCCAGCTGTTATAGAGGTATTCTCTTGTAAAATCAGTAAAACTGCCTTCTTTAATTGACTAATGGACATAGAAACTGTGAAAAGGATTATTCTCTATTCAGAACCAAATATAATGCTAAAGTCTCCTTAAGCTATGCACTTAAACAAAATATATTAATACAGGAGCTCTGACATCAACAATGGATTATTCTACCAAGGAGATGTTGGCCAGGGGATCCAAGCCCCCACAAAAGGTAAAGGCTCCTTGCCTCCAAACTGGGATATCTGCAGGAAGAGAGGCGATAAGGCCCTGCTGTTGAAGACCTGATATAAACATGGGAAAGATGTACGGAGACCGCACTTGCAAGCATACAGATGGTCTCTGGAATGCCAGAGAGTGTTACCAAAGGCCACTAAACCAATAAAGCAAATATATATCTCCTTGAGTCAAGCAAGACTCCTCAATCAGCACCAGCTACACCTCATCTGCCTGGAAATACTGTGCAGCAGTGGCAGCCATATGTCTGTATATCCCAAATTTAATTGGCTATAAACAAGGATGATTTTTAGTGCATGGAAGATTTTCTCTTTTTTTCTCTCCATCATTTTTATGTTTAGGAATTCACATTTTCCTCCTTTAATTTTATATTAGTCTGAAATTTGAATACATACTTTCCACTCATATACAGTAATTACAGAGTCTGAAAGTAAGTGGTGGATCCATTCTAGAGCCCATTAAGAGATTTACATTGTAACAACATAGTTGCTTTCAGATAAACAGAAATATAACAATAATGTTATTCAGCTTGACTTTCATCTGGGGATTTGGTGTTAGCATCCACAAATGTGGGAGACCATTCGCCTCTTGTTTTTCTGAGACTGTGTTACTTAACTTAGCATAGTGGCTTTACGTTCCATCCATTTACCTGCAAAGTTCCTGATGATATCTTTATTGCTGAGTAGTACTCCATTGTGTAGATGTACCACATTTTTGTTATCCACTCGTCAGTTGAGAGGCATTTGGGTTGGTTCCAGCTCTTTACTATTGTGAAGAGAGCTGCAATAAACATGGATGTGCATGTATCTTTGCGGTAGGATGAGTCTTGTGGGTATATACCCAGGAGTGGTATGGATGGGTCAGGTGGTAGGCTCATTTTGAGTCTTTTAAGGGTTCTCCATAGTGCTTTCCATAGTGGTTGTATGAGTTTACATTCCCACCAGGAGTGGATGAGTGTTCCCCATTCCCCACAACCTCTCCAGCATTTGGTGTCTTTTGTGTTTTTGATCTTAGCCAGTCGTATTTGAGTGAGATGATATCTGAGAGTTGTTTTAATTTACATTTCCTTGATTATTAATGATGATGAACACTTTTTAAGATGTTTCTCAGCCATCTTTGCTTCTTCACTGGTGAAGTCTTTGTTCAGCTCTTTACTCCAAATTTCGAGTAGGTAATTTGTTTTCTTCTTTGATTTTTGAGTAGTCTATATATTGTTTTTTTAAGTTTTTTTAAATTTTTTATTTATTTCGGTATGTGTATGAATGTACTGTCTGCATGAAGGTGTGTGCACCCGTGTCGTGCAATGCCAAGGAGGTCAGAGAGGGTGTCGGATTCCCCTGGAACTGGAGTTCTCCTGGAATTGGAGTTTCAGACGGTTCTCAGCCGCCATGTGGGTGCTGGGGACTGAACCTGGGTCCTCTGTAAGAGTGGTTGGTGCTCTTAACTGCTAGGCCATCTCTCCAGCCCCAGTCTATATATTCTTGATGTTAATGCTCTGTCAGATGAATCACTGGTGAAGATTTCCTCCCACTCTTTGGGTTTTCTCTTCACTTCCTTGATTGTTTCTTTAGCTGTACAGAAGCTTTTGAGTTTGATGAGATCCCATTTGTTGACTATTGACCTTATTTCCTGTGCAGCTGCTGTCTGATTTAGAAAGTCTTTTCCTACACCTATGTCTTCTAGGTTGTTACCAACTTTTTCTTCTATCACCTTCAGGGTTTCAGGTTTTATGCTGAGATCTTTGATCCACTTGGAGGTGATTTTTGTACAGGGTGAGAGGTAGGGGTTTAATTTTGTTCTTCTACAAATAGTGATATAGTTTTGCCAGCACCATTTGCTGAAGATGCTATCCTTCCTCCATTGAGGATTTTTTGCCCCTTTGTCAAATATGAGGTGGCTGAAATTGTATGAGCTCAAGTTTGGATCTTCATTTTTTGTTCCATTGGTCTACGGGTCTGTTTTTGTGCCAGTACCAGGCTGTCTTTATGACTATGGCCCTGTAATATAGTTTGAAGTCTGGTAGAGCAACCCCCCCCATATTGCATTTTCCATTCAGGGTTGCTTTAGCTATTTGGGATCTTTTGTTTTTCCATATGAATTTTTTTTTGTTTTTTATTTATTTTTTTTCTTTTTTTATTTTTAAGGGATTCTACAATATAATGACACAGTTTGCAGATAACATTAATGTTACTCAGTATGTCATACAATTAGGTAATTGGTGCATTTTGCAAGT
>VZQC01011754.1:189054-200010 GCA_009823505.1 Rhizomys pruinosus | reverse complement strand
GAACAAAGAAAAACAGGGTGGTAATGAAGTCATCCTTTAACTGTAAATTAGAGCTGACTGTTATAGAAGTAATCTCTTATAAAACTGGAAAAACTGCTTTTTTAATTGACTAATATACATAGGAACTGTAAAAAGGATTATTGTCTATTCAGAAACAAATATAATACTAAAGTTTCTTTAAGTAGTTCATATAATTAATACAAGAGAGCATTGATAGCAGCAATGGATTATTCTGCCAAGGAGATGCTAGCCAGGGGACCCAAGCCCCCCCTCCCAAAAAAAGGTTAAGGCTTATTGCCTGTAAACTGGGATATCTGCAAGAAAAGAGGTGGTAAGGCCCACCCTGCTGTCCATGACCTGATGTAACCATGGGAGGATTGTATCGAGATCACACTTACAAGTATACAGTTGTTTTTCCATATGAATTTAAGGATTTTTCTTCCAAATCTATGAAGAAGCTCATAGGGTCTTTGATTGGGATTGTGTTGAATCTGTATATCAATTTGGTTAAAATGTATATTTTTATTATATTAATTTTTCCATTCCATGAGCATGGGAGATCTTTCCATCTTTTGATATAATTTTCAATCTCCTTCAGGGGTTTAAAATTTTTATTGTAGAGATTATTGGTATCTTTGGTTAGGTTTGTTCCCAGTTATTTTATTATTTTTGAGGATATTGTGAGTGGGAAGGTCTTCTTATATTCCTTCTCCTAAATACTTGCAAATCGCATACAGATCCACATCAAAAAATCATCCATCATGATCAAGTTGGATTCATACAAGAGATGCAGGGATGGTTCACCATATGTAAATCAATAGATATCATAAGACACATAAATGGACTGAAAGAAAAACAAAAACACACGATCATCTCAATTGATGCAGAAAAAGCCTTTGACAAGATCCAGCATCCCTTCACGTTTAAAGTCCTAGCAGGAATCGGACTGAAGGGAACATTCCTCAACATGATCAAAGCCATACACAGCAAACCCACTTCCAACATCATCCTAAATGGAGAAAAATTGGAACCATTTCCTTTAAAGGTGGGAACACAGCAAGGCTGCTGCTTATCCTTATCACCACTCATCTTTAACAGTGCTTGAAATGCTTGCTAGGGCAATAAGACAAGAGAAGGAAATTAAAGGAGTACTAATTGGAAAAGAAGTTAAGCTATCCCTTTTTGCAGATGATATGATAGTTTACCTAAGGGATGTTAAAAACTCCACCAGAAAACTTCTAGAAACGATTAAGGGTTTCAGTAAAGTGGCAGGATACAAAATTAACTTGGAAAAATCAGTTGCCTTTCTTTACACCAACAATAAACAGGAGGAGATGGAAGGCATTTTTAAAAAATACTTTTGCTCTTTTCTAGCTTTAATGTTACTAGCACAGAGGACAATGGGGACAGCATTGCATTTTGTTTGTTTTTGTTTATTTGTATGTTTATTTATTCATTTATTAGGCAGTACTGGGGATTGAGCCCAGGGCCTCACATGTGTTAGGCAAGTGCTGTAAAACTGAGGCACAGCCCTTTCCTTTTGAATCTTGTTGCCTTGACACAGAGTCTCAGTAATTTGAGCAAGCTAGTCTTGAACTTAGTCTGTGGCTCAGGCAGGCCTCAAACTCCTCTGAAGTAGCTGGATTTAACAGTGCCTGTAAAAGCGACTTGTCATGATGGGAGATGATATATAATTGCCCTCCTCTGAGTTTTAGTTTCATTCTCCATAAATGGAGAAAATTAAGCTGTTTTATAGGGTGGTAGTGAAGATTAAAATGAGGTGATATATGAAGACAGCTGTGTATTCTGCCACATTGTAAGGATCCATTAATATCAGTTTGAAGACTTGGCTTTCTCCCATGGAAACTAAGGTAAATGTTCACCTGTAAGTAGTGAGTCACATAAAACTCTCCACTGGGTAATTAACTTTTGTGGATAAATCAAATTATCCATATTTCTTTCCTTCCTTAGCTTTCCAGTCAAGGAAAACTGCCCTCCTTCCTGCACTTTTCTTCCCTCCCCCTTCTTCTCCTCTCTCTTACCTTCCCTCTTTCCCCCTCCTTTCCTTAGTTTCTTCTTCTTTCCTCTCTCTCTCTCTTTCTCTCTCTCCCCCTCCCTCCCCCTTTCTCCTTTTGAATAGAACAAAAAGCAAGTATATATATTTTTAAGTAAGTATATGGTAGGCACTTCAGTAGATAGCTTGTTTTATCCACTTGCTCTTTACTCTGAGCAGATTCGTTAGTCATTTCTCCAAAGCTACAGACATTACCTTCTGGTTTCAACACTTTGGTGAAATAGGACTGGGTAAAATATTATTGTTGGTGAAAAGAAACTGACTTACAGAGAGTAGGTGCCCTTTTAATCCTAGGAACTCAGCATGAATTTTCTCTCCCACCTGGTATTTCTCTACTGTCAGTGAGCATCAGATAGTGGGAAGAGCATTCTGCTCAAGACTGTAGCAGTCTCAGTGTTTGTTTAATGATTACTACAGCTTGCTTTGTAATTATGACTGCATGAGCAATCCTGCTCAATCCAGGGAACCCTCAGAAAGTAATGACAGTAATTTATGGCCATGTGGCATTGTGTGGATGTTTGAACTCTTGGTCTATGGCCTGCTGGCTCACTCCATTGCCTGCCTGATGGTCCTGTTCTCCACCTGCTCTGCTCTTTCTGCTCCTGATGGAGCACTCTGGGATTAGAACTAAACTTGTGTGAAAGACAAAGGAATTAGAATGTGTGTTGGCAAAGGAAGATTGAATCTGGAACATTCCTTCCTTTCTTAGCTTTCTAGTCAAAGAAAACTGCCCTCCTTCCCTCACTTTTCTTCCCTCCCTCCCTCCCTCCCTCCTCCCTTCTCCTCTCTCTTTCCCTCCCTTCCTCCCCCACCTTCCCTTAGTTTCTTTTTCTTTCCTTCCTTCCCTCCTTTTCTCCCTCCCTCTCTCCTCTCTCTCTCCTGAATAGAATGCAAAATAAGTATAAGTTAGGCACTCTAATGGATTACTTATTTTAAGTGAACTGGGAAAATCCCTCTAGGCTTCAGGTAAATTCAAGAATATGTCCCTTCAACTGAGTATTTTTAGGTAATTAAAAACTAATTTAAGTAAATTTCCATGGTTATGGCTATATAAAAGTATGTGTTATTCATGATGACAGGCTCTTTCAAAAACAGCAAAAAAAAAAAAAAACATAGTTTAAGTCAAATTCAAATTTTTGGAGAAAGACAGAAATGATCAAGGTAAGGGAAAACAGTAATTGTACACCCAGTTTCTGCATATTGCCTTTGAAATTGTGCCACATCCTGAAATGAAATTCTGCTTATGTGTGCCACGGTCTTAAAAAGGAAAATGAAGATGTTGCTTAAATTCTTCAATAAGCCAGCCCCAAAGAATTTCCTTTGAACTTGTTTTATAAGCTTCCTCACCAAAAAACTTTAAGATAAGTTATAATTCGGCTTTGTGCTTTGAAAATAAATTCAGCACATTAATTGTATTTATGGGGGAGAGTAGTAAATGTCTCAGAATGAATACACAGCCATAATTTACTCAGAGGGAACCGCTACTGCCCATAAACTTCTCCTGAGCCCTTTCCTGGTTTATGACATCAGTCAGCCCTGCCAATGAATCATTGCTCTGTGCACCATCAGATCCTTGCGCTATGTAAATTTCCACTGACTGCTTATCAAATAGTATTATTACTTATTGCCTATTTTCTTTGATGATTTTCCAGGAGATTAAGTGTAGTATACCCTCTGTAAGAACGGCCTTGTTTTGCCTGAGCTGCATATAGATTTGGATTTAGAAGTATGTGGGCATCAGCAGCAGAATAACAGGGCAACTGCCAGAGTTTCCTTGTATCTGGGATTGATGGACCTTATAGGAAAATTTTAGCCAATGGGAGCGGAAGCTGGGAAATGGGTCATAATATGATACATAGCCATGATTTAGCCATCAACTATGGCAGAAACTAACGGACTGTATGAAGCATGTGTAGTACTCATTCAAGAGTCAGGGCTCTGCACTTGAGTTCTGTGGAGAAAATGACAGAGAAGTAAAATAAAAATCCTTTAGGATTGATTTCTGGACTAATGAGTTTTAGTCAATTTTCCACCAAAAAGTTACCATTTATAATGCAAACAAGCTCACTGAATCATGTGCTCCTCTTATGACCTGAGAATATGATCTTGATCCCTCGGGAAGCCATTTTGCCTTCTGCCCAAGATTGTGAATGAATGTGGGAGTCTCCATGAAACTTTTAATTCTGCATTTCTGTAAAATCAGGACTCTGAGGACAGCACCTGATTCTATTGCTAGACTGAGAAATAGCCAGGACTCCTTGAACCATGCTACAGTGGCCACTGAATGCCTTGCAGCTGATCCTAGGAAACCATTTCCCTAGGTGATGATGGCCCTTTACAGTCAGAGCACCCCTTTGGCTCTCTCTTTAAATGAAAGTCCTTCAATAGGGTTTACCTTTCCAGATATTTCAACTTCAGTGGCTTCACAGGTGTGGTAATTACTCACCTAACCCTCCAGGTGAAAAAGTTAGTGTTTGTAACATAAACAAATTCACCCACTCGTCCTGTGATTTGATCATATTGCTTTAATCTATCAGAAACCTTCCTTGCCAGGATCATGTATGAATGTGTGTGTGTGTGTGTGTGTGTGTGTGTGTGTGTTTGTATGTGTGTGTGTGTGTGTGTATTTCACATATCAAAATGTTGCAGGAAAGATCAGATATGACAGTGAGAGAGTACAGGAAGCAGATATTTTTATCTAGGCTGAAGCTTAGTGTAGCAGGCTCAAGCCTCAAAATCTGGACCCAAATAAGGGGAGTTCTCACAATTTATAAGATTACATATTTGAAAGCATCACAATAAGGCACCATTTCTCAACATAGTTGAAAGATTTTCAAAGAAGGGCAGAAGTTTCAGGTGCTTACCACAGCTGTTTGGGGCTGGGAGTATTAAGTCCCCATCCTCATTTAAATGACAAAGGTGTTATCATAACAAATTCTTTCTAAAAACACAGTCCTATCTAGCTGTGCCAGTGTCCTCATCACAAACTTGTCAGATGAACTCTACTGAGAGAAACACAGAGCGAACACAAGGATTAAAGTTCATATTTTTCATAACTATTCCGTTTGGTCCTGCATCAAAAACCTCAAAGTACTGCAAACAGTAAGAAAAATTGAGAACTGCCTGTAGTTGTGTGTATGGTATTCTAGATCTAGGGCTCAAAGGGGAACATTTCTCTGTGATAAGGGCTGACTTTTGCTTCCCCATTTCATGCTTGGGAAACCGTTTCAATAAAGAATGTACAAAACCTTTGCTGAAGAGCACAGTTCTCAGGAAATCTGAAGAAACAGTTTCTCGGAAGTTCCGGTCAGCTCAGCTCTTGACCTTAAAATGTGTGCTAAGAGTCAGAGGGTCCTTTTTAAAGATTGCTGTGATATGGCTGAGCGATGTTGTAAGTGGGAGGAGTTTAATACTCAGGGCCCCTGATCTAGTTTTATCAAACTCTGACCAAAGTCAAAGGAAGAAAGGGTTTGTTTCATCTTAGACATTTAGGGAAGTCAGGCCAGGAACTCAAGGCAAAAACCTGAAGGCAAGCCTGCTTGCTTCTCCATGTAGCATTGCTTCCAACTAGGGAACTAACTCACAGCCAAGGAACTAGAGCAGAAACTCACAATCTCATTCTTAGCTTTAGTTTTACAATTATTTTTAATTATGTGTATGGGTATATTATGCATATGAGTACAGATGTCCATGGAGGCCAGAGCATTAGATTCACTGAGTGAAGTTACAGGCAGTTTTAAGCCACCTGAAGTGGGTGCTAGGAATTGAACTTGGATCCCCTGCAAGAGCAGCCTATAAAGACAATTACTCAATGTGATTTTATGCTGTGTCAAGTTGACAGTTAATGATAACTAGGACAGTACTTATCTTGAGAGTCCCACTGCAAAATGTGTTTGTGTGTGTGTGTGTGTGTGTGCTTTCAGTGGAGATAAACTTTAATAGTTATGGCTGATCTGTTTGCACTTGTTTTGTCCGTGGTGTAAATGTCTTCACATTAACCAAATATGCAGACTTTTCTCCCAATCTGCACTATAACCCTGGGTAAATGCAAGCTGCAGCCTGAATCCTATCCTACCTTGAAATGCCTTTCATAAAATAACTTAGTCCATTACTTTTGAATTCAGGTTTACTGAAATTTTCAGGACATGAGCAAAGGTAGCAAGATTCTTTACTGGAATAGACCATGAATGGCTGCTAGTAAAATTCTCAGTTGGCTTCTTATTCTTACCTGAAACCCCATGAGCACAGCCTTAATTTTTTTTTTTTTACTTACTAAATAGATTTTATTAGCACAACAAAGAAGGTACAGTGGATTTGCAAATTATAAATTAGGTAAAATAACTATTGTCTCTAAAACAAAACAAAACAAAACAAAAGCTGGGTATGGTGGCACACATTTTTAGTCCTAGCACTTAGAAGGCAGATGGATCTCTGTGAAATCACTGCCAGACTTGTCTAGCATAGTGAGTTGTAGGCCATCTGGGGCTACAGTGAGACCCTGTCTCACACAAACAAACAAACAAACAAACAAACAGACAAAGTGCTATGATCATTAAACTTATGTTTATACTTCAATTACCTATTAAAAGGTGTTCTATGTCTCTCCATAAGCATCAAGCTCCATTCACTATAGTTACATATGATACTTTTGATTTTACGTTTAAAAATGTGTTTGGGCATTGGAGTTGAGGTTAGGGTTTAAACTGACGTTAACATTTATGCTAGGGGCTGGAGAGATGGCTCAGTGGTTAAGAGTGCTGATGCTCTTGCAGAGGACCCGGGTTCCATTCCCAGCACCCACTTTGCAGCTAAAAACAATAAAACAATCCTTTTTTTTTTTTTTGGTCTTTTCATGACAGGGTCTCCCTGTATGTAGCCTCAGCTGTCCTGGAGCTTGCTCTGTAGACCAGAAGAATCATCTTGTTTGTTTTATTTAAAAAAATTTTTTTCATATAAGTTTATTTATTTTTTTAACAAATTTTATTTATTTTTGTATGCATATGAATGTACTGTCTGCATGTAGGTTTGTGCACCCGTGTTGTGAAGTGCTGCGGCGGTCAGAAGAGGGTGTCAGATTCCCCTGAAACTGGAGTTAAAGATGGTTTTCAGTTAAAGATGGTTTTCAGCCGTCATGTGGGTGCTGGTAATCGAACCCCTGTCCTAGACAGGCATGGTGGCACACGCCTTTAATCCTAGCACTCAGTAGATCAGCCTAACCTTGAACTCACAGAGATCTGCCTGCTTCTGCCTCCCAAGTGCTGGGATTAAAGTTGTACACCAAAGCCTGGCAATTCCCCTATTTCTACAGAAACAAATCTATATGAAGATGAAAAAATATAGTCTTTTATTAGAATCAATTAATTTGGACTCAATGATCAACACATGAAGCATCCTAACAAGACAACTTTATATTCAGCAATATAGAAGAAACATGTAACAACTCCTATCAGGAAGAGATCTGAATTGTCATTATAATAATAACTTTAAGAAAGGTCTGAAACTTGAAGCTTCATTAAGTAAAATGGATAATACATAATGTAAATGCTACAATATTTGACTACTGTTTTTTTCCTTTTAACCTAAATTCAGGAAGACCTTTTAGCATCTAAGAAAACACTTTTCAGGCTGGAGAGATGGCCTAGCAGTTAAGAGCGCCGACCGCTCTTGCAGAGGACCCAGGTTCGATCCCCAGCACCCACATGGCAGCCGAGAACCGTCCAAAACTCCAATTCCAGGAGAACTCCAGTTCCAGGGGAATCTGACACCCTCTTCTGACCTCCGTGGCATTGCACGACACGGGTGCACAAACTTGCATGCAGACAGTACATTCATTCACATACAGAAATAATAAAAAAATTAATAAAAAAATTAAAAAAAAAAAAGAAAACACTTTTCCAATTTTAAAGAATTACCAAAATATTTCCTCACTTTGCATTCATGGCACTTTATCTTAATGGAAGTTTTAGTCATCTATACAAAATAATATTTCTCAGTAAGAAATTAAGATGATTTCTTTTTTTTTGATAATTTCTTATTTATAATAAAAATTATTATGTTTAAACTGCAAGGGTTACTTATTATAAGACAAAATAGACTATAGTTAACTGTATATACTTGATGATATAACCTACAACTGAATTAAACATATTAAATGAGCAACTTGTATGGTATATGTATTGGTCAACAGACCTGTTGACCAATGGAACAAAACCGAAGATCCAAATCTGAGCACATACAATTTCAGCCATCTCATATTTGACAAGGGGGCCAAGAAGCCACAATGGAGAAAAGACAGCATCTTCAGCAAGTGGTGTTGGCAAAACTGGATCACCACTTGTAGAAGAATGAAATTAAACCCCTACCTCTCGCCCTGTACAAAAGTGAACTCCAGATGGATTAAAGACCTCAACGTGAAACCCCAAACTCTGAAGGTGATAGAAGAAAAAGTTGGCAGCAGACTACAAGACATAGGCGTAGGAAAAGACTTCCTAAATCAGACAGCAGCTGCACAAGAATTAAGGTCGACAATTGACAAATGGGACCTCATCAAACTCAAAAGCTTCTGTACATCAAAAGAAACAATCAAGGAAGTGAAGAGAAATCCCACAGAGTGGGAGGAAACCTTCACTGCAGATACATCTGACAAAGCATTGATTTCCAGAATATATAAACTACTCAAAAAACAAAGAAAAAAGAAAACAAACGACCCGCTCAATAGATGGAGCAAAGAACTGAACAGAGACTTCACAAGCGAGGAATTAGAGATGTCTGAGAAACACCTCAAGAACTGCTCAACATCACTAATCATTAAGGAAATGCAAATGAAAACCACTTTAAGATATCATCTTACTCCAATAAGACTGGCTAGGATCAAGAAAACAAATGATACCAAGTGCTGGAGAGGTTGTGGGGAAAGGGGAACACTCATCCACTGCTGGTGGGAATGTAAACTCGTACAGCCACTATGGAAAGCAGTGTGGAGAACCCTTGGAAGACTTGGAATGAACTTGCCACCCGACCCAGCCATACCACTCCTGGGCATGTACCCTCAAGACTTACGCCACCACAGAGATACATGCACGGCCATGTTTATTGCAGCTCTCTTCACAATAGCAAGGAGCTGGAACCAACCTAAATGCCCCTCAACTGACAAGTGGATAGAGAAAATGTGGTACATCTACACAATGGAGTTCTATGCAGCAGTAAAGAAAGACGACATCATGAGCTTTGCAGGAAAATGGCTGGAGCTAGAGGACATCATGCTGAATGAAGTAACACAGTCCCAGAAAAACGAACGATGAATGGTATCCCTCATCTGTGGATGCTAGTGCCAATTACCCAGTTGTAAGTATTTCTTGTGTGGGGCCCCCTGAGCTTTTCTTCAAGGGAACTGTTTTAAAACCCAATAGGTTGTATAATGAGGGTGTTTGAATTACATGTATGTTATCATACTATGCAAGAACAATCCTTGATTCTTTTATCCTTCTTTGTCTTTTGTGTTAAAAAGATGGAAACCTATATAGATTATACATACGTTTGGACATCTTAGAAGAGCAAAACAGTATTTTGTTTCAGTTATGTTTCGTCTTCTTATGACTATTAGACAATATTTTCAGTTTTTGATTAGCTTTATCACACTAACCTGCATGCCTTTAGAACTTCTGCTGAACTGGAGTATATGGACACAGATATTGGTGGTATGATTTGAAGTCTGTGGCTAACTATAGGTAGGTCAACACTGAAAGAGCTCTGTGAGGTTCCCTGCACTTCTCCATTAATTGTGTTTAATCCACTGTGAGGACTGTTAAGACTGTGTATTCTTGTCTGGTCATGAAATGACATTTATTTACATACTTGTATGTGTATGAATGTGTATGTGTGCATGTGTGTGGGAACATGTGAAGTCTGAGCTTTGACCTCTCCCTAGAATTACCCATTAAGGTCTGCTTGGAGGATTCTATGACTTCTCTGGCTGCACCTCCAAATTTTCCCACATTCCTATTGCAAATCAGTTCCAAAGGTCTCAGAGCTACATGATCTGTGACCAACATATGTGCTAGAAACTATTCAAGAAGTGAAAGGTTTATTTTGGATCATGATTTCAGAGTGGTGTCAGCCTATGTTGGCAGGAAGCAATGCAGAGCTGACTCCAAGTAGGGCAGGGAGGACCTTCAATAGCTTGTCTTTAGTGGATTACTTTCACCAAGAGACCCCACATCCTTACCCTTAAAAATTGCTCTCTGAACTGGAGATCAAGTATTCATAATGGCAGACTTTGCGGAACATATGAAATGCAAACCATCGTAGGAAAAAATTATAAAACATTATATGAAAGCATTAATGTAATAAGTTTGAGGACCTATGATTAAATAGAAGAATATTTTAGGTAACATCAATTTTAGAAGATCCAAACAATGGGATAAGCCTATGCCATTTAAAGCAACTGATATCTTTCTTATTATTGATACCAATGCAAATTAATTTTCCTGAAGTGACCATGTAATTTTCATGTTAGATTAAATTTCTCAGAAGTTAGTCAATATAGAAATCTTTCAAACTCAACTAATGAAGTTAGAGATCTTCTGATATCAAAATCTAATAAAAGTAGTATAAGAAGTTCTTTTATTGTTGAAGTAGTTACATGGTTTTTTTTGTAACTGAAGTTTGTTTACAATGTTTTCTTAAAATCTAGTTTATCTAGTACATTTTTAATTTCATTTAGTTTTCAAAAGTTTTTGTGTATACTTTTCTTTTTAGTAATTTTGGTTTTTTTTATTTTTTTATTATTATTTGTTTATTTATTTTTTTTTAAAATTAATTTTTATTGATGCTTTGTGCATTTCATACATTTTTTCCAATTCAGTTCAGGCTTATTTCCCTTT
>VZQC01011754.1:127811-183164 GCA_009823505.1 Rhizomys pruinosus | reverse complement strand
CAAGTTTACATTCCCACCAGCAATGGATGAGTGTTCCTCTTTCCCCACACCCTCTCCAGCACTTGGCATCATTTGTTTTCTTGATCCTAGCCAGTCTTACTGGAGTGAGGTGGTATCTCAAGGTGGTTTTAATTTGCATTTCCTTAATTATTAGCGATGTTGAACACTTCTTAAGGTGTTTGGCTGAGAAACATCTTAAAAACTGTTCAACGTCACTAATAATTAGGGAAATGCAAATTAAGACCACTCTAAGATATCACCTCACTCCAATAAGACTGGCCAGGATCAAGAAAACAAATGATACCAAGTGCTGGAGAGGTTGTGGGGAAAGGGGACCACTCATCCATTGCTGGTGGGAATGTAAACTTGCGCAGTCACTATGGAAAGCAGTGTGGAGAACCCTCGGAAGACTCAAAATGAGCTTGCCATTTGACCTAGTCATACCACTCCTGGGTATATACCCACAAGACTCATCTTACTGCAGAAATACATGCACAGCTATATTTATTGCAGCCCTGTTCACAATAGCAAAAAGCTGGAACCAACCCAAATGCTCCTCAACTGATGAGTGGATAGAGGAAATGTGGTACATGTACACAATGGAGTTCTAGGCAGCAATAAAGAAAGATGATATCATGAACTTTACAGGTAAATGGATGGAGCTGGAGGATATTATATTAAGTGAAGTAACACAATCACAGAAAAACAAATGACAAATGGTATCCCTCATCTGTGGATGCTAGCATCCATAACCCAGTTGTTAATATTTCTTGTGGAGAGGGATGCATATTAAAAGAACAACAACAGAAAGATTGTGTATACTTTTCAAAATATACTTGATTTGAAGACATATTTTGGTCATAAAAATAGGAAGTTAGAGAAATGCAATTGAGTGTAAGCAAGGATTGCATTTCAAAATGCCATGTATTAAGAATGTTTCTTAGAATTACAAAAAAGTTTTTAAAGACTATATGAGCATAGGAAAATAACTTTGCTATATACAAATTATAAATTTGTGAACAAGAAAAAGGATCAAAACTATGGACTAAAACATACAAAAACCAAACAGCTTGCAGCCCAAAGTGCAAAGGAGTATATTGCTGTATGCATAGTTATCTAATTATGTAGTCTATAGTCTAAGAATAAGTAAATAATAAATTTGAGAGGAAAAAGAACATGGGAAAACTTTTTCAGAGTGACTAATTAGAAATATTTAGAGGGGCTGGAGAGATGGCTAAGAGCATTTGCTCTCCTTGCCAAGGACCCAGGTTTAGTTCCCAGCACCCACATGGCAGCTTACAACCTTTCAGAGCCCCAGTTTCAGGAATCTGACACCTCTTCTGGTCTCTATGGGCATTATATGTATGTGGTATACCTACAGACATACAGGTAAAACACATATGCACATAAATTAAAAACAAATAACGGCTGGAGAGATGACTCAGCAGTTAAGAGCACTAGCTGCTTTTGCAGTTGACCTGAGTTTGATTCCCAGAACCCGCATGGTGCTAATTACTCATAATTCCAGTTTCAGGGGATCTGATGTCCTCTTCTGGCCTTCATTTGCATACATGGAATGGATGCACTTACATACATGCAGACAAAACACACATACACATAGAAATTAAAAATAAATGAGTGAAAAAGTAATTTATTTAATTCAGAATTTTAAATAATTGCATACCTGTCCTCTACTTTTGTAGAGCAGAACTTGAAAGGAGCTCATAACTATTAAAGCTGAGTACATGGTTTCATAGTTTAAAGTCCAGGATGTTTCTGCAGGTAGCCACTGAGATTAAAGATGTTCATAAAACAACTATATCCAGAGAAAATAAGCTTGACATACTCTGCCTACCACCTGAATCAAACCCATATTAACATGATAAAAAGCAGTGATAAGCCATGTGTGTAGAAAACATAATTTTCAGATTTAATATTTGTAGAATATCACATTCAATAAAAAGATGAATGTCCAATGAAGCAAAGTGAAAAGAAAATGAAGTTTATACTATATATATATATATATTATTTAAAAGTCTTTTCATTTAACAGAACTAATGTAACTCTTGGATTTCAAAAAAATGTTTAAACAAAGCCCATGAAAGTACTAGGGGAACAAAAGTAGCTCAAAATGTAATAAGAACATGGAAGACTGAAGTGGAGAGTTCTCAGCAATGCCAGAAGGCTATGGGAACAAACACCTGAGTTAACAGAGAGAATAATGGATCCTGAAGTTTCAGTAACCATACAGTAAAATTTCAAAGGGAGATAGACAATTATGTAACCTAAGGAAAAATTTAAAAAATATAATTGGGTGTGGCTGATAGATCAGCAGTTAAACACTGGATTCTCTTACAGAAGACCCAGGTTCGGTTTCCAGATCCCATATGGAGGCTAACAACCATTTCTAACTCCAATCCCAGGGCATTCAATGCTATCTTCTGACTTCTTCAGGCAATTACACACATGCAGGCAATATATTCACATGATAAAATAAAAATGACAAATAAAATATCAACAATGATAGCCAAGAAAATAAATCAGTGAAGCACTATCTTCGAAATTAAAGCTGAATATTCAGTTGGGCTTTAAGAGGGAGAGCATGGGCTTTAAGAGGGAGAGCAAAGCTTAAGTATTTACAATAGCAGAAATTCATAAAGCTTATCTTGACTCTTATTCTGAAAAAAAGTTACTAAAAGAAAACACACAGAAAATTGTAATAAAATCTGAAGGGATAAATATTTCCAATAATAAGCATTAAGAAATGCAATGAATTATAATTAGTTTTTAATTCTGACTACTCCTGATGCTTAAGATAAAAAGATAACAAGTGTCTCAAACAATCTCATATTGAAAGTATTCAGACTTAGAAAAAAAAATATAGCATAGCAAATATCCTCTTATAGTTGGGTAAAGATATTAGATTCTAACCATTATGGAAAAAACAGCTGTTTAGTTCCATATTTCATATTATGAACCTCGAGTTATCAAAATAACATAATTTCCAATCATGATGTGAAAACAATTGATCAAAGATTAATCATACGAAGACAGTATAAGTACAGCTCAGTGTCTAAAAAACATTTATGCTTTCATTCCATAATATGAAAGCTTGGTAAGGGGCTGCTATTAACAGATTCATATTTCTCTTTCAGTCTGCATGAGATTCCAAGAATGGAATGCTGATGGAACTGATGCCCAACTTCACAAGATAAAGGAGTCAAAGATCAGTTGTGCTTTCCCTAATAATTTTTTATATTTCTGCATGGTTTCAGAAGAGTGTGAGGATTTGCCGATTGGCAGGAAACACATGGCAAAGACCTGGATGCAGGTTTGTCAACAACTGGACATGTTGACTTTCACTGCCACAGGAGCAAGAAATAAACTTCAGTGGGTTAATTCAGATTTTAAGTTAAAACAAAACAAAATAAAAATGACACTGCTATCCTCTCTCAAAAAACCTATTTTATCGAATTGTGTTTCTGTAAGAAAATTTCTAAAATATGGATCAGTGGATTAAAAGCTGATGAGGATGATGAAGTGGTTGGAATGGACTTTAGAAAGAGGGATGGGAGATCATGGTGTTATTGTTAAGGAATCTGACAAAACGGTTTTCTAATTTAAAAAGACAGAGTGTCTTGGCTGATAGTTCTAGGTGAAGAGGTTAGAAAAGGCACTGTTAGACAGATGCCTTGATTGTCCCCTTCAAGGTTTTATAATGATTTTTAAAAATTTATTTTGTGTGTATGAGTGTTTTGTTTGCATGTATGAAAGTGCATCCATGTCATGCAATGCCTGGACAGGACAGAAGAGGGCATCATATCCCCTGGAACTGGAGTACAGATAGATGGTTGTTAACTTCCATGTAGGTGCTGGAATTTGAACCCAGGTCTTCTTTGAGAATAGCCAGTGCTCTTAACTGCTGAGTCATCTCTCCAGCCCTGATTTTTTAAAAATTATGTGTATGTATGTGTGCCAACTGATGAGGTACTGTGAACTAAACAAGGGTTCTCTGCAAGAGAACTACATGCTCTTAACAACTGAGGCCATTTTCAAAATTTTGTAAGAAAGAGATAATTTCAGGCAAAAAAACTTTCTTAAAAACAGAATCCCTTAAAATATAATAAACAAACAAATAAAAAAATAAAAAAACAGAAATTAATTAAATGAACCACTAAAAGAACTAGAAATTTGGTGCCTTTTATAGTACCAGTACTACATCAGTTCACACTATGAAAACCATCCAGTAGCTCAGCATGATATAACTCTGTAAGCCCAGCACCTGAAAACTTGAGGCTTTGTGTGTGTGTGTGTGTGTATGTGCATGTGTGTGACTGTATGTCTCTTTGTATTTGTGAGTATATGTATGTGTGAGTATATGTGTGTGAATGTGCGGATGTATGTATATGTGAGTCTGTGTGTGTGTGTGTGTGTGTGTGTGTGTGTATGCATGTGTGTGTGTGTGGTGTATGGTGAATGGTGTTACAGGCTTTAAATGTCCTAAAAACAACAGTGTTGATATTAGAAAGAAAAATAAAACCCAAAATTTATTGGAATTATAGATCATTTCACTAGAAATTCAAAAGAATCAATCAAAACTGATCGAATTAATTTTGTAATTCTGTAACTGAAAGTTACATTTCCAAAAAACCCATTAACATCTACCTATAGTGATAATTTTTAACAATATTAAGAAAGTAAAATATTGCTTAAAGTAACAAAATAAAAATGATAAAATTTTTGGAAATAGAGGGACATCCAGCATAGACTTCAAGGCAGAGATTTTGAAGTTCCTGGGTTCTGTTTACCTAGCTAGAAGCTGGGTGAGCACTCCCAAAAGGCTGAGCCCAGCCGGCTTCCCTGCAACACAGAGGTGGGGCTGAGGTTCACTGACCCTGTCCATGCTCTCTCCCAGCTCCTGGGAAGAAGAGACTGTGGTACCCCAGGTCTTTGCTCCCTTTGCAGAGTGCAAAGGTTACGGCCATGCAGAGGGACCTAGCTCAGGTTCTCCTGGTTTTAGAAGCATTTATGGAGCCTGCCCAGGGGAGGATGTGGCTGTTCACTTCTCCCAGGAAGAGTGGGTACTTCTGGATGAGGTACTGCAATATGAAGCTGGAAAACTTTGTGCTTGTGGCTTCTCTGGGTTCCTGTCATGTGATGGGGGCTGAAGAAATAACTTCTGAGCACCGTGGGTCTACAGAAATTGTGATATCTAAAGCAAGTCCATCTATCCAGGAAACTCATTGCCCAGCCTTGAAGGATATCTTACACCAAGCTGAGATCCAAAACACACACCTTGTGCAAAAACTGTTCTTGGGAAAAACAGGTGTGAAAAGCTTCTGCTGGAATGAGGACCTTAACCAGCAGGGTAATTACAGTGGAGAAAAGGCCTGTGAAAGAGAGGCTGCGGGTACCTTATTTAGGTCAAGGTGCAGATTCCATGTGTTGTCAAAACCATCCTTTGGGAAGGATGAGGAGGACTTACCAGCCAGCATAGGCTGTCTTCAGCAGCAGCAGGCTACTTGCAATGATGAGCAGCCTCACAGCAGCCACAGCAAGTGTTGGGAAGCACTTTTGAGTGGAGAAAAACACAAGTACAGTGAACACCCAAAAGTTTCAAGTCACAAACATACACTTGCTCATCACCAGAATGCCTCCTCTGGAAAAGGGCTTTATGAATGCAGCAAGTATGAGAAAGCCTTCCCCTGCAAGCACACCATTGTTCAGCACCAGGACAGTCACCTGGGACAAAAGATATGTGAACATAGTTAACAAGAGAAACCCTTTAAGAAAAAGTGTCACCTCACTGTACATGATAAAACACATACTTGAGAAAGACCCTATAAGTGTAGCAAATGTGGAAAAGCCTTTATCTACAAATATGAACTTCTTTACCATCAAAGGCATCATCACAAAAGAAGAGTACATTATGAGTGTGGGGAATGTAGGAAATCCTTTAACTCCAAATCCAATCTTACTGAACACCAGAGAGTTCACACTGGAGAAAGGCCTTATAAATGTGGGGATGGGGCAAATCCTTCACTGGGAAATCTGACCTCATCCAACAACAGAGAATTCATATAGGTACAAGACCTTATGAGTGTGATGAGTGTGGAAAATCATATACAATGCTCTGGACTCATTCAGCACCGAAGAATTCACAGTGGAGAAAGGTCTTATAAAGGTGGGGAGTGTGGCAAATCTTTCACTTGCAAATCTGACCTCATCTAACACCAGAGAATTCATACAGGCACAAGACCTATGAGTGTGATGAATGTGGAAAGCCATTTAGACAGTTCTCTGTACTCATTCAGCATCGGAGGGTTCACACTGGAGAAAGGCCTTTGTGTGTAGTGAGTGTGGAAATGCATTTAGCCAGTGTGCTACCCTTACTTGACACCAGAGAGTTTACACTGGGGAAAGACCTTATGAATGTAGTGAGTGTGGGAAAACTTTCGACCACAAGCCTGTCCTCATTAAACACCAAAGGATTCACACTAGAGAAAGGCCATATGAATGCAGCGATTGTGAGAAATCCTTTTGCCACAAATATAATCTTGTTCAACACAAGAGAGTTCACATTTTAAAACATGTCTTCATTGTGTAGGGAATGTGCTATTTCATAAATTAGTGTAATAACACTGTAGAAAATTAGGAGTCTTTTTTTGTGCCTACATTAAAAAAGCAGAAAGAGCACAAGTGAATGATCTAACATGGCAGCTTAAAGTACTTCAGAGACAACAACAAATGAACCCTAAACGCAGCAGACAAGAAGAAATAACAAAAATCAGAGCAGAGATCAATGAAATAGAAACAAAGAAAACCATACAAAAAATCAATGAATCCAAAAGTTGGTTCTTTGAGAGAATAAACAAGATAGACAGACCTCTAGCCCAGTTAACCTAAAGAAAGAAGGAACAACTCCAAATCAATAGAATCTGTGATGAAAGGGGAAATATCACAACAGACAATGAAAAGATCCAGACAATCATACGGGAATACTTCAAAAACTTATACTCTACTAAGTTTGAAAACCTAGAAGAAATGGATGAATATCTGAAATCCTGGGAATCACCAAAGCTCAACCAAGAAGAAGGTCGATAGCTTAAATATTCAGTCCAATAATAGACAAAGAAAATTGATGATGTAATAAGCAGCCTCCCACCAAAAAATGCCCAGGCCCCAGATGGTTTTCAACAACAGAATTTTATAAAATATTTCAAAAGAATTACACCATTACTACTCAAGTGGTTTTAGAAGGAATACAAACAGAGGGCGTTCTCCCAGATTCTTTCTATGAAGCCAGCATCACACTATTACAAAACCAGGCAAAGATACAACAAAAAGGAGAACTATACACCAATCTCATCCAATCTCATTAATGAACACAAATGACAAAATTCTAAACAGGATACTGGCAAATCCGAATACAGACCCACATCAAGAAGATCATACATCATGACCAGTTGGATTCATACGCAGAGATGCAGGGATGGTTCACATATGAAAATCAATAAATTATGATCAAGCAATAAATGGACTGAAAGATAAAAACCACACCAGCAGCTCAATTGATGCGGAGAAAGCCTTTGACAAAATTCATCATCCCTTCATGCTTTAAAGTCCTGGAGGGAATTGGATTGGGAGGGATCATGCCTAATGTAATCAAAGCCATAGACATGAAAACCCACAGCCAACATCATCCTAAATGGGGGAAACGACAGCAGCTTCCTCTTAGGGTAGGATTTGGCAGGGCTCCCCCTGTCACCACTCCTCTTCAATATAGGGCTTGAAAACCTTGCTAGAGCAATAAGGCAAGAAAAGAAAATTTAAAGGGTTTCTAATAAGAAAAGAGGAATCAAGCTATCCCATATGTGCTGATGATATGATTGTCTACGTAAGAGATGCTTAAGAACTGCACCGGGAAACTCCTAGAAATGATTAAGAACTTCAGTAAATGTGGCAGGATACAAATAAATCTAGAAACATAAGTAGCCTTTCTCTAACCAACAATAAGCAGCTGAAAAAGGACTACAAGGGAGACCTTCCACTTAAATACTCAGAAACAATAAAATACCTAGGAACAACCTAACCAAAGACACCAAGGATCTCTACAAACAAAAATTTTAAACCACTTGAAGAAGGAAATGAAGAAGACATCAGAAGATGGACAACCTCCCATGCTCATGGATGGGAAAATGAATATTATGTCACAATGTCCATCCTACCTAAACTCATATACAGATTAAATGCAATCCCAATCAAAATCCCCAAGGGGCTGATCTTCACAGGTTTGGAAAAAAATTCTCAATTCATTTGGAAAAACAAAAGACCCTGAATAGTCAAGCAACCCTGAGTGAAAAGACAATACAGGAGGGATCTCTATACGAGACTTAAAACTATACTACAGGCTGTAGTCCCATAAAAACAGCTTGTACTGGACAAAACAGACCAGTTGACCAATGGAATAAAAGCGAAGATCCAAACCGAGCACATACAAGTTCAGCCACCTCATAGTGAAAAGGGGCCAGAAGACACAATGGAGGAAAGACAGCAATCTTCAACAAGTGTTGTTGGCAAAACCTGAGCACACTTTTAACAAGAAGTGAAATTAAACCCCTACTCTTTCCCTGTACAAAAGGCAATTCAGATTGATTGAAGACCTCAACGTGAACCCAAAACTCTGAAGGTAATAGAAAAAAAAAACTGGCAGCAGACTACAAACATAGGCGTAGGAAGGCTTTTTAAATCAGACAGCAGCTGCACAAGAATAAGATCGCAATTGACAAATGGGACATCATTAACTCAAAAGCTTCTGTCAGCAAAAGAAACACTAAAGGAGTAAAGAGAAAACCCACTGAGTGGGAGGAACCCTTACTGCAGATACATCTGAAAGCATTAATTTCCAGAGTATACAACGACTCAAAAAAAAAGAAGAAAACAAATGAATCATTCAAAAGATGGAGCAAAGAACTGAATAGACCACTTCACAGAGGCTGAGAAACATCTTAAAAACTGTTAGTCACTAATAATTAGGGAAATGCAAATGAAGACCACGCTAAGATATCACCTCACCCGATAAACTGCCAGGATTCAAGAAACAAATGTTACCAAGTGTCGGAGAGGGTGTGTGGGGAAAGAGGAACACTCATCATTTGGCTGCCGGGAATTGTAAACTTGTACAGTCATTATGGAAAGCAATGGGGAGAACCCTGGAAGACTCAAAATGAACTTGCAATTTAACCTATCCATACCACTCCTGGGTATGACCCACAAGACTCATCTTACGGCAGAAATACATGCAACAGCCATGGTTATTTCAGCTCTGTTCACAAGCAAAAAAGCTGGGACCAACCCAAATACCCCTAAACTGACGAGAGATCGAAAAAATGTGTATATGTACACAATGGAGTTCTAGGCAGGGCAATAAAGAGAACGATATCATGAAATTTGCAGGTAAATGGATGGAGCTGGAAGATATTATACTGAGTGAAGTAACACAGTCCCAGAAAAACAAACGACGAATGGTATCCCTCATCTGTGGATGCTAGCATCAATAACCCAGTTGTTAATATTTCTTGTGGAGAGGGATGCATATTAAAAGAACAACAACAGAAAGACTGCATCAGAAAACTGACTGAAATGGTGAACCGGGAGGGGTGGGAGGGGAGGGAGAGGGACATGAGTCTATATTCTATTAATGTATATTTAATTTAAAATTACATGGTATTTTACTTAAAATTTATACAACAATAACTTTGGGATTAACATATGCAAATTTTCTCTATAATTTTTGTGTTATACAGTATCATCTTGTAACATTCTCTTTTACCTGTAGGATAATTTTACTTAAGGAATTAAGTTTGCTTCCCAAATTAACAATATACAGTCACCCAAAAATGCATGGACAAATTTAATGAAATTTACACTTTGATTCCTGCCTAAAAAAAAGAAAAAGAAAATTAGGAGTCTTCTCTTTGTTTAATTTATGTGAACTTCAAACATTTGGAAACTTTGTTGAGGTTCATTACAGTTTCTAGTATGCCCAGTGCCATATTCTGATTTATGCCATTTCAGTGTCTGTGGTGGAAACATGTGTATTATCTGCTTCAGTCTCAGCCTTTAGAGACTCCTCATTTCTGTGCATCTTCCTTTAGGGCGTGAACCTTGGTCTAGAAGTCTGGGTCTCTAGAAGAGTGGGTCTGATTATGCTTTCAGCTTGCTAAGAATGATTATCTGGTTTGGGGGAATTTCATTCTTGCATTGTGCTGAATAGTTCCAGCTATGTATTTGCCACCTTGGGAAAGGCATGCTGCTCATTACTCCAATTTATACTTTTGTGGTGGTGATTTTGTTTATGCACCTTTAAGCTTGCAGGTTCTGTTTGTTCTGTGGGGTGACTTATAAGCTGAGATGATGTCACCTTGAAGAGATGAACAACTCTCTTTTTGGACATCTTAATTCTCTGTGCTTCAGAAGGCAAGGTGTAGTGTCAGGAAGCAGCTCTCTCTACAGTAGTGGTCTAATTTTCATTGCTATCCTTCATTGCTATAGTTTTCTGATAAATAGTCAATAATTAGAAAACATTGTTTATATTGTGTTTTCTCATCCAACAATATGGTATTACTTTGCTTTTTGTATTGCAAAATATACTTTTCTGATTATATATATATATATATATGTTTGATTAAAATAATTTTTCAGTTTGAAATGACATTTGATTAACAGAAGAGCTGTACATATAGTGTACAGAGGTCCCATGTGCCCCTCATTCAAACTTCCCTTAGATTAACATCTCAGACCAACATGATATTTTAATCAAAACCAAAAAATCAATATTAATGTGATAATATCAACTAGACCATAGAGTTTAGTTTTTCTCTGTTCTCTTACCACCCTCCTTTTTCAGTTCCATTCAGGATACTGTGTTTAGATTAAGAGTCATTAGTCATGATAGTTTCTTGGGTACCTCCTTGACTGTAATAGTTTCTTAAATTTTCTCAGCTGAGAAACGGAAGCTCATTATTGCTGGGTGAAGAAGAGCTGATCTTGAAGGGCGGGACTATATCTCAAGGGCTGACTAGATCTCAGTGCGTGAACTTGCACTGTGGGACACCTGGGTACCAAAGCTTGACCCGACAGAACTTAACATATATGACAGAAGGCATATATGAAATCCATAGGTGGCTGAATATAGGGGTGTGGATGAGAGAAGGGGTCTAAATATGATTAAAGTGTCTGAAATGGACAAAAATTCAATAAAAATACTTTAAAGAAAAGAAAATTTGAGAAATCATCACAGTACAATGTACTTCTTGTTGACATTAACCTTTGTTTTTATTTGTATACCTTAAAATCTAAAAATTACGTTTAGATCATTATTGCGTCCTGGCTTTTTGGCTATGATCAAGGGAAGTTAAAGTCAATATTCTAAAATTAGAATGTAATATTTTTGTATGTATTATTCCTAACTGGAAGGATATTAAATTTTGAATCAAATTCTCAGTTGTAATGTTAAACTTGAGTAATTTGTAAAACAGTACCTGCAAAATAATAATTTAGTATTGACATATTACATTTTAAAAGTTTTTTAACATTTATTTATTGTGTGTGTGTATGTGTGTTTATGCACATGTTTATGTCAAAGGACAACTTAAAAGAATCAATTCTCTCCTACCCTGGGGGATCTGGAGATTGAACTCAGGTCAGCAGACTTAGTAGCACTCACTGTTACCTGGTAAATGTTGAAGATGCTACTTAGAGTGGGTTGGATTCTAAGCCAATGGTACCTCCTTGGCCACACCCATGGGGTGGGGAGTAGTGACGAATTGAGTCATGATGGATATTTAAGCAGACATGTTGGAATAAACTCTCTCTCTGCATTCGAACCTCAATCTGCCTACACGTGGTATGCTTTCCTGCGTGGGCTTTCCACATGGGTAGTTCTAGGATTAAGTGGGCCCCGCCACGAATCCTGGCAGTGACCCAACAAATGGCGTCCGAACATGGGGCAAAAGGAAACCTTCACAACTTAGTTATGCCTACCCCTAAATCTTGCCCTTTTCTTCCCTTTCTTCTCTCTCTCCTGAAATCTATCTGTTGTGGTGGAACCATCTTTCCTGCTGGTTTTGGTGAATGGGACAGCAGTCTGAGGGCTTTGTACACATGGAGGGCCTGCCTCTGATTTGGTTCAGAGGGAGCATCCAGTGCCTATCAGGCATGTGCCTCCTGGCATGGTCACTCCTGCAGGCTATAAAAGCCAGTGACCTCAAGGCTGAATTTAATATTAAGCGTTAGCAGTTATGTTTGGCCTTAAAACAATTTTTCATAATTCTACAGGTCTGAAAAACTTTCTGGTTTTAAATTCCATCCCCCCAAAGAAAGACTCCTGCTGCAGGCTCCTCAAGTTTGGTTCCAATCTTGTTCATATGTAGATTTTCTCCTGGTAGCTCTGCTCGACCTGAGCACACTTCTTTATGTTGTAAACTAAGGCCTTTCATAGAACCGCCCTCCCCCAAGAGCAGCCTCTTCCAGATAATTTCAAGCATTGGTCATTTTTCTCTTAAATTTTGTATACAAAATCTGTTTTTAGATAAAAGTGTGTTGCTCTCTTGTCTTCTTATAGGTTTTCTCTAAATCTAACTTCTTACCTAAAACCTGTCGGCTATTTGTAGATCCAAAGTTGGGATTTATTTTAGTTAACAGCTTAACTTAAAGTGTAATATTTTTACTTAACCCCCAGGTACCCTAGATATGGTTGACTTAATTTTATCTTTCTCCTTTTAAATGTGTTTCACCTTAAAAATCTCTTCTCACAGAATTCTAGATCACACGTGGTCTGAGCTCTGGCCTGGCACCATAAGCCTGCCTGCTGTGCATGCATACCAGCTGCCCCACTGAGCACATGGTATCTAAATCATGCTCACTAAATTTTGATTTTAGGTAACATCCTTTTGATTTCAGCACTTTGGAAATAAGATGGATGGATTTCTAGGAGAATTTTCAGGCCTCGAATTGTCTTTTAAGGACCATTGGTAAAAGTCTCTTTAACAACGTAAATTGATATTTTGGTTCAATTTAAAATGAGAAATTTTTTGAATAAAACTGCCTTACATTTTTTTAAGCCCATCTTCAAGCTGAGTGTATGTGTGAGTGAATGCGAGTTCCCGCTTTTAATTCATTATAATCCTACAGGTTTAAATCTATTTAGCTAACAATAAACAAAAATAGATTCAATTCATAAGAAATGTTTGTTTTATACCCCTTAGTGTTAACAATTTTTAATTGAGTTTATAGTATGCATATTATTCAGTTTAATGATAGATTATTGTTAATTATATTGGTAATTGTTATTAGTGGTTATAGTTATTGTTGTTGAATATAATTATTAATAATTGATAAAAATTCAGTCTAATGGTAAATTGTTCATTGTTGTTGGCTATTATTATTGACAATTATTATTCATAATTAATAATTGTGACTAATAATGGTTAATAATAATTAATAATAATTAATGGTGTTTATAAGTATTGTGATTATTGTTGTGATTGTGGATAATTATTATTCCAAAGTCCTTAATAATAAGACATGATGGATCAGACCTGTCTACTTTTGGAAATCCTCAGTCTTTAGATTTGTAAATAGCATAGGGAGAATTTAGGCATAGTTAACCAGAAAGGATAGGATAAGGAAAGAATAGTAAACTTTAGGTATAGTTTATTGAAGGCAAGTGGTTGCAAATGGGCCTAAGAGGTGGCATATGGATCTTAGCTGTTTCATGCATTACTAAGATATTTATTCTAATTATGTAAATATAACCCTATAACAAATTATAAAAATTTCATGTTTTTCATTGGACATCAAACAATGACTTTTTTCCCTTATGGGTCAACCTAATAAACCTTTATGTATGTATGTATGTATGTATGTGCATGCACATGTGTGTATGGATGTGTGTACTTGCGTTCTAAATATATTATAATGTTAACAGCTATGATACCAGTAAAAACATTGCCTCTGAGTTGGAACATGGCCCTTCCTTCTCAAGATGCAAATTTATATTAACCAGCCAAAACAATTCAATTTCAACAAAGGTTATGGATTATCTATTAAAAATCTTAAAATAATGGATCTACCCTGCCACCTACTGGTTACGCCCTTTCAACATCTAAAACAAAGATGCAGCCAGGTTTTCATTGTATTAAAGTGTTAATAAGTTTTGGGGTATTTGGGAATAATATATAAAAGGTATAAAACTTTAAAAATAAAAAAAAATTTGAATTCCAATTAACATCATTGCGGAATTCGCGGCCACCATTTTTAAATTTTTTGTGTGCATACAGGCTGGTCCTGCATTTTGTTCTGGTGTTGTGGGTGGCCAGTTGGTTTGGAAAACGGCTCCCTTTGTGGACCACCAACCTGAATAGCTGGTGTGAAATTCCTGTCCTGAGCTTGGGCAGGTGAAAAGTTTCGGCCAAGAGTGGGATATGTGTTTTGTTGTCCCAGGCTAAGGACCCGAGTAGGAAGATACGTCTCCGGTCAGGTCACGGAAGTGACCAACTGTCCTCTATGCAATGAGGCCAGTTCCCCACAATGTCCACAAAGTGGGCACTGTGCGTCCCTTTCCCCTTAGCAGGACTGCATTGCACCTGTTCAACAAAGGACGCTTCCTAGAAGCTCCCACAAAAACAAACAAAACAATTAAGATGGTAATGATGGTAACAACTTCTCATGGGGCATATCTAGCCAGTCTTTAATTAACTGATGGGCATAAGAACTGTAAAAGAAAATGTTATTAAGAGCTAGATATTGAAAATCTTTAAAGCAGGTTTTCATGCCAGGCCTGGAGAAGGCCAAGAGCTTCAAAAGTAGATTATCAGAATCTACTTTGTAAGGTTTGCAGTTTAAAGTGGTAATACATTTGAACTATTTGGGAATGTAAAATGTTAATTTTTTATGCATAATCTGTATTGAATTTCCAACAATAACTTTGGGGTTAAGGTACACAAATGGTCTCTATATTTTTCTGTGTTATACAGTATCACCTTGTAACATTTTTCCTTTATTTGTAGGACAACTTAGGGATCTATAGATCAAAACATAAAAATTTAAAAAAACGAAAAAAGGGAGGTGGTATAATATTCCTCCCATATTCCAAACCATTTGATAATTTTTTAATTTTGAGGTCTTGAAACTAACAATGGGAGATTTGTATGTTCCCACAGCTAAAAACACCAACTTAAATGCCTGAAAACTTACAACTTTTGGCTGTGCAGGATGGACTGGGAAATGCCAGTAGAGAGGCTGACTCATCTGAACATTAAAGAAAGCGGAACCTCAGATTGCCTGAGTCACAGACACTGAGCATCTCTCTGAATTCTATTTGGGTTAACTATTAATAATGTGCCCTAATGAAGTTTACCTTCCAGATGCTGAGAAACCTTCCTATCTCTCTCCTTTTATAGGAAAAAGAGAAACATGATGGTAATGAAGTCATTCCCCGACTGTAGATAATAGTAAAGTCTCTATAAGCTGTGTAATTAAGCAAAAATATATTAATACAGGAGAGCTCTGATATCATCAATGATTTATTCTGCCAAGGAGATTTGGCAGGGGATCCAAGCCACCACAAAAATTATATGGCCTTTGCCTATAAAATTGGATATCTGCAAAGAGAAAGGTGGTAAGTCCCTGTTGTAAAACCTGGTATGAAGCATGAAAAAATGTTTTGAGACATCACTTGCTGAAATGCAGTGGCCTCTGATGCCGAGCTGAGAGTGTTACAAAGCCACTGAAGAATAAAGAAATTTGGTCTCTTGAGTCAAGCAAGTCTCCTCTGTCAGTATCAGCTAAACCTCACCTGCCTGGAAGATCTGTGAAACAGGGCAGGAAGGGGCTATATAAGAGTATATAATATAGATATTATGTATTATATGATATATTATTAATATATAGCATCCCAAATCTAATTGGCTAATAGCTCTCTCCTTGGAGGAATACTTCATGGCTGATGCCACAAGCTTATGTCCTCTAGTGGTTTAGGAGATGATATAAGCCACAATAAGAACTTGTCACCCTTTATAGAGACACCACAGCTTGTGGATTAGCATTACCATCCAAACATCTGTGTGCTCAGAACTTAGCTTGCCATAATAATAATTTTAAATGCCTTTGTAAATTAATTTGCTTACCTTGATTATCGGATTAAAAGGGTACCTGGATAAGCTCCACCCATGAGGGGAAACAACCTGAACAGACTGAGTCCAAAATGACATCTCCAGAGAAAACAGCCTGCTTGCTTCTCACCCACTTGCCACCTTTTACCAAAGCCTAGGACACAACGTTGCGGAAGAGGAGGCGTGGTAGAATGTAAGGGTTGTTGCGAGAGATTGGGGAAAATCAGCAATATATGACTGGACTCTTATTTGATCAACTTGTTTGCATACAAGCTCTCCAATTGGACTATGGGAACCTTTGGTTGTTCAAAATATGAACATGAGATATTGCTATTTGTTTTACTGAATTTACTTATTCATTCATTGCTTATGCTTGACAATCAGCTTTCTTCATGGTTGGGATTTTTGGATATAATTGGCCTTAGTGTGAAAATAAAGTTTCGGATGTCTGACCTGTCCCCTACTGCCTAGCACTCAAAAACAGGCTTGAGCAGCTGGCTATTAAAACTCAGGTTCCTTTGGGTTGTTGCCTTAGCCATGGGCTCCCCTGCCTCTCAGAAAAATTAAAAAAATAAAATTAAAAGGGTGAGATGTGGGAAAACTTAGAGTGGGTTGGATTCTAAGCCAATGGTACCTCCCTGGCTACACCCATGGGGTGGGCTCTAGGCCAATGGTACCTCCCTGGCCACACCCATGGGGTGGGGAGTAGTGACGAATTGAGTCATGATGGATATTTAAGTGGACATGTTGGAATAAACTCTCTCTCTGTGTTCGAACCTCAACCTGCCTACACGTGGTATGCTTTCCTGTGCGGGCTTTCCACATGGGTAGTCCTAGGATTAAGTGGGCCCCGCCACAAATCCCGGCGGTGACCTCACAGGATATTGCATGAATAATCATTGCTTCAGTTTGGGAAGATATTCAGAAAAGGTGGCACAGGCAGGCACGGTGGGTGGGAGGCAAATGAACTAGATGACTATTCCTATTAAAAAAAATTCTTAGGTGCTGGACAGATGGCTCCTCAGTTAAGAGCACTGACTGCTCTTGTAGAGGACCAGGGTTTGCCTCGCAGCACCCACATGGTGGCTAAGAAACATCTGTAACTCAAGTTCCAGGATCCAACACCCTCTTCTGATCACTGTGGGCATTGTGTGACACAGGTACACTTACATATATGCATGCATTACAACCATACACATAAAAACATAGTTTACCATCTAATCCTGAAAAACAATTAGAAAGGTCAAGTCAGTGAATTACTTTAAAGATCACTTTGTTCTTGTTCTTTGAGGTTTAGGAACTTGGAAAGTTGTTTAAGTTATAAGTAACTTGTTCTAGAAGGGAACTAAAAGCCATATCGAGGGGCACAGAAAGGCTCCATCCTTGAATATAGTCAACAAGGAAGGAGTGACATATGTAGGCTGAAGTCAGTGTCAATTTAAGTGCTTCTAGATATTTTTAAGCTATATGATCATAGTTTCAAGGACATCTAATTTTTTAATAAAATATTTTATTGGAGTTTTGTGTATTTCATACATCATTTCTCAGTCCAATTTAGACACATTGCTTTTCCATGTCCCCTACCCCACCTAAGTTCATGCATTCTGCCATACATGTCTTGCATTTTTTCTCAGTCTTTTTTGTTGGTTTGTTTTTCTCTGCAGAGGTTTATTTTTGGGGCAGAAATTAACTCTTTCAGCCAGTTCTTTGACTGTGTCCTTTTGTCATTGTTGTTCCCTCTCATTTGTATTGCTCCAAAATATTCCAATATATATGTCACATATATACCAAAATTATGACCTCTGAAAATAAACTGTATGCTAATTCCAAAATACGTTTAGGAGTTCACATTTTCCCTTTAATATTTTATATTAATCTAAAATACAAATACATATCCTCCACCAATATATCACAATTAAAAAGTCTGAAAATAAGTGATAAGTTAATTCTAGAGCTCATTAAGGGATTCAAATTATAACAGCACAGTTGCCTTCAGATAAAAAGAAATATAACATTAACTTTGCTCAGCTTGCCTTTTAACTAGGGATTTGGTGCTAGCATCCACAAATGAGGGATACCATTCATCATTTGTTTTTCTGGGACTGTATTACTTCACTTAGCATAATGGCTTCTAGTTCCATCCATTTACCTGCAATGTTCATGATGTCATTTTTCTTTACTGCTGCATAGAATTCCATTGTGTAGATATACCACATTTCCTCTATCTACTTGTTGGGTGAGGGACACTTGGGTTGCTTCCACCTCTTTGCTATTGTGAAGAGAGCTGCAATAAACATAGATGTGCATGTATCTCTGCAATAGGATGAGTTTTGTGGGTATATATCCAGGAGTGGTATGACTGGGTCACATGGTAGGCTCATTTTCAGTTTCTTAAGAGTTCTCCACACTGCTTTCCATCAGGGTTGCACGAGTTTGCATTCCCACCAACAGTAGATAAGTGTTCCCCTTTCCCCACAACCTCTTCAGCATTTGGTATCCTTTGTTTTCTGGATCATAGCTAGACTTACTGAGTATGATAAAATCTTAAGGTGGTTTTGATTTGCATTTCCTTAATTATTAGCAATGCCAAATACTTTTTAAGATGTTTCTCAGCCATCTTTTCTTTTTCATTTGTGAAGTCTCTGTTCAGCTTTTTACTCCATCTTTTGAGTGAGTGGGTCATTTGTTTTCTTCCTCTTTTGTTTTCTGAGTAGTTTATACACTCTGAATGTTAACGCTCTATCAGATGTATCATTGGTGAAGGTTTCCTCCCACTCTGTGGGTTTTCTCTTTAATTATTTGATTGTTTCTTTTGCTGTACAGTAGCTCTTGCATTTAATAAGGTCCCATTTGTCAATTGTTGACCTTATTTTTTGTGCAGCTACTGTCCAATTTAGAATTTAGATTTTCCTATGCCTATGTCTTGTAGGTTACTACCAAGGTTTTCTTCTATCATTTTGGGGGATTTAAGTTTCCCATTGAAGTCTTTGATCCATTTGGAGTGGATTTTTTTTTTTTTTGGCACTTGAGGACAATTTTATTGTTAAATAAAAAAAAACAACAAAATAAAACAACCGGGGGCAGGCAAACTGTAGATCTCAGCAGCTGCTCAGAGGAGAACGAGAAAGGAAAAAAAAAAACACCAAAAAACCTCATGTTCTTTGAGTTCAGTCAGAATAGATGTCAGCCACATGGTGAGGAGGGGACTTTAAAGAAAGAGTCAGGAATCCTAGCACTTGAGAGGCAGAGACAGGCGGATCTTTGTAAGTTCAAGGCCAGCCTGGTCTACAGAGTGAGTTCAAGGCCAGCCTGGTCTACTCCAGGACAGCTGGGGCTACAGGGAGACCCTGTCTCAAAAAGACCCCCCCCCAAAAAAAAAGAGTCAGGAAGCATAGAGTGTTAGGGAAAGCATGCTTCAGAGAGAAGTGGATAGGGAAAAGTTAAACTTCTATGAGTAAGTCAGGAAAATGGGCAAACTAGCCCTGTAAGCTACTTTGATAAGGGGTAGGAATTCTAGGAAGGAAAAGGACATTGGTTTACTAAAGGGATAATTATTCTGCCCATCTCTTTAGCATGGCTTAGAGTGAACCCATCTATCTTGGGGCAGTCCTGCCTTCCTGAGGCCAGTCCCTTAGGCAGATCATTGACCAGCTCACCTGGAATATTAGGTCTTCACTGAAGCCATAGAGGTCCCTTAATGGGCCTTACTGCAGCTGTGCCATTTCCCACTCTGAAGAAGTAGTCCAAAAATCATCTAAGAGATGAGCTGAGATTGGGGAATAGCTATAACCCACTTTCACTGTGGAGTACAAAGCTGTCCATCAGGAAGAATCAATGTCTGGAGTGAAGTTCTGGTTCCCGCCTTCATGTCTAGCCTCCAGGCGGAGTGCTCATTTAGAAAAGCTAAGAAGACAGAGCTCCGTTCTGGCGTTCCTGGCCAGAGGCATATTTTATGTGTGGGAGTCTTTTGCCCCCATGGATGTAAGTGCATCACGTGCGTGCAATGCCCGTAGAAGACAGAAAAGGGTGTTAGATCCCCTGGAACTTGAGTTATGGAAAGTTGTCATCTGCCTTGTGGGTGCTGAGAAGAATCCAGGATTTTTATACATGGCGAGAGGTAGGGATTTAGTTTTATTCTTCTACAGTGGTGATCCAGTTATGCCAACACCATTTGCTGAAGATATCTTTCCTCTATTGAGTCTTCTTGGCCCCTTTGTCCAATATGAGATGGCTCAAATCGTATGCGCTCAGGTTTCCATCCTCAATTTTGTCCCATTGATCTATGGGCCTGTTTTTGTGCCAATACCAGGCTGTTATTATGACTATAGCCCCGTAATATAGTTTGAAGTCTAATATGCCAATCTCCCCCCCGCCCCCCCGTATTGCTCTTTTTGCTCAAGGTTGCTTTGGCTATCTGGGGTCTTTTGTTTCTCCATATGAATTTTAGGATGTTTATTCTAGCTTGTGGAGATTCTAATTGGGATTGCATTGAATCTGTATAATACTTTGGGGAGGATGGTCATTTTTGCTATATTGATTTTTCCAATCCATGAGCATGGGAGGTTCTTATATATTCTAGTAGCTTCCTCAATCTCCTTCTTGAGGAATTTAAATTTTTCTTTGTAGAGATTTTTTGTGTGTGTTTGTTCAGGTTTGTTCCTAGATAATTTATTTTTTTGAGGCTATTGTGAGTGGGAAAGTCTCTTTGAGCATCTAAATTTTTGAGAATGTTTTGATCAATATGGGTCAGAGAAATGATAATGATAAGGCATAGTACAATTCCATAATTTAATATCAGAAGGAATTAAGTTTAGACCAGCAGGCTGCCAATTTTCTAATATTTATCTATTGGATAACATTTGTTTTTCATTATTAAGATTTGATTAAAAGCTCCCTTTTAGAATAGGGTAAAGGCATCCAGGGAGGGGGTGGCTTAGCTTTACAGAATTTGGGCAGCCAGGAAATCCAGTTCTTTGAATAGTGTATTGATGCATGATATTTGGCATTTGGTCTCAAAAGCCATTTTGATATAGGAGATTTGTATACCATTGTGGTTATCCGTAAGCATGAAATGGACATGATTGACAGACAGACACAGAAACATCCACAGGGAAAGAGTCCAAGTAGGGATTAACTGCTTAGGAAAAACTTGCTAAAGAAAGTTATACTTTGAAGTTTTTAAGTTGTTCCTCTCAATACTGCCCCAACACCTCAGGAAAAACAATTATAAACCAGGAAGTTTTACCAAAACTCATGGTTTTATATAAACTCTCACAAGGACCTAAGTAATGGCTGGATTTTTTTCATCTCTGTAACTGGAGTTGAGGCTCTGTGTTTGTTTTCTCCTAGAGGCTTCTCTGGATCCCAAAGTGACTAAAAATCATATCATCTGGCCTCAAGACAACAACCTGCCAATAATGAAAGGCCCTCTCTTGAATCCAGGAAGACATGAAAAACCTAACCCATGGCTGAACCAGTTCTTGAGAAAGAACACTGATAAGATCCTGCCAGTCATCTCTTCAGAAGATTGGCTAAAACTGAAGTAATGCTGATTCATGCCCCATCCCACACAAGCCTTGGAAAGAGCATGTGGGCATAGATGACACCTACGTCTGTTTGTGGTTTCATGTGGTGCTCTGGGTTAGTAGGCTCTTCCCTCGTAAACTCTGGTGAAAGATTCTTGGATTCAAAGTTCCTTATTTCTTCCCCCCGACCCTGACCAATGTGCTGTTCTGAGAGAAATCAGAACTCCTCAAAACAGATCAGGCTCCTCTAAGTTAAACGACTCCAAGAAGTAGTTTTTCTTTTATGTGGCACTGCACAGACCTTCAGGTGTTGTCTTTTCTGGCTAATATTCATAGTGCTCGAAGGTGCTATGCAAGCTTCTGACAGAGAAAAGCAATCAAGAAACTTATGTCATACCCTCCCCTCTCAAGGCTCAGGGATCATTGAAGAAGAGCCAGGGGTAGTCGGAGCAGTACAAGGAAACTATGCTTTCCGCATAGGGCAGCTGCACATATTGCTCATAGTGCTTATGACAGCAGGCCCAAGACCTGTGCATGACCAAGCCAGACAGAAACCCAGCATGGATGGAGGGGTGGGCTTGAAGTCCTGGCCCTAGCTGAGGCTCTACTGGCAACTGATAGAAGCTGAAGAGGGAGAGCCAGTTTTCCATACTGGTGTACTGTCTGGTAGGTTGACCAGGATCCAAGAAATTCATACCCCATACATGGGGAACACAGATTAGTCTTGATGGACCTTCAAAAAAATAGCATAAGAATACAGAAAATGGAGTTGAAGAGAGAGAGTAGAATGGAGGTAGAGAAGGGGAGGGGTCTGAATGTGATCAAAATACATTGTATGGAATTCTCAATGAATAAGCAAAAAAATTTAAAAACCCAACTCTGGAGGTATCATCATCTCCAATGTCAAGTTGTACTACAGAGCTGTAATAATCAAAATGGCACGGCACTGGAATAAAAAAAAATAGACACATTGACCCAATGGAATAGAATTAAGCACATACATAGCTCCCACAGTTTTATGAACACCTGATTTTTGGCTAGATGACAACCAAATCTTGTAAATGCATCACAAGAAAAGAAAAGCCAAATGGGAAAAAATATAACAACTGATCAAATCGAATTCAACAGTATACAAAGAATATACAGATAAGAGATACTATAGCAGAAATGCATGGCTGGTTTAACATTTGAAAAAACGGCACAGAAAAACTCAAGACAGGAGCAAATTAAAGCAAATTCTTATAATCTGAATTGATAAAACATTTCACAAAATCCACCATTCATACTTGATTTTTATTTTATTATTATTTTTTTATTTTTTTATTTTTATTTTTTTATTTTTTAAATTAGTTTTTATTGATGCTTTGTGTATTTTTTTTTTTTTTTTTTTTTTTTTTTTTGCCCATCAGTCCTATTTTCCCTCCCCCCCCCCCCCCCCCCATCCCAGATCTGCATTCTGCCATAACTGTCCGCATCTTTCTTTCAGTTTTTTTTTTTTTTATTTTAGCTATAAGTGATAATCCATGCAGTACAAGCATCCTTCATGCAAACCATCTGCCGGTCGTTGTGCCCAAACACCTACACCCCACCATCCAGTGGGCGTGACAGGTTGTTGTGTTCATATCAAGTTGATCAAAATGAGTGTCCAGATACAATTGCTGTAGTTTATTCACCAGGTCACCCCAATGCAGCCCTACCTTCTACCACCCCCCCTCTTACGCAGGTTGTTCCCAGGGCTAGAAAGGGGCACAGAAGTGGATGAGTGTAAAACAGTCCACTACTTCTGGAGCTGTTGACTGGACTTCCGGTCAATTACTGGCTGTTTCCTTTCATGGGGTGAAGTTTGTCCAGGAATAACTTTCGATCCTATAATGAAGAACATAGCACTTAGATATATAGGTATTCAAGCAGTCCACTAATAGTTGTAGGTTACTTTAGCATGACACATGTTTGGATATGGTTCAATCCATGAATTACAATTTTTCCCCCTGTTAAATATATAGGGTCTTAGGTGGTTATCAACATCTCCTAACCTGTAGAGGGTGCAAGCCGTGTGGATCAGCCATGGGTTATGTTCGCCACAGGGGAGAGCCAATAGCAATTAGATTGGGGATATACAGGCACAGGGTGCCACTGCTGCACAGTCAATTTCCAGGCAGGTGAGGTGTAGCTGGTGCTGACGGTGGAGTCTGACTTGACTCAGGGAGACCCATATTGCTTTATTGGTTTAGTGGCCTTTGGTAAACACTCTCTGGCATTCCAGAGGCCATCTGGTACACTTGCATGTGTGGTCTCAATACATCCCCCCACTTTAACGTCAGGTCTTCAGCAAGCAGGCTTTTGCCTCTCCCCTGTGTATCCCAACTTAGAGGCAAGGAGCCCCTTACCTTTTGTGGGGCTTGGATCCCCTGGCAACATCCACCTGGTAGAAGACAATCCATTGCTGATGTCAGAGTCTGTATTAATATATTTCGCGCTGAGTGCATGAGCCCTAGGACTTTAGTATTATATTTGGTTCTGAAAACAGAGAGTAATCCCTTCCCCAGTTCCCATGTCTAGTATCAATTAAAGAAGCGTTTTACGTTTTAAGAGATTCACCCCCTCCTCAATAGTTGTCCTCCAATTAGTTGGAGAACGACCTCATCACATCATATTTCTCTCTTTTCTATGGGGGGGAAGGCAGAAGTCTCTCATACCAGGAAACCTTGTGGCACCTAAAGGTAAGTTTCATTAGGACTCATTATAAACTAGTGGTTACATGTAGGATCCCAGAGGGGTTCGATGTTTATGGCAATCTGAGGCTTTTCTCCGTTGAATGTTCAGACGGTGGCAGCCTTTCTGTTGGCCCACTTTCTGTGTACATCCTACTCAATGAAAACCTGTATCTTTTCTTTGCTCAGCACGTGTAAGTTGGTGACGTTTTGTCCTGTTGGAACAAACAAATCTTTTCCCTAGTTTTGTTTAAGATTTGAATTGCAAGGGTTTTGATGAAAAGGTTTCATGCCTTCTGTATCCCCCCCCCCTTATTTTGCGTATGAGCTCCAGAAGACAGTTGTGATTATATCATGGACTATAGGGTGGGAGTCACAGTCACAGATTCATCAAATTCAACCCTGTTGTTTGGGTGACTATATAAGGAGTAACTTGGGAAGCAACTTAATTTTTACGTTAAATCATCTTAAAGAGAATGCTACAAGGGGATACTTTACAACAGAGAAATTATAGAGAATATTTGTATTGTTAATCCCAAAGTTATTGCTCTACCACAGATTTTAGTAAGCAATGTGGGCCACAGCAAATTATATCTCCATTTAATTCAGATGCATTACCATTTTATCAGATTCTGTAAACCAATGTGGTTTAATATACACGTGGTTTACTTTTACTAAGTCTAAAACACCATGTGGCCTGTACACAGTGTCTAGGCGAAACTGGGTAGTTGCTGAGCTCATGTCAATTAAATATGCCTTAATCGAATATACACCGTGTCCCTCTCCCCCACCCCAGCCCCCCTGCCAATTCACCAGTTCAGTCCATTTTCTGATGCAGTCTTCGTTGTTTCTTTTACTATGCATCCCGCTCCCATGAGAAATATTTATATCGGGGTTTGTTGGTACTAGCATCCATATGAGGGACCCATTTGTCGTTTGTTTTTTCTGGACTGTGCTACTTCACACTTAACATAATGTGTTTTAATTCCATCCATTTGCTTGCAAAGTTCATCATGTTGTCCCTCTTTAACTGCGGCATAGTACTCCATTGTATTGATGTACCACATTTTCCTCTATCCACCGTCAGTGTTGAAGGGCACCTGGGCTGGTTCCAGCTTTTTTTGCCTATTGTGAACAGAGCTGCAAATAAACATAGCTGTGCATGTATCTTTGCAGTAAGTTATGTCTTGTGGGTAATACCCAGGAGGGGTATGAATGGGTCAAATGGAAGGCTGGTTTTGAGTCTTCTAAGGGGTTTCCACACGCCTTTACACAAGTGGCTGTACAAGTTGACATTCCACCAGCAATGGATGAGTGTTCCCTTTTCCCCACAACGCTTCTAGCGTTGGTATGATTCGTGTTCCTGATCCTAGCCCAGTCCTTATTGGAGTAGGTGATATCTCAGAGTGGTGTTAATTTGCATTCCCTTAATTTATCAGAGGATGTTGCAAACCTCTTAAGATGTGCTTTCTCGGCCATCTCTAAAGCTCCTCCTCGGGAGTCCCTCTATTCAGATCTTTGCTCCATCTTTTTGAATGAATTCATTTGTTTTCTTTCTTCTTTGTTTTTTCAGTAGCTTGGATTACTCTGGAATTAAATGCTTTGTCAGATGTCAATCTGCTGTGAAGGTTTCTCCTATTCCTCCCCTCTATGGGTCGCTCCTCACTTCCTTATTGCGTTCCTTTGATGTGGCAGAAGCTTGTTTTGAAGTTTAAATGAGGTCCCCATTTGTCAATTGTCGATCTTATGTTCTTGTGCAGCTGCGTGTCTGATTTTAAGGAAGTATTTGTCCCCCACCCCCCCCCCCCCCCCCCCCCCCCCCCGCCCCCCCCCCCCCCCCCCCCCCTACACCTATGTCTTTGTAGTCTGCTGCCAAGCTTCTCTCTCTATCACCTCCGAGTTTGGGGATTCACATTGAGGTCCTTTGGTTTGGTCTATCTGGATTTGACCTTTGTACAAGGTGAAGGTAGGGGTTTAATTCCATTATTCTACAGTGGATATCCAGTTTGGCCAGCACCACTTGCTGAAGATGCTGTCTTTTCTTCCATTGTGTCTTCTTGGCCCCCTGTCAAATATGAGGTGCTGAAGTTATATAAGCTCAGGTTGATCTTCATTTTTATTCCATGGTCAACTGGTCTGTTTTTGGCCAGTACCCAGGCCTGTTTTTATGACTATAGCCCTGTAGTATAGTTTAATGTCGGGTATAGCGATCCCCCCTGTATTGCTCTTTCACTCAGGGTTGCTTTGGCTATTTCGGGGTCTTTTGTTTTTCCAAATGAAATTGAGATTTTTTTTTCCAAGCCGGTGAAGAAACTCTGGGGGATTCTGATTTGGGGATCGCATTAAATCTGTATCACTAGTTTGGGTAGGATGGACATGTTTACTATATTTAGTTTCCCATCCATGAGCATGGGAGGTTTTTGTTCCATCTTCTGATGTCTTCCGCAATTTCCTTCTTTTTCAGGGGTTTGAAAATTTTTGTTGTAGAGATCCTTTGGTGGATTTGGTTAGGTTTGTTTTCCAAGTAATTTTATTGTTTTTTGAGGCTATGTGAGTGGGAAGTCTCCTTGTAGTCCTTCGTCAATTGCTTGTTTTTGGTGTACAGAAAGGCTACTTATTTTTCTAGGGTTATTTTGTATCCTGCCACTTTTTACCAAAGCTCTTAAATCGTTTCTAGAGTTTTCTGGTGGAGTTTCTTAGCATCCGTAGGTAAGACATCATATCATCATGCAAAAAGGGATAGCGTTGACCTTCCTCTTGTCCTTGCCGAGTTTCTACCTTTAAGGGAATGCTTCTGTCTTTCCCCATTTAGGATGATATTGGCTGGTGGTTTTTCTGTATATGGTTTGATTACATGAGGAATGATCCCTCCAAACCACTTCCGTCCGGATTTTAAACATGAAAGGGTGCTGGATTTTGTCAAGCTTTCTCTGCATCAATTGACATGATGGTGTTGGTTTTTTGTCCTTCAGTCCCATGTGATAATGTTTGATGATGTTTATTGTGTTTTTGTAAGTTGAACCATCCCTGAATCTCTGGTATGAAATCCAACTTGGTCATGGTGGATGATTTATTTGATGTGAGTCTGTTTGCGATTTGCCAGAATCCTGTTTAGAATTTTGGCATCTTGTTGCATTAGGGAGATGGGTTCTATAGTTCTCCTGTTTTTTTTTGGTTGTATCTTTCCCTGTTTTTGGTAGTAGCGTAATGCTAGCTGGCTTTCCATGGAAGGAATTTGGGAGAAGTCGCTCCGTTTGTATCCTTCTAAACAATTGAAGTAGTAATGGTTGTAAAGTCTTTTTAAAATGTTTAAAGAAATTCTGCTGTGAAACCACCTGAGCCTGGGCATTTATTTGGTTGGGAGGCTACTTTATTACATCTTCGATTTCTTTTCTTCCTGTACTATTGTCTGTTAGGCTGTCGATCTCTTCTTGTTGAGCTTTGGTGATTCCCAGGATTTCAGATATTCATACCATTTTCTTCTAGGTTTTCAACTTAGTAGAATATAAGTTATTTTTGGAAGTATTCCCCTATGGTTGTCTGGATCTTTTTTCATTGTCTGTTGTGAATTTTCCCCTTTCATCACAGATCTATTGATTTGGAGTTGGTTCCTTCTTGCGTTTGGTTAATGGGCGAGAGGTCTGGTCTATCTTTTTTATTCTCTCAAAGAACCAACTGGTGGATTCATTGATTTTTTTTGTATGGTTTTTCTTTGTTTCTATTACACTGATCTCTGCTCTGAGTTTTTTTCTTCTTGTCTGCTCCGTTAGGGTTCATTTGTTGCTGTCTCTAAAGTATTTTTAGCTTCAGTGTTAAATCATTCACTTGTGCTCTGTTCTGTTTTTTAATGTGGGCACTTAGAGCTATAAACTTCCCTCTTAGGATGCTTTGAGAGTGCCCATAGAGTTTTGCTGTGTTTGTTTTTTTCATTCAGTTCTAGGAATGTTGTTATTTCTTTTTTTTTATTTTTCTCTTGACCCACTCATTATTCAGGAGAGTGTTGTTTAGTCTCCATGTGTTCCTGTAGGTTGTAGGGTTTATTCTGGTGCCATACTTGAAACTTAAGGGTCAATGCTGAGTAAATTATAGGATATAAATAGCTGGAGACATGTGCTAGCTCATTAATTGGAAGACTGAACATTTGTAATGTGTCATAGATTTGCTGATAGATCTACAAATTCAATATAATTTCAATCAAAATGCCAGTAACATGCTTTATAGAATTTGGCTAGTTAATTCTATATCTCAATTTAAAATGCAAAAATATATAATAGCAAAATCCACTTTTAATATTGTCTGACTGACTTCAATACTTCATAAGCTAAAAGAATCAAGACAATGTAATGTTGGCACAAAATAAAGGAACACACAGACGAGACACAATTAAAACTCTAGAAATCAATTTATTATTATATGAATATCAGGTTCAAAACTTCCCGTAATTCCAGCTCTGGGATCAAAAACACTTTTCTGGACCCTGGCTGGGGACACCTACAGTCACATGTGCACACCCCATCACACATATGCACAATTCAAAATAAAAGTCATCTTTTTTAAAATTATAAGGGTGTTTGGTAAAGAAAGCATAATCTTTCTACACATAATTTTACATAGTTAGAAAAGAAATTTTACAGGTGTATGTATGTATGTATGTATGTATGTGCATGTGTGTTTATGTTCAAGTATGTGCATGGAAGTATATATGCACATGATTATGGAGGCCATAGGTCAAGGCTGAGTGTCTTTCTCAATTGCTCTTCACCCTATTTTTTGAGAAAATTTCTGGCTGATCCTGGAGCTCATAGATTTAGATAGACCACGTGGCTAACAAACCCCGGTATTCCCCCTAGCCATGTTCCCTCAGCACTGGGTTTACAGATGCACGCATTGCTGTGCCCAGCTTTTTTCACATGTACATTTCACTGACTGAACAACCTCCCCAGATCAAGAAAAGTAATTTGGATTCACTTTATAAATTAAATGTGTTCCTCCAAAATTCATATGGCAAAGCCTTGTACTTGAATATAGAGCCTTTAAATTAAAAAAAGATATCAGTAGCACAAGCCCCAGTGCTTTCTATTTTGTGCTCTTATGAAAGAAAGATGTAGGGTAGATAGCTCAGCAGTTAAGAGAACTGGCTAATTTTACAGAGGAACAGGGTTTGATTCCCTGCATCCACATGGTGGCTAGCGCATCCACCAGCTAGACACACCTTTCCCAAAAGGTTCCACAACTTCCCCAGACAGAGCCACTAGCTGGAGACAGAGTGTCCAAACAAATGTGTGGAACTCTGGAAGACATAGCACATACAAACCAAATTAGCAGCCTCAGCAAATGAGTATGATTCAGAATTCGAACCAATTTTCCAACTAAAGACTATACAACACAATTTCTGGAAGAGAAAAATCTTTGTCAGTTAAGATTAGGCCAAGATTTCTTAGATTAGAAATCTTGGTAAATTGTACTACATATCAGTTAAGAACTATTGATTTTTGATGAAGCTGGCTAATAAACATCAAAGGAAAAGTCATATGCAGAAAAACTACAAATAACTTCTCAAAGAATTTGTATTTGGAACACAGAAATAACTTTCAAAATATGGTAAAACCAAGCATGGTCAAATGATTAAATAAGTCATCACCCATGAACATGTATGAATTACAGGTAAACATATGGGGAACTTAACAATGTTAATCATAAAAGAAATGCAAATTAAGACCACAATTTCAGGCCAGAGAGATGGCTCAGTGGGTAAGAATACTTGCTGGAGTTCTTTCCCAGACCATATCAAGTGGCTCACAGCTGCTGCAGCTCCAGCTCTAGGGGTACAGCACTTACTTCCCTGTGCCCTCTGAGGGCTTCCAGACACATGTGCCCATATACAAACATGTAGACACAAACATTAGTAAATAAATAAATAAATAAATAAATAGATAAATTTAAAGACCACAATGCCATGTCAATACAAGATGGAGAATGCAGGGTCCCTGAAACTTCTGCCTGCTATGTTTGCTGAGAATGCAACATGCAGAGTTTTTTTTGAAAATGTTTGGCAGTTATTTATTTATTTATTATTTATTATTCTCATTTGGCCTTTTGACTTTTAGTGTTTCCTTGCATGGCATGGAACTCACACTTGATCTTCATACAAAAGCTAAATTCATGGGTGATCCTCTTGCCTCTTCCTCTCGGGGCTGAAATTACAGGTGTTAGCTAACATGTTTGGCTCTAGCTCAGCAGCTATTTTTAATAGTTAAGCATATATTTATGATATATGCTGGCACTCCTATTTATTTACTTGTTATGATTTATCATCATTGTCAATGTGAATGGTTTAGAATTGCCCATGGGAAACATCTTTTTGTGTACCCATGCTGGTGTTTCCAGGGGGGTCAACTGAGAAAGGAAGACCCACCCTGGATACTGTTGGCAGTGTGCCTTGCTCTGGATCCTAGACTAAATAAAAGGGAGAAAATGAGCTGAGCTAATGCATTCATTCTCTTTGCTTCTTGATTTCTGACACAATGTGACCAGAGGCCTCTATTGCTGCCATGATGCTCTGTGGCCTGTCCAACTGGGAGCTAAAATGGATCTTTACTTCTGTAAGTTGTTTTGGGCAGTTATTTGATGAGAGCAAGAAAAATAATGAACACATTTAAGACAAATGAAAACTTGTATTTATTCAAAAGTCTTACATTTGAATTCTTACAAAAGAATATGACTGGCAGTATTATCAATAATGCCCCAAATTAAAACCTGCCTAAATGCCCTTTCAACTAGTAAATGTTAAAACACATGGTGAGAGCTTCATACAGCAGAATCTCTCTCAGCAATCAGAAGTAACCCAGTGTTAGTAGCTTCGACTACATGAAATCAATCCTGGTTCATTAAGCTGAGAGATGTACTTATAGTTGCAAGGCAAACTGAGCATCATCTTTGTTATATTTCTTTTTTATATGAAAGCAGCAGTATGATAAAAAGGTGAATTCCTTAATGGGCTTGAGAATTAACTTACCACTTACATTCAGATTTTGTAATATTGGTATATTAGTGGAGTATATGTATGCATATTTTGGTAATATACAATTAAATGTTGCAAAAAAAGACTGAGAGAAAAATGCAAGACATGTATGAGAGAATGAAGGAACAGGGGTGGGGAGGGGGCATGGAAAGCAGAATGTGTCTAAATTTAACTGAGTAATGATGTATGAAATATGCAATATACATAATATATATTATATAACTATAATGTTTAACTCCATTTATATGCCTTTGAAAGGCCCAAACTAAGGACTACTCAGGAACGTCAGTGATTAGCATCTGAGGTCACAGCCATGCTCATTTCTTTGCATTGATCATTGTATGACTTATGTATGCATTAAAATGCCATCTTGTAATTCCTATATATGTGTAGCACTGTATACCAATAAAAAACAAAACCAAAACAAAATCCTAGTATTTGGCAGAGGTTGGGAACCGGGGAAAGGGATGGATATGAAAGAGTGTAAAGGGATTTGGGGGGTGAAGGCAGCATTTGGTGTCCTGACTATTGTAGAGCACCTCAGCTCTATCAGTTTCTTAGAAACTGTGCATTAAAAAGCATGACTTTACTGTCTGTAAATAATACATGGACAAACCTGGCTTCCAATCAGAATTTGAATAAATGATTGACTAGAACTCCACTATTTGGGGGAGAAAAATTTTCCTACGAAAGACATAAAACCTAGAAATCATGTAACAAGGCCTATAGATTTGAATATGTGAAAATGTAAATTTTGAGTAGTAAAGTGTATTCATTATAAATTAAGATGTTTTATTACAATAAAATATATTTATGGTGTGCTTATCAGACAATAGATTGCTATGCAGCCTATCTAGAATGTTTCCACAAGTTAGCAAAATGATACTAATTGCACAGATGACAATGTGTCTATAAACATGAATCTCTGTTGTTAATGTAATATAGTAAAAACATTGAGAATGAATTGTTTTCAGGTTTGATTGGCATAAGCTATTGAGGTGGCAGAGAAAGAGCAGAAAATGCTGAAATTGCCTGAGAAGGTGATTTTACAGTATCTCTCAGAAGTTACCCTTAATTCCACAAGTCTACTACGAAAATCCTATCTTATAGACATATTTTAATATGATTTTACCTCATCTTTAATAACAAAACATTTAAAAATGCATTAAATGACTGTCAAATTGGGGAGTTTATATAATAATGTATAACTGTTCTATGCAGCCAATTAAATATTTGGTAAGGCTATAGACATTTACATGGAAATACCTGCACATTTATGTTGTTGTTGTTGTTGTTGTTGTTTTTGTTATTTTTCAAGACAGAGTCTTCCTGTAGCCCCAGATGGTCTGAAACTTGCTATGTAGACCAGGCTGGGCTCCATCTCACAGAAATCCACCTGCCTTTGCCTCTTGAGTGCTGGAATTGAAAATGTTTGCCAACATGTCCAGCTTATACAAGTCATTTTTAAGGAAACAAATAGACTTTCATCTAATTTATATGAAAAAATTTAAACAGATATGTTCATGTATTCATTATTATATAAGTAAAATGTCTGTCAAATGATATTATACCTATGAAGGTAGGTAAATACAGAAGGATGGTGAGCTTTTATTCTTTATATTTCTTACATAATTCTTTTCTAAAATGATTACAGGAGCATTTATTATATGCATCCATGTGACATATTTAGTAATTCAATCTTATTTTGTAAGAATATAGTTTTTGATTTTAAATATATTAGTTATCTGACATTGAAGATTCCTATAAAACATATGCTTAAAAAGAATGTAATTCTTGCTGGGTGTGGTGGTGCATGCCTTTAATCCCAGCACTTGGGAAGCAGAGTCAGGCAGATCTCTGTGAGTTCAAGGTCAGCCTGATCTATGTAGGGTTCCAGGCCAGCTGAGGCTACAGGGAGACCTTGTCTCAAAAAGATATATATATATAATGAGTTTCACTGAAGCTTGAGTTGCACTGAAGATATTTATGAATTATTGGGACTGAAGAGATGGCTCAGAAGTTAAGATCATGGGCTGAATTTAGATTCAGTTCCTAGCACCCCAGGGCAGTAACAAACATTCATAACTCTAGCTCCGAGGATCTGACACCCTCTCTGGCCTCTTCAGGTATTGCACGACATGAGACTAAGGACACAGATGCACTTCCATACATGCAAGCAAAACACTCATACATAACAAATAAGAATACATGAAATATTGATTAGTTACATAATTTGAAGAAAGGGATCAGAAAATTGGGGAAACACTTTTTAAAACAGGGAGTATGTTACAGTATATGGTGCTTGAGCTTTGCCACACTTGGTTTTGAAATTTTTGGCTGCTCAGGTATGACCTGGAAGCATGATCTGAAATCACTGAAGCATCACAACTTATTATTACAAGGGTGTCTGCTTCTAGCATGAAACTGTTTACAACTGTGCTTTGGAGATAGTTGTTTCCCTGGGAATTTTTTCTTCTTCCTTATCTTGGGCCTTTTTAGATGTGAACGCAGGCTTTCACAACTAGACTCATGGTAAATACAGTATTGTGTATGTGTGTAGTTCCTGATGATGCTGTTGTTGCTACAGTGCAACATGGAGACACATTTGAGGATGTGGGTTTTCATTTTCCACCAGCATGAGACCAAGAGCAAATCTGATGCACTATATGATAACTGCACAGCCGAGGCAACTGCAGGTAGGATTTAAAGCTCTTTGCCTGTCATTGTTTTGCTTCTTTAGTGTCAGTCACTGAGCAATCTGATCCCAAGGAGGTTTCAGTACCAGTCTAAATCACCTCCCCATTCTGTTCAGAAATGTTCCACTGTCAATCAGTCATCATGTCTCCTTATTTTCTTTAACGATGAAGTTATTAAACAACTTGCCTTGGGTTGCAGAAGATATCAGATGAACAGCTAGGCAGAAATATCGATTTTTAGTTCAGCACTTGCAACAATAAATCTTGCTAACTTTAAAGGAAATGTTTTTCTTCTTTTGTAAACTCAAGTTCAGTTTAGAGAGTGTGGGACTGTCCTCTAGTTCTAGAGTAAGTTCTTCCTTGCCTATTTTTATATAAGGATGACTTTTATCAAATGGGCAGAATCTGGACTAATGACATTTAATCTTCAACTAAAAAACTACATCACTGAAACATGTTTTAATCTGACTTGGACACCTGACTTTGACTCCTAAGAACCTCAATTTTCTGCTCCACTCAAAGATAGTGAATGAATGTGGGTATGCTTAATAATTATCAATAAAAGCTCTGAAGAGCAATGCATTCATATTTGTGCCTTCATTGAAAACAACAAAGTTTGAGAAGAACATTTGGTATTGTGTATGTGAGATATTTTAGGCCCACGGATGAAAAGGGAAGATTGTTTCATAAGATGAGGGTGGATCCCAGTTTGTAGTGTCAAAATTGAAGCTGGAGAAATGGTTTTGAATAAATTTATGGGTGAGGCCTGACCAGGAAATATCTGGGAACGGTGCTCTCTGAGTTCAACCCCACTCATAACTAAAGCTGAGACAGGTTGTTTTTACTCTAATGTGGCATGACAGCACTGCATTTTTATAAGAACGATTGAAGATTAAGGGGTTCTTTCAACTTAAGCACACTCAGTCTTTAAATATTGAAACGAAGACAATGATGCAGGGTAGCCATGCCATCTTTCTGCTCCCAAACAGGACCCCACCCTATCGCAGTTGTTTGTGACTAAGAACTTGCTTTGCCTTTGAGATATGAAGTGGTGTTTCTCAGTAACAGATGAAGAGGCAGCAGGGCCCTGAAACCTGTCTGTTCACCCCTGTCTGGGAACACTGAAGTTCACTGCTGAGTCTAAATCACCTAAGGCCCATGCGATGTGCTAAGGAAAGTCTCTGCAATTCCATGCTGTGATGTGACATTGAGCTTTTGGAATTGTTATAATGAGCATATACTGCATTGTAAGTGATAAATTCTTCCTAATGGAATAATTTTTCTTTCTCTGTGCTATCAAAGTTTCATAGTGGACATGAAAAGTCAAAAAAATATTTCTCTGCCTTTAAGAGTTTTTGTTTTCTATACTGGTGTAACAGGGAGCTGGTGTTTTCACAATAGGTATGCTTAGAATCATCTATTTAAAATGATATTTGGTATTTAAAATTCCTGATATTTAAGTGCTATAACTAGGAATTTTTATTAAAAAAATAAAATTAATCATTTTATTGGCATGCTGGCATGTTTTATTTAAACATTAGTTATACTCTTTGCTTCATATGCACTCACAGATGTGTTTTTGTTTGCCTTAACTGGACATTCTAACATTGCATAATACCTTTGCTGTCACTAATGATAGGAGCTGTCACTCACTGAATGTCTGTATTCCAAGTTTAATACTTAGCTCCCAAAATACATTATTTCATTCACTTTGTGTAGCAGCTGCTCAAGACTGCTAGCAAAGTGAAGCTCAATGAGATTAAGTTATTGCACTGTTCAGGGGCATAAGGAGGAGACAAAGCTGAAAAATGGAATATTGCCCTAGGAGAAACCATGAGCTGACCTGGTGGATTCCAACCCAAGGAAACCAATTTAGCAAGAGCCTAAATGTGGAAATGCTGCAATAGAAGAAGAAGACAAGAGTTGAGCAGATGACCTCCAAGGGGCCTTGTGACCTTGAGAGGAGGTCTTAAGGCGGTGAGAGGTCAAGTGTACCCAGATGAAGAAAAACACACTCTGGGGACCTTAACCGGGAATGGCAAGTGCAGACGCTTTTTCTGCTTTGCTATTACTGAAACCACAGAAATAACACAGCACTATAAAAAGCTGATCCTGGGAGTATTGCTTTTGGTCTGTTTTAATTTGGCACAAGAGAAACAGTAGCTTAAGAGTATACACAGTGGTCCAGTTGGGAGGGGAAGCTAATGGATGCAGGTTTGAGAAGCAGAACACTGGTTAAACCCTGTCCTTGGCAGGTAAGAGCGGACACTGTATTCCACAGAGATTCATAGAGCTTTCCTTCAGTGACCTCTTTTCACTCAAGAATGTTTTATACAATACTAGGTATATAGTTATATAAACTAGGTATACAAATCAAATATTTACTGGTAATAAGTCATAAAGAAATTTACCTTGAAACAATTCCAGTTTGCATGTAATTTTACCATTTAATAAAGATGAAGGCAAATCCATATGCCTATGAGATGGGTGTGCATTTTTATAGAAAGAATTAAATCTTGTTTGAATATTTGATGCCACAGATGCAGAGCACCTTCAACACTTTTCAGAGTTGGTCGATATTTATAATGGTCAATGCTGAGAATACCACTTTGCATTAATACTCAAAGTAAATGTTAGAAATATGTTTAGGGGCATTTCAGAATTTCTTAAAAATTCCACTCTATTCTCAAACCAAAATTATTTGAATTTTGATGAAATGAATTAGAAACTCAATGTTTAAAATCAAGCATTCTGACACAATGCTATTGGAAAATATGCTAATTAGATGGTTACACAGTGAGGAATGATGGCAGATAAACATTAAAATTCTTGATTGTAGTTAAGCCATTGTGTTTCTGCAAAAGCAGAAAACTTTGTATGCACAATGAAAACAATGTCATTTCAAATATCCAGTAGCTTGTAGTAGAACTGAAGGTGTTTCAGACAGGCCAGTGATCAGTGGCATTTCTGGATGTGAGAGTATGTGAAGTGTAAGGTGACCAGTGTGTACTCAGAAACCAAGCTTTGTGCACACTATCATTGCACACTATCAAAACATTGTAGGATCATAGCAAGTCATGTCGCACAACCTGGCCAAAGTCAACCTCCAGTTCATCACATGTCTTATTTTCAATTATATTTTTGTTGGTTATATGTTCTGAAATGCTTTACTGTTGCCAATTTTTTTTTCACAGACCCCATGCCTATTGCAGAGCCTCTTGGTTCTGTCCAAGAGCTTAGAAAACTCATCCACTTAACTACTCTACATAACTTACTTACTGAATTGTTGATGATGCTAAACTCGGGCTCACATAGGTAAGGAAATAGGACAGAGCTTTGAGTAGCTCTGTCCCTCAGCAATACAGAAAGCAAGCCCATTAAGATGAATTAGGAGATGGGTTGTCACTTGGTCCCAAGTTACAGTGGGGTGGAACAAATAAGTCTGGTGTCCCATTGCACAGCTAGCTGAGTGTGGGGAATGGTATTGCGACTTGTGTTTTGCAAAAGCTAGAAGTGACTTTAGAGCTTTCACTATGAAGAGATGATAAATACTTGAGGAGACAGCTATGCTTATCATGTTCTGAACGTGAATCAACATAGATATAATTCAAGGCAGCTCTAGCAGTCTATAAGTAAAAATGTCAATGTGTCAAGTTAAAAAAAAGGAAAAAAAAGTGAGGGTAGCTCAGGAAAGACTCTGACAAGTTAAAACTTTGTACACCGAAGTTTTAAGAGAAAACTAATGCTGTTTTATTAACCATCTTTTAGTTCTTAAATTAATTTTGATTGGATATTTTCATTACCCAGATTAATGATGAACAATGAAGAAAATAAATTGAATGAACCAAGCATTTTTGTTACCTTTCTTCTTTCCCCTATGCTAATTTTCACTGTGTTAGATCCATGTCTTGAAATGTACTCTGTAAGATGCTGAGCAACTCAGGGCATGAGGTCAGTGCTGACATTCAGTGGTTCTCCAGTCTCTAGGAAAGTTTACAAAGGTAGGTTCTCCCTAAGTGCCTGCTGAATAAAGGTGAATTTTATAAGTTGAGGAAGTAATAGTCAAAACAATATTTTTAAAGGACCAGACAATACATCTCTGATGCTATAGAGACTGTTAGCACATCTCCAATTTGCATGAATACTGTGGGTGTTGTATGCTTGTTCAGAAGGCTTTGTTTTAATTTATTTTTAATTTTTTAAATTAATTTTGAAAAATTTTGTGTTTTGTCTACATGTATGTAAGTGTATTACATGCATGGCATGCCTGTTCACACCATAAAAAGCAGCCTGATAACCTGTGCCTGGAATTATAGATGGCTGTTAGCTGCCATGTCAGTGCTGGGAACCAAGCCCAGTTCCTCTGCAAGAGTAGCAGTGCTTTTAACTGCTGAGCTCTTTGTCCAGCAAAAGATTTATTTTATTTTTATTTATTTTAAAGTTTTTAATTGTGTGTGTGTGTGTGTGTGTGTATGTGTGTGTTTTCATGCATGCACATGAGTGTGTGGATATGAGTTGCCATGGAACCCAGAAGAGGGTATAAGATCCCTGAACCTGGCGTGACAGGAGCTTGAAACTGAACTCCAGAAGATCAGAATGTGTTCTTAACCACTGAGCCATCTCTACAGCCTCTGTTTTTATCAATGTGTACTTGTGTGTGTGTGTGTGTGTGTGTGTGTATAGGTTTGTTTGTATGTGGTTGCCTGTACAGTCCAGAAGAGGGCATCTGATCTCCTAGAGCTAGAGTTAAAGGTGGTTGTGAACTGCCCAGAATTGGAAACCAAAGTTGGTCTTTTGCAAGAGTATCAAGCTCTTAACTCTTGGGCAGACTCTTAAGCCACAACACTTCAAGGAGAACTCCTGCCACACATGAGCAGGTTCTCTTCCTTAACTAAGTACTCAGAGTCTGTCGTGAGGAATGAATTGCCAGTTTGATGGTCACATCTAAATGCTATGTTCATCCTCACTCTTCAGAATCAAAATCTGTCTCAATAAAGTTTTATATAGCATGGGGCTATGTTGACATTATGATTTCATGGATTACTAGAATGATTAAGATTTGAAGTGCCTGATCTTCTTACTATCATTGTTTCTCTACATTTTTGGCTGTGTATCTTATGCTAATCTGCAAATCTTGCCTTGCCCCTCTTCAAAAGAAATAAACTACTGATTTTCCAGGTACTCACTAAGTGTTGTCCAACTTGCACAGAGTGCCACAGCCCTGCGAATAGTGTGGAGGTTAGGTTAGGGGAGCCAGGAAAGACAAGGCATGGACAAAAGTGGTGTATCATGGGCAAGAGTCAGAGGTTAGACATACTGAGAACCAACACAGTTCCCAGCCCTGGAGGAGCAGAGATGTGGCCAGCTGTTCCTGAGACAAATAAGATTGACAGCAAGAGGTTTCATGGGGCAAAGATTTCTGGTGACACTAGAAGTGAAAATTCCTTTACCTCGTTGTGGACAGTTTACAGTCTGAATGCATTACATTAAATGCAGCATCCTACTGCTAACCCTTAGCTTACTTCCTTATGAAAATGCTGTGAAAGTGATTGTTTTGAACAGAACCTTTGGCTCCAACAGTCCTGAAATGTTCAAGGTTCTATGTCTATATAACCAAATTCTTTTCAAGAAAAACATCCAATTTATCTTTTGGGGATAGTCTGTAAGACAGTTTTTTTTTTTCAACCATGATTTTGTTAACTTGATATTTTTTGAAACATTTGTCAGTTTGGAAAAATGTCAACAGATTCCTTAGATAATTATTTGCAATATGGACCTTGGACTTGTTTTTAAATTTTGTTGGACACATTTATTCAAATAACTTTCTTTGGTTGTCTTTTACTTTATTTTTAATACTGATGTTTCCTATAGTTGCTTTTGTATTTTTATTATTTACTTATCTATGGCAATAATATTTTTAAATAATTAGCATAGCTTGGGTGGCATTAATAGGTAATCATTTACCTTTTATTTTGTTTATGTTACTCCCAGGATTAAGTCTTGTTTACCATGTTACATTTGCACTACAATGCAAATACTACAGAATTCTCCTGTTGTACACAGATTCTCATGCCTCCAACCCAAATAGTAACCAGGGCTAGCAGCTTGGTGTAGAGTCTTCTACATTTTCTCTATGCATATGCATGAAAGTGTTGCCCTTTCCACACAAAAATAAAATATAATAATATAGTCAGGTGAGTAATTCATGCTTATTTTGGAAAGCATAATAAGCTAAAAATACTATTTCCAACAAATGTCAAAATTTTGTGTATTATCTTATTTATCATTAACATTTTATGAGGTAGAAATCTCTATTAATAGCCATTAATAAGTTAAATTATATTAAATCTTTGAAATAGACTAGCATAAGATATTAAGGCTAGTCATGTAGAAATTTCCTCCTTAACTATTTGCAATGCAATTTTTAATAGCTCTTCATGTTGTACAGTACTTAGCCAATCTCTAATTTCTGCAAATTTTATTAAACCTTGAAATCACAGTGCAGGATAAAGGTACTGAGGGTCTTAGCGTCTTCTGCATTTAATGAGAAGGGCTCCAGTGCTTCATTATGTGGTGTGCTATTGACTAGTGGCTTTAGTCGTTATTTAGCGTGCTCTATAATTATTTCCTATTTCCACATTCCTAAGTTCTTGAAGTCAAGTTTGTTAAGTTAAATCTTTTAGTGAAGATTTTTTTTAAATGCTATTTTCAAAGATACCTCAGATTTTCTCATGTTAATCTTTGTATTTTATGTTAATCAGCTTTGTGTCACAGTAATGAAATTTTGAGGTAATCAACTTTGAAAGAGGAAAAGTTTATTTTGGCTCATGGTCTTGGAGATTTCAGTTGTCAGTGCTTTGGGGCCTGTGATAAGGGAGCATGTGATGCAGAGCCTTAGCAAGCAGGCGGGAACATAACCAGATAAAGAGAGAAGAGAGAGTCCTCAGTCCTAATCCCTTTCTAGTGTGGGCCTCCAAGAAGTCTACCTTGTTTCTCCCCACATCTTAAAATTTCTGCTACCTTCCAATGAAACCAAGCTAAGAAGAAGTCTTTTACAACTGGACCTGTGGGACTGAGGTGTAGGGGAGACCGAAACGATCCAGACTCAAAATACTAACTGGTTGAAAGTCTTAAAAAAATCACACTCTCCTACTATAGCTCATCATCTAGTGGGAGTGTAGAGTGTCTTCTTCTGCCAAGTCAACCACAACACAGATGTTATGTAATACAGGGATCAGTACTCAGAGTTAACAGGACGTGGAGGGAACCTGGTTTACTTCAGGGGACGGGGCCTTGCTCTGCAGTAAGGAGGCCCTGACACCACATCCTGGAGGGACTGTCGGCTCATGACCCTATCTTGTGTATTTGCTAGTACCCATAGAGTTGTTTTGTTTTCTATTTTTTTTTTTTTTTTTTTTGGTCTTTTTTGAGACAGGGTCCCTCCCTGTAAGCCCCAGCGTCCTAGAACTCGCTCTGTAGAACCAGGCTGGCCTTGACTCACAAGACCACCTGTCTCTGACATTCCTTTTGGTAGTAAAGCAAGTTGGTTCCAATGGCTACCCTTTAATCAGAGGTGGAATGATACAATCTGAATTCAGAATGGAGAAGTTTGAGGTCGACATTATCTCTTTGTTCCTTTTTTCTTTAAAATCTATTTTTTGGATAACTGTGGAGGGCTATGTGCATGCCCTGTTGTCCAGGACCCTCAAGAAAAGCTGCTCCTGCTCCAGGTTGATTGCTTTTACTATCTTTAATCAGAATGGATTCTAAAGCCTTAGTTAATTATTCTGCACAGGGAAAACTCAGCATCAACTAAATATAGTTTGAAATATCTATTGGACACTCATTGATATATAATCAAACTTAATCCAATGACTAAATTGGAACTTAGGGAGACTTAAATAAGGGTACAGTCTTCAGCTTACTTAAATTGGTGAGGGCTCTTTGGGGTGATATTCATATATTTAATCTTTATTTAATTAAAATTCTGAATTTCATAGATTTTTTTATGAAACAGAAGTAGAATTAAGGAAAAACACAGGTCAAGGCAGTTGAAGGAGTAAAATTTGAAATATACATTTAAAGCCAAACAGATAATTAAAAATTCTAAATAATCAATGTTTTAAATTTTTATTCAGTTAAAAATTAAACAAATACAGGGCTCTTAGAGATGGTTCAATGGTTAAGAGCACTGGCTGATCTTGCTGAGGACCTGGGTTCAGTTTCCAAACCCACATGGCACTTAACAACAGTCTGTAACTCCAGTTCCAGGGGATCTAGACACGTCTTCTGATCCCATGGGCATTGCAGTCATGGATTCACTTAATACATAATTAAAACACTCATACACATAAAATAACAATATAAAAGAAAAATAAATACAAAGGTCACTGAACTTGGTGCCTTGTAAAATAAACTACTGCTATTTCACTCTTTATTTGTTTTAAAAATACTAAAACCTAAGGGCTGGAGGGTGGCTCAGAACACTGCGCATTTTACAGGTTCAGTTCTCATCACCCATATGACAACTAAGAGCCACCCTTAATTCCAGTTCCAGGGAACCAATGCCATTTCTCCCCTCCACAGGCATGCACAACATAGGTATGCGTTACAACTTGTAGGCAAAATGCTCATATACATAAAAAATAAGACCAACAAACAAACAAACAAACAAACACCTGAACCCTACATATGGTTTGGCTCTTGTTCCCAGGCCCAGTTACCTCTACAAGCATTGCTTAAGAACATGTGGAATCTGTATCACATCTCTCCCAAAGGCTCAGAGACCACCATGGAAAGGGAAGCAGAAAGATCATTAGGACCCAGAGACTGGGGTGGGGGGGGTGACACCATAGCAGAACTGTGTCCTCTGGACCTGATAGAACCACTGCACCCATGAACTCACAGTAAATGGTTGCCTACACAAGACCTGATTAGACAAGCCAGTCTACATTCTAGCATGGAATGGGAAGGGCTCATGAGCCCCCTCCTCTAACTGAGGAGCTATGAATAGTTGATCTCTCTGGGGAAGAGAGAGTCAATTTTCTTTTAAGGGTGTAGGTGCTGGTGGGAAGGCCCATGCTCCAATGGATGGCCCCCCCATGCAGGATTATATAAACAGCACAAACAAGTTGATGGGAGGAGGAGGAGGAGGAGGGGAGGAGGAGGAGGAGGAGGAGGAGGAGGAGAATGATCAAATACAAAATTATTTTTAAAAAGAAATGCTGTGTATGGACATAACACAACCATTGGTATTCATGAGCTTACTGCAGCTATGCTTATCTGCACAAGACCTGTGTAAATAAAGCCAGCAAGATCAGTCAGTATTCCAGTAGGCAGCATTAATGGGACTCATTGGATTAGAGAAAGAGATGAGAAGGGGCCTGTTGAGGGTAGGTATTGTCAAGACACATTTTATACATGTATCAAGTGTCAAAAACAAATAAAGATATTAAAAAAAAAAAAACATTGCCAGCCATTAGTATGAAATAGAAGGATGCTAGTCTGCTTCCTTAAACAGTTTCTGAATGCAGTTACTGAAAAGCAGTTCATTTACCCTCACTCAGAGTGGAGGATTAGTACCAAATATGCCATAGTGTGACTTTCTTCTAGCTCTTCTGAAGTCAATTTTCTCATATCATCAATGTATGTTGTAAGGGACAATCCTTAATGTTTAATCTTTATGAGATACCAGTCTGTAGTTCTATAGCATGGAATAACCAATCAGCTTTAACAAGTCTTTTCAGCGTGAACTCTTTCCCCCACATCAGAAGATACACCTAAAGAAGACTCTGTGAGAACTGGCACAGGAAATTACAAGAAGACAGTAATTCTTAGGTTGGCATCTCTACCTCTTGTTTGTGATGAGAAAAATTGTGACTGTTGATAAAAATGACAAGTCACGACTAATAACTAAAGCGAGGAAGCTGCACTTTAACTGACAACTCGGAGTATTTACACTGCGGCTTTTTGTGAGAGTTTAATCACGAGCTGAGCAAGTAAATTCAGCTTGCTGCCAGTGTAGCCCAAGGGAACGTGTGGTATTCTGGTGGCCCTGATGGATGGCTCTCTAGTCTCATCTGTTAAATAACAATCCCCTATCCTTAATTTAGACTACCGAGAGTGTGAGGCAGATACCTGCTTCTCTTTTCCTTTCCCCTAACCAATATTTTCAGCCAGGATTTTGCTCTGATCTTGCTTGCTGATGTGCAGAAAAGAGTGGCCTGTAGGGGATTATGGTAGTTGGATGGCAACTTAAGCAATCAGTTTCATGTCATAAATTCCTGCCTGTTTATCCAGGAAAAGTAAACAACCTGCAAACGACAAATGTGTGTATTTTTCTTTGTCAAGATAGTGAAAGAAACGAAGTTCTAACATGTCTCTTTTCTTGTTTTAACTGGCCAGAACATTTGAGCTCAATTCCATAGCCCAGTAGAAATATTGGCTCTCAAGCACAGGATTGACAATCTACTTCGTGGCTGCATCTTGTAGGAGTACAACCATGTTTTTCCTAAACGAAGCACTGCTTTATATTATGTTTACTTGCAAGCAGTTTATATGTTTTGAACGAAAGAATATGTGGTGCACATTATAAATTAAAACAGTAAAATAACGGAGAAGAGTATAGTTGGACAATCACAAAAACTAACAAAAGAAAAAAAACAATGCTAAAACGGGGCAGTTTCCATATTGGGCACAATCAGAAAGTGTGTACTTAGCAAAAAACAATCGGCGAATCTATTACAGCTAAGGAGTGACCTCAGAATTTGGACACTTTACAGTGAATTCGGCTGAACAATAATCAAAATTCAGGGGCTTAAAAAAACAATTAAAAAATATAAGTTTTTTTAAAATATGGATTTTCTGTTTTACCTACTTGAAACATGAAAATGGACCGACTGTAAAACAGTAAGGGAAGAAGAATTGAGTGGCCTTGTTTAGGCATTGAGAGGAAGACAAATGCAAGCAGGGAAGCTGCCAGGATCCAGAGAAAAACTGCTAACTAACACGCTAGAACAGGGGTGGGGGACTGGGAGAATATACTGCCTGAAAGGAACAAGACCAGAGGGCAGGAGCCCAGTATTTCCTAGGCTAAACTGGACCTAAGCTAGAGTTATGGAAGACAGGATCTTTCAGATAAGGCTATGGAGATGTGGAATGATCGTAGAAGGTCCTTAGATTATCAAAGCTGAGGCGAGCGTGTGCTAACACTCAGGAGTGGAAGCTCCAATTGATCTAACGAAGAGCTCAGCAGTCGTGAGGGTGTTTTTTCTCTATTTTTTTTATTTTATTTTTGGTTTTTTTGAAAAAATTGGAAGAAAAGTCTAAACTAGAAGCTTCAGAGAGCTTGTACGAAAATGTAGCTCAAGTCAAAATCTTGGTTAGTAAATGTGACGCCATCGAGGCCTTGCGCACTACAGTCGCTTTGCAACACCTAAGAGGCCTTGATTCATGTCAACACGAGAACTACAAATCTTTGCCGATCTTTTTCTGCTCCGTCTTTCTTCTATGTTCTAGCTGTGCTAAAAATGTCTTGTACCGACCTGTGGACCTGAAACGTAGTTTTGTTCTCAGTTATAACTTTTGTTGTTGAAATTAGCGTATATTTCAGAAACTGAAGTAAGAAGAAGAGTAGACTAATTCATTGTTCCTAAGGGTGGTCTTTTATAAAACTTTCATTTCATGACTGCTTTGTCTCATTGATTTTCCTGAAAAAGGAACTGTGCTGCTTTTCCATTCCTTTTAATGTCCTGTATTTAGTGATATAAATACTTTATCCTCTTGACCAAGATTAGTGGAGCAGCCACAAGCAATATTCGTTAAAAAGTTTGCCATAACGAAAGTTTAGCGAAGCAGGAACTGAGTCAATATGGTCTGACCATGATCAACAGCAATGCCTACCTCAACAGCTTTGAATGATCTGTGACTTACATGAGTTGGTAACTTCATGTCAACCCTCTGAGTCATGCAACTCAGGGAACATCTGGTCTCCAGAATATCACTTTGTAAGAAACTATCAGAACAGGCTACATTATTTCTTTCTCTCATGTTAACTGACAAGTGAAGGTAGTATGTGTATAAAGGTAAACCACATGAGGTTTTGCTGCATGTGTACACTGGGAAATAAATGATAAAGTCAAGATAGACAATATATCCATTGTACCATGTACACATCTTTTTGTGTTTACAAATTGTAGCCACCTTGTTAACGACAATCACCACAGCATCTGATTATCTCTAGAATTCANGTATATTGCCTACATGTATGTAAGTGTACTTGTGTGTGCAATGCCTGCAGAGGTCAAAAGAGGATGTCGGATTCCCCTGGAACTGAAATTAGGGCTGTTTGTCACCATGTAGGTTCTGTGAATCAAAACTGGCTCCTCTCCAAGAGCAGGCAGTGCCCTTAACTGCTGACCCATCTCTCAGGCCCGATTTATACGCTTTATTTTATTTTATTATTATTATTATTTTTTTTTTGGTCTTTTTTGAGACAGGGTCTCCCTGTAGCCCCAGCTGTCCTAGAACTCGCTCTGTAGACCAGGCTGGCCTTGAACTCACAAAGATCCACCTGTCTCTGACATTCCTTTTGGTAGTAAAGCAAGTTGGTTCCAATGGCTACCCTTTAATCAGAGGTGGAATGATACAATCTGAATTCAGAATGGAGAAGTTTGATGTCGACATTATTCTCTTTGTTCCTTTTCTTTAAAATCTATTATTTTGGATAACTGTGGAGGGCTATGTGCATGCCCTGTTGTCCAGGACCCTCAAGAAAAGCTGCTCCTGCTCCAGGTTGATTGCTTTTACTATCTTTAATCAGAATGGATTCTAAAGCCTTAGTTAATTATTCTGCACAGGGAAAACTCAGCATCAACTAAATATAGTTTGAAATATCTATTGGACACTCATTGATATATAATCAAACTTAATCCAATGACTAAATTGGAACTTAGGGAGACTTAAATAAGGGTACAGTCTTCAGCTTACTTAAATTGGTGAGGGCTCTTTGGGGTGATATTCATAATATTTAATCTTTTATTTAATTAAAATTCTGAATTTCATAGATTTTTTTATGAAACAGTAAGTAGAATTAAGGAAAAACACAGGTCAAGGCAGTTGAAGGAGTAAAATTTGAAATATACATTTAAAGCCAAACAGATAATTAAAAATTCTAAATAATCAATGTTTAAATTTTATTCAGTTAAAATTAAACAAATACAGGGCTTTAGAGATGGTTCAATGGTTAAGAGCACTGGCTGATCTTGCTGAGGACCTGGGTTCAGTTTCCAAGACCCACATGGCACTTAACAACAGTCTGTAACTCCAGTTCCAGGGGATCTGACACTGTCTTCTGATCTCCATGGGCATTGCATGTCATGGATTCACTTAATACATAATTAAAACACTCATACACATAAAATAACAATAATAAAATAAAAAATAAATACAAAGGTCACTGGAATCTTGGTGCCTTGTAAAATAAACTACTGCTATTTCACTCTTTATTTTTTTAAAAATACTAAAACCTAGGGGCTGGAGGGTGGCTCAGAACACTGGCTATTTTTACAGGTTCAGTTCTCATCACCCATATGACAACTAAGAGCCACCCTTAATTCCAGTTCCAGGGAACCAATAGCCATTTCTCCCCTCCACAGGCATTGCACACACATAGGTATGCTTACATACTTGTAGGCAAAATGCTCATATACATAAAAAATAAGACAAACAAACAAACAAACAAACAAACATCCTTGAACCTCTACAATATGGTTTGGCTCTTGTTCCCAGGCCCAGTTACCTCTACAAGCATTGCTTAAGAACATGTGGAATCTGTATCACATCTCTCCCAAAGGCTCAGAGACCACCATGGAAAGGGAAGCAGAAAGATCATTAGGACCCAGAGACTGGGGTGGGGGGGTGACACCATAGCAGAACTGTGTCCTCTGGACCTGATAGAACCACTGCACCCATGAACTCACAGTAATATGGTTGCCTACACAAGACCTGATTAGATCAAGCCAGTCTACATTCTAGCATGGAATGGGAAGGGCTCATGAGCCCCCTCCTCTAACTGAGGAGCTATGAATAGTTGATCTCTTCTGGGGAAGAGAGAGTCAATTTTCTTTAAGGGTGTAGGTGCTGGTGGGAAGGCCATGCTCCAATGGATGGCCCCCCCATGCAGGATTATATAAACAGCACAAACAAGTTGATGGGAGGAGGAGGAGGAGGAGGAGGAGGAGGAGGAGGAGGAGGAGGAGGAGGAGAATGATCAAAATACAAAATTATTTTTAAAAAGAAATGCTGTGTACTGGACATAACACAACCATTGTATTCATGAGCTTACTGCAGCTATGCTTATCTGCACAAGACCTGTGTAAATCAAGCCAGCAAGATCAGTCAGTATTCCAGTAGGCAGCATTAATGGGACTCATTGGATTAGAGAAAGAGATGAGAAGGGGCCTGTTGAGGGTAGGTATTGTCAAGACACATTTTATACATGTATCAAGTTGTCAAATAACAAATAAAAGATATTAAAAAAAAAAAGAACATGCCAGCCATTAGTACTGAAATAGAAGGATGCTAGTCTGCTTCCTTAAACAGTTTCTGAATGCAGTTACTGAAAAGCAGTTCATTTACCCTCACTCAGAGTGGAGGATTAGTACCAAATATGCCATAGTGTGACTTTCTTCTAGCTCTTCTGAAGTCAATTTTCTCATATCATCAATGTATGTTGTAAGGGACAATCCTTAATGTTTAATCTTTATGAGATACCAGTCTGTAGTTCTATAGCATGGAATAACCAATCAGCTTTAACAAGTCTTTTCAGCGTGAACTCTTTCCCCCACATCAGAAGATACACCTAAAGAAGACTCTGTGAGAACTGGCACAGGAAATTACAAGAAGACAGTAATTCTTAGGTTGGCATCTCTACCTCTTGTTTGTGATGAGAAAAATTGTGACTGTTGATAAAAATGACAAGTCACGACTAATAACTAAAGCGAGGAAGCTGCACTTTAACTGACAACTCGGAGTATTTACACTGCGGCTTTTTGTGAGAGTTTAATCACGAGCTGACAGTAATTCAGCTGCTGCCAGTGTAGCCCAAGGAATGTGGTATTTGGGAGCCCCTGATGGATGGCTTCTCTAGCTCACTGTTTAAAACAATCCCCTATCTTAATTTAGACTCCGAGAGTGTGAGGCAGATACCTGCTTCTCTTCCTTTCCCCTAACAAGTATTTTCAGCAGATTTTGCTCTGATCTTATGCTTGCTGTGTGCAGAAAGAGTGGGCTGTAGGGATGTGGTAGTTGGTGCAACTTAAGCAAAGTTTCATGTCATAAATTCCTGCCTGTTTATTCCAGGAAGTAACACAACCTGCAAAGACAAATGTGTGTATTTTTCTTTGTCAGATAGTGAAAGAACGAAGTTCAACATGTCTCTTTTCTGTTTTAACTGGCAGAACATGTTGAGCTCAATTCATGCCCAGTGAAAATTGTCACTTGCTTCAAGCACAGGATGATATCTACTTGCTTTTTGGCTCATTTGTATGGGTAAAGCCATGTTTTATTCCTAACAGCACTGCTTTATATTATGTTTACCTTGCAAGACAGTTTAAATATTTTTGGAAGAATATGGGATGCACATTATAAATTAAAAAGTAAACATAAGGAGAGAGGAGTATAGTTGGGACAATCACAAACTAACAAGAAAAAAAAAAAAAACAATGCTAAAACGGGGCAGTTTCCAGTCTTGGGCACAATCAGAAAGGCTGTACTTAGCAAAAAACATGGAATTATTACAAGCTAAGGAGTGACCTCAGAATTTGGACACTTTACTAGTGATTCGGCTGAACAATAATCAAAATTCAGGGGCTTGAAAAAAAACATTAAAAAATAAAGTTTTTTAAAAATGGATTTTCTGTTTTACTAACTGAAACATGAAATGGACCGGTAAACAGTAAGGAAGAAGAATTGAGTGGCCCTTGTTTAGGCATTGAGAGGAAGACAAATGCAACAGAAGCTCCAGAATCCAGAGAAAAACTGCTGAACTAACAGCCTAGAACAGGGTGGGGGACTGTGGAGAAATAGCTGCTGAAAGGAACAACCAGAGGCAGAGGATTCAGGCTAAACTGACCTAAGTAGAGTTATGGGAAGACAGGATGCTCAGATAAGGCCTAGGAGATGTGGAAGATGAAGAAGGTCTTAGATATCAAAGCTGAGCAGGTGTCTAACTAGAGTGGAAGCTCTTGCTAAACAGACTCAGCAGGGTTTTTTTTTTTTTTTTTTTTTTTTTTTTTTTTTTTTTTTTTTTTTTTTTTGAAAATTGGAGAAAGTCAAACTAGAAGCTTCAGAAGCTTGACGAAAAGTAGGCCAAGTCAAAATCTTGGTTAGAAATGTGGCCCTGAGGCCTTGGCACTACATCCTTTGCAAACCAGAGCTCTGATTCATGGTCAACGAGAAACTACAATTTTGCATTTTATTTCTGCTTCATCTTCTATTCTCTAGTGCTAAAATGCTGTAACCTGTGGACCTGAAACTGTTTGGTTCTCTTTACTTTTTTTTAAAGCGTTATATTTCGATGAGCTAAGAAAATATCAATTCAATTGTCCAAGGTGGGCTTTTTGAAAAAATTTTATTTTCACATGCTTTGGTGTCAATTATTTTTCCTGAAAAAGGGAACTGCTCTGGGCTTGCTTGTTTGCGTCCTTCTGCTTGCTTCTAGCATTCTTTATGTCGTGTATTAGAGTGATATAAATACTTTTTTAATATCCCTTGACCAGGGGGGTAGATTAGTGGAGCAGCCACAAGCATATTGTTAAAAAGTTTGCCATAACGAAAGTTTAGCGAAGCAGGAACTGAGTCAATATGGTCTGACCATGATCAACAGCAATGCCTACCTCAACAGCTTTGAATGATCTGTGACTTACATGAGTTGGTAACTTCATGTCAACCCTCTGAGTCATGCAACTCAGGGAACATCTGGTCTCCAGAATATCACTTTGTAAGAAACTATCAGAACAGGCTACATTATTTCTTTCTCGCTACTCGCATGTTAACATGACAAGTGAAGGTAGTATGGTGTAGAAATAAATCCACATGAGGTTTGCTGCATGTGATAACACATGGGAAATAAATGAGTAAAAGTCAAGATAGACAATATATCCATTGGTACCAATGTACACATCTTTTTTGTGTTTACAAATTGTTAGCCACCTTGTTAACGACCAATCACCACGACCAGCAAAATCTGATTATCTCTAGAATTCANAAAAAAAAAAAAAAAAAAGAGAGAGAGAGCTTTTACATGGTTAGGTGGCCCTTTACTGTGCTACTATAGGCCTGAGCTGGTAACCCTGAGGAGGAGCAGGAAGCTGTGGTTGTGGTGGTTGTGATAGTGGGGCAGTGACAGCAGCAGTACTGATAGGAGGATGTTTCAGAGCCCCAGAGGGATCTGTAGCCAGGCAGGGGATCCAAGGCTGTGGAGATGATGGAGCACAGTGACCTGCACAGAGAAGGCAAGATAACTCAGTGAAGGCAAGGTGTGTGGGACTTAGTGAAGGCAAGGTGTGTGGGACTTACCAGGTCCAAGTCAGAGGAAGAGCTCTGGGAGTGGCCAAGTCTAGAAGGTTTAGGATTTCAGTATTGGAGGCTGGATGCTGACTGCTGTTGACTGGTTGCCTTCTCTTAGGGCAGTGGATTTGATTCGTCACCAGGTACAGCTGGTGTTAGAACACAGAGCAGCAAGCCTCTGAGCTAAACACTAGACTTCAAAGGACTGAGAGGTCCAAGCCTCTGACCTCAAAGGCCTGGAGCCGAACATCTCTAGCTCACAGCTCTTAGCACTGTAAGCCCGAGGCTGTCATCCCATCTCGTTTCAGCCCCAGGGTTTCCAGCACGGGAATAACTAATGTTTGTGCATTTCCCATGCAAGTAGATTAACAGACCCAGCTAGTTTAGAGATAATGTTTGTTTAAATGAAACTTTGTATCTTTCTACAAAGATTTCCATCTCCTCGTACTACAAGGGTTCCTGGCAAGTATCCCTCTTTTCTCTGCTTCTAAGAGTTAAAACTTTTTTAGATTCCACATATATGTGCAATCATGTATTTGGCCTGTTTCATGGGTGTACTATCTTTTAGTTTCATCTATATCATCTCAAATGGCAGGATTTACATCTTTGCTTCAGGATGAGTGGTACTCCAACTTGTTTATCTGTCAATAACACTTCAGTGAATATGGTAGTGAAGTTTTCTCTTTAACATACAGACTTTGTCAGATAGATACATGTGGAATAATGGGACTGTTGAAGACCACTGTAATTATGTTTTTAAATTTTTGAGATATTTCAATATCATTTTTAATATATATTTTTATTTTATTTATTTTTATGTGTATGAATGTACTGTCTGCAAGTAGGTTTGTACACTAATGTCATGCAATGCCACTGAGGTCAGAAGAGGGCGTCAGATTCCCCTAGAACTGGAGTTAAAGATGGTTCTCAGCCACCGCGTGGGTCCTGGGGATTGAACCTAGGTCCTCTGAAAGAGCAATGGGCACTCTCAACTGCTAGGTCATCTCTCCAGACCATCAATATCATTTTTAAAGACTGCTAATCCACATCCCTACCAATGGAAATGGGGATTGCCAAACTTGCTGTAATTTCCCCTTAACATTTTTTATTTAGTTTTATGTATATGAGTATTTTACCTATATGTATGTCAGTGCACCAGGTACATGCAATGCCTGATGAAGCCAGAAGAGGATGCCCAACTCCCTGGAACTGTAGTTACTGACAGTTGCCAGTATGCGGTGCCAAGAATCGACCCTGGTCCTTTGCAACAGCACCCTGTGCTCTAACCCATTGAACAATCCCTCCAGCCCCCATTTTCCTTTTTATAAGGACAGATGTGTTGTGATACTTGAATGTAGTTTCAATTTAGACTCATTCCTCTTTCCAGCCCCCCCCCTTAGTTTTTTTGCCATACATGTCTTGCATCTTTTTTTTTTTTTCAGTATTTTTTAAAGCTGTTCTATGCAGAGGTTTATAGTTTGGGGGTGAAGTTTACTGTTTCAGTCAGTTCTTTGACCCAGTCCTTTTGTTATTATTCTCTCCAATTTGTATTGCTCCAAAATATGCATATATACTCTTCACATGTATACCAAAATTATGATGTCTGAAAGCAAACTGTATATTAATTCAAAAACATGTTTAAGAATTCACATTTTCCCCTTTGTATTAGTCACTTTTCTGTTGTTGTGATAAAACCACCAAGGGAACTTATAAAAGGAAAATTTATTTGAGCTTACGATTGATGATTCCAAGCAATTAGAGTCCAATGTAGCAGGGAGACATGGTGGTCAGGGCTGAGGCAGAAAGCCAAAGTTCACATCCTCTGATGAGCATGGGAAGGGGAGAGGGAGAGACTGGAGACTGCAAGGCTTGTTGAACTCACTAAGCCTGCCCCCAATGACGTACTTCCTCCAGCAAGGCCACACCCCCTAAGACCTCCCAGAACAGTGCTACCAACTGGGGACAAAATGTCTAAATACTTAAAGCCTATGGGGGACACTCTCATTCAAACCACCACATTCCACTCCCTGGCCCCCATAAGCTCATGACCATATAAAATGCAAAATGCATTTAATGCAACCTTAAAAGTCCCCTTAGTCTTTACCAGTCTCAATTCTATTCAAAAGTCTACAGTCCAAAGTCTCTTCTGAGGCTCAGGTCAATCTCCTAAACTGTAAGCTCCTGTAAAATCAAAAGACAAATTACATACTCCGAACATACAGTGGAACTGAATACAAATTCCCATTCCAAAAGGGAGGAGTAGAGGCATAGTGAGGAAATATTGGACCAAAAGAAGACCGAAAACCAGCAGGGCAAACACCAAGTCCAGTCACTCCTCATGCGACTTCTGGGACTTGACTTCCAAAGGGCTTAGATGGCTCAGCTCTTCCAGCTTTGCATGCAACATACATCTCTTCCTTAGGCTGGTACCACTCCCTGTATGCAGCTCTCCTTGGCAAATATCTCCCAGCTCTGTCATCTCAAATGTCTTCTTGGGGTCTCCACTGCCAACCATGCTTCACATTCACAGCTTCATGCAATGGCCTATCAGGGCCTTCTTTATTCAGGGACAACCCTGCTGCACTCTGCCTGGCCTCAGTGGCTCTCTGAAACTGTGGAGGAAGAACTGATGACCCCTTCACTCCTGTATCCTTCATGCCTCTAAAGCCAGCACCATGTGAATGAAACTGCTGAGTTTGGCTGCAAGTTTGGAATGGAACCTGTCCTACTTCATCCACATTCACAAATTTTCTCTGCCCTTTCAGTATTTTCCTTTCAAAAGTTGGAGGCTTAACTGGGTGTGGTCTTGCCCTGAAGGTACTGTTTCTGTTGTTTACTTATAAATCTCGAGGCCTCTCCTTAATCAGTTTAATCTTACTTTTTCCATTGTTAACTTGTAAATAGCTTGGCCTCTCCTTAATCACTTTAATCTCCTTATCAAAGGGAGCCTCTCCATCACTGGCCTTGTCCCCACCTTTAATCTTTCTAGTGCACTTTTCAGATCCAAACTGTACATTCTGCATTTCTTTCTGCCTCATCTGCTCTTTTTCATTGTAGATCTGCATAACATTCACCATTAATAGACAAACCACCATTTCTACATTAGGTTGTCTTGAAATATCCTCCCCCAAAGACATTAGTACATTGCTTTTTTTTTTTTTTTGGTCTTTTTGAGACAGGGTCTCCCTGTAGACCCAGCTATCATGGAACTCACTCTGTAGACCAGGCTGGCCTTGAACTCACAAAGATCTGCCTGCCTCTGCCTCCCAAGTGCTAGGATTAAAGGCTTGTGCCACCATGCCTGGCTAGTCCATTGCTTTTCAACTTAGCATCATACAAGCATTTGGGCTGTGGGCAAACTGAGGCCAGACTCTTTGCCAAAGTATCCCAATTGCTGCCTAAGTCTTTATTTTCCTTTGGAACTACATTTTTTGCTTTCTTCCAGGCTTCTACTAGAATGGCCCATTAAGCTCTGCTTATAGAAGTCACCAGCTTTTCTAGCCCAAAGTTCCAAAGTCTTCCACATTTCTCCAAACACCCACATGGTCAGGTTCTTCACAGCCAACAGCTCACTCTCTGGTACCAAATACTGTATTAGTCACTTTTCTGTTGCTGTGATAAAACCACCGTGACCAAGGGAACTTATAAAAGGAAGAG
>VZQC01011754.1:50082-126960 GCA_009823505.1 Rhizomys pruinosus | reverse complement strand
TATATATATATACATATAAATACCTAGTAGTAAGGCAAACTGATTTATATGTATATATATTCCCTGAAAGCAACTGTGCCATTATAATGTGAATTTATATATACATATAAATCAGTAAATCAGTTTGCCTTACTACTAGGTATTTGTTGCTAGCATCCACAAATGAGGGATACCATTTGCCATGTTTTTTTCTAGGACTGTGTTACTTCACTTAGCATAATGTCTTCTAGTTCCATCCATTTATCTGCAAAGTTCATGATGTCATCTTTCTTTACTGCTGCATAGAATTCCATTGTGTATACATACCACATTTTTTCTATCCACTCATTGGTTGAGGGTCACTTGGGTTGGTTCCAGCTCTTTGCTATTGTGAAGAGGGCTGCAATAAGCATAGATGTGCATGTATCTTTGCGGTAGGATGAGTTTTGTGGGTATATACCGAGGAGTGGTATGACTAGGTCAGGAGGTAGACTCATTTTGAATCTTTTAAGGATTCTCCACACTGCTTTCCATGATGGGTATATGAGTTTACATTCCACCCAGCAGTGGATGGGTGTTCCCCTTTCCCCATAACCTCTCCAGCATTTGGTATCTTTTGTTTTCATAGACCTTTTGGCTATTCGTGTATCTTCTTTTGAGAAATGTCTCCTCCGTTTTGTTTTGTTTTTTGCCCATCTTTGTTTTCCTTATTATTTTTATTTTATGTGTATGGGTGTAGTGCCTACATAGATGTAAGTGCGTCCATGCTGTGCAATGGCAGCCAGGGTCAGAGGAAAGCATTTAATCCCCTGGAACTGGAATCATGAAGGGTTTTTAGCTGCCATGTGGGTTTTGGAAATCCAACCTGGGTCCTTTCCAAGAGCAACCAGTGTTCTTAACTGCTGAGCCATCTCTCCATCCCCATAGACCTCTTAAAAATATTAATTCTTGTAGTACATGACTATAAGAAATATTTCCATTTATTTATGTCATCTTTAATTTCTCCTATCATTTTAATAGTTTTCCTTATATAAACCTTTACACTTAAACCTTTTCCTAATACTTGAATTGTATAAATGAGATTCCTTTTGATTTCTTATTTTGCATAATTTTTTGTTACTGTATAAAATTCTGCAGGTTTTTATTATTAGGTTATATCCTGCATCTTTACTGAATTCACTTATGAACTCTAACAGTTTTGGTGGAATATTTAGCATTTTCTACATGTAAAAGCATTCAATTTATAAGCAGAGTTACAGTTAATTCTTCTTTTCAGATTGGATGCCTTTTATTTCTTTTTCTTGCCAAATTGCTTTGGCTAGGACTTCTAGTACTATATTAACAGTAGTGGTGACAGCAAGCATCCTTGCATATCTTAAATGTGTTTATGATTTAACTTTAGAACTGTTAACTTCAAGGTCATGTTCATGCTCTGTGTCTTGCTATTTATCTGTATTAAGATATATGACATAAATATATAATTATGGAAAAATGGATATAAATAGTTTGGGTGAAAACTGGAGAAGAAATAATTGCTTCTGTTCCTGCTTTACTCATATCAACATTGCAGTTTATAGAAAGCTGTGTTCTTGTGTTATTGGAACTGGGAGATAAGTCCTTCTCAGCTGGGTGCCAGACCTTCTGGAGGGCTATCTCTATACTTAGAATGATATACTTCAAAGGGATCTGGGCCTGCAAAATATAATGTGAAATATATCTGAGGGATCTCTGTTACACTTAAGATCAGTGAACAGATTCGTGACTCTGCCTCATTACACAAATTTCTATGAGAGACAAAACACACAACAGGACTGGAGAGATGGCTCAGCAGTTAAGATCACTGGCTGCTCTTGCAGAGGACCCAAGTTTGATTCCCAGCAACTAACAACTATTTGTAATTCCAGGTGCAGGGGATCCAACACTCTCTTCTAACCCCCATGGGCATTGCACAACACAGGCACACCTACACACTTGCAGGCAATACACTCATACACATAAAGTTTAAAAATAATGTATTTATTCTTAATAAATGACAAAAATGAATATGCGTCTTTTCTCTCTTTTGTGTAGTCGGCTTGAAATCTTCTCACTCTGGGTGACATGGTAGGAATAGGTGAGTGAACACCTATTATGGCTTAGGCAAAGAGGTGACATCTCAGTATAAGCTGCTTGTGGAAGAGACAGGAAACCCTGTAGCTTCAGATCTACCTATTCTTACCAGTGTTCCCTTGGGAACATTTCTCCATCTTGCTGGTCTTCTGAGTAAAATGAGGAGGTTGTTTCTCTCATGCTGTATCTGGCTCCAGTGTTTCATGAATCTATTTTCAGGACCCAGTCTGCAGTACCTGAAACACTTACCTATGCAGGATCCACTCATTCCTTCTGAACTGATGTCTATTATTTTTTTTTTTTTATTATTTATCTTTGTATGTGTATGAATGTACTGTCTGCATGCAGGTCTGTGCACCCGTGTCGTGCAATGCCGCGGAGGTCAGAAGAGGGTCTCGGTTTCCCTTGGAACTGGAGTTCTCCTGGAATTGGAGTTACAGACGGTTCTTAGCCGCCATGTGGGTGCTGGGGATCGAACCCGGGTCGTCTGCAAGAGCGTCGGTGCTCTTAACCGCTAGGCTATCTCTCCAGTCCCCTGATGTCTATTATTAGCCATCTTCTTTTTTGGCAAATTAGGGCAATCAGACCCCTGTTTATCTCTTGCCCTTATCCTGGGCTGCACTTTAGCTGGCAGAGCTGGAGGCACCAAACCTTCTTCACAGAGCCAGGTGGTCTTCATGAGTTCATAACTGAGTTTCCTGAGAAAGTGACATGCATAATAGAATTGCCACATATTTGTTTCTGAGATTGCTGTGTCTGCCAGCTGGGTTCAAAATGAAGAGTCAGACAGCATTCTCCCACCTCTGCCAAACAGAAAGTGCTTTTGTGGGTCTTCAAGTTTTCTGAGTCCTGGCTTACAACTGTGAGATAAACAAGATTTTGTGCACAACCAGCAATCTATCTGAGTTTAAAGCAAGAAAACTAAACCAAAAAGAATTACTGTTGTTTCCAGTGGTTCCTGACAGGCAATGTATCAGAAATTTGGGACAGAATTGAAAATGTTTTTGTCTCAAGCCCTCATTAACATTTTCTGAGATAATCATTAGAATGAGATAACTTTACATTTTACTTATTAACTCATCTAAGTACCTCTACCAGCCTCCTCTATTCCTTGTTAGCAACCTCTCCAAAGTAAGTATCTATGAGATACAAATTTTTTCTTGTGGGCAGGAGGAATGAAGAATTTAAAACTGGAGTCACTGCACTGTATTAAGAAGCAATATGGTTACAATGACTTAGCTAAAGACTAATGACAATTTAAATGAAGATGGAGTCCCAAGTAATGAGGAGGGAGTGGGCTTAAGCAATCTTGCATATCATTGAGCAGAAATCCTGAACCCTGAGACAAGGAGGAATCCAGCATGGTTTATATGTTTTGGTTTGGGTGATTGTTGGCTGGTAATAATTATTCACTCAAGACAGCAGGGCTGAGGAAAGGTGAGGTCTGATAAAAAATATGAGTTTATGTATACTGGATGTTAATGCTCTATCAGATGTATCAGTTTCCTCCCACTCTGTGGGTTTTCACTTCACTTCCTTGATTGTTTCTTTCGCTGTACAAAAGCTTTTGGGTTTGATGAGGTCCCACTTGTCACCTGTTGTACTTATTTCCTGTGCAACTGCTGTTTGATTTAGAAAGTCCTTTCCAACACCTATGTCTTATAGGTTGCTGCCAACTTTTTCTTCTATCACCTTCAGGGTTTCAGGTTTCAGGTCGAGATCTTTGATCCACTTGGAGTTTATTTTTGTACAGGGCAAGAGGTAGGGGTTTAATTTTGTTCTTCTACAAATGGTGATCCAGTTTTGCCAACACCATTTGCTGAAGATGCTATCTTTCCTCCATTGATCTTCAATTTTGTTCCATTGGTCAATGGTTCTTTTTTTTTTATTTTTTTTTTATTTTTATTTTTTTTGCCAGTACCAGGCTGTCTTTTTGACTATAGCCCTGTAATATAGCTTGAAGTCTGGTAATGTAATCCCCCGAGTATTGCACTTTTCACTTAGGGCTGCTTTAGCTATTCGTGGTCTTTTGTTTTTCCATATGAACTTAACAAAGAAGTAAGAAAACAAATGACCTACTCAAAAGATGGAATAAAGAGATGAACAGAGACTTCACCAGTAAGGAAGATGGCTGAGAAACATCTTAAAAAGTGTTCAACATTATTAATAATTAAGGAAATGCAAATGAAACCATACTAAGGTATCATCTCACTCCAATAAAACTAGCCAAGATTAAGAAAACAAAAGACGCCAAATACTGGAGAGGTTGTGGGGAAAGGGAAACACTCATCCTCTGCTGGTAGGAATGTAAACTGGTACAACCACTATGGAAATCAGTGTGGAGAACCCTTAAAAGACCAATGACCCGGCGATACCTCTCCTGGGTATATACCCACAGAACGCATCCTACTGCAAAGATACATGCACAACTATGTTTATTGCAGCTCTCTTCACAATAGCAAAGAGCTGGAACCAACCCAAATGCCCCTCAACTGATGACTGGATAACAAAAATATGGTAATCTACACAATGGAGTTCTATGCAGCAGTAAAGAAAGATGACATCATGAGCTTTGATGGTAAATAGATGGCACTCAAAGCCATTATGCTAAGTGAAGTAACACAGTCCCAGAAAAAAAAAAAGGTGAATGGTTTCCCTCATTTGTGGATGCTAACACAAATCTGCAGTTGGCAGGCAAACTGAGCAACTGTATTATTATATTTCATTGTATCTGAAAGCAACTGTGCTATTCCAATGTGAATCTCTTAATGGGCTCTAGAATTGTCCTACTACTTGTATTCATGCATTGTAACTACCATATATGAATGGAAGATATGTATTAATATTCTAGTCATATTCTTTTTACCTGCATGTAACTTTACTGTTAAAATGTGAATCTCTAAATGTGTTTAGGGATTAACCTATAGTTTATTTTCAGAATTTGTAATTTTGATTTATGTGTGGAGTGCATATATGCATATTTTGGAATAACATAAAATTAAAGGGATCAAAAAAAGAGAGAGAAAAACATAATAAAAAAACTGACCAAAACAGTAAACATGTGCATCGAAAAGGTTATAAAAGACTGAGGAAAAGATACAAGACAGGACTTAACATGTATGACAGAGTCCATGAGCTCTGGCGGGGGGACGTAAGGGGTGAGCATGGATGGGGGAAGAGTCTAGATTTGATTGAGAAATTTTATATGAAATGCACTCAATAAAAATAAAAAAAAAATGAGCTGAGCTGCCTAAGTCTCAGCAACTGGGGATGTCCTAGATAAGGTCATCGATTGTTTAGCAGTGGTGACACATTCTGAGAAATGCATCTGTAGGCAGTTTCATTGTGCAAGCCTCTGAAGACTTTGCTTACCCAATCTTATGTGCTCACTACAAATGAGCCTCTCAGTGCAGTCCAGACACCCAACCAATGCGTAAGGCTCCTGCTAGTGTGCCATGGAGTACTTGCTATCTATAAGCTGGTGGTGCACTAATTATGTCTACATGAATGCTTACAGAAACACAGGAGCAAAACATTGCATGACTACATTATAATGTTTCTAGGTGAATAGAGGTTTATAAAACTGTGATCTTGATATTATTTGTATTTTCTAAAGCCACAGAACTGAACCCAAGAGGTTAATTCACTTAGCAAAGTAAATCACAATAGATGGCAGATTGGGGATGCAAAGTCATGTCTATCTTGTCCTTGTTTTAAATAGCTGAAGCAAACGTTTAAAACAAAAGCCATGTGGATCCTCTGAGCATTCAAAGCCTTTTGTTTGGAAAATCTGTATTGGAGTGTCTTTCTGTCAACCCCCAAACTACATTTGAGAAAAATAAGGGTCTGGGAGAAGTTTCAATCCTACTGTTTTATCACATTGAAATATGCACCTGCCTCCTATCTATTCTCTTTCAAAATCCGGGTTCTAGAGTTATGTGCAACAGCCAGAGGCTTTGGCTAGCATCTGGAAGCTACACAGAGTCAGCAGCCCTGAGGTTTGCTAATTCTACTTCCTCTCAAATAAGCCATTTCTGGTTGAAGCTGTACCTCCTGTGGTTCCCATTCAGGTGTGTGTGTGTGGGTGGGTGGGTGTGGCAGAGAGTTTACAAGCAAAACAACTGCACTCTTGCACTCTTCTCCAGGGCTGTGGTGGCCAGATGGTTTCTCTCTGCTCAGCCTTTCATCTCACACTCCTCTCTCAACAGCCCTTTGGTTTCTCTTCTTCCAAACACCAAATGTGCTTCAGCTCCAATGCCAGCTGCTTGGTTTCCTCTGCAGAGAGCTTTTACCTGTATACCATCTGTTCCAGCCTCTCTAGAGAAAGTGAGGGCTCCTGTATGAAGTAATTCCTGGTCTTGACCTAGAAGCCGACAGGACATTTGTGTACAAAGGGTCTTGCAGAGTGCGTTTTTCCTGCCTACCATGAGAACCCTCTCTCAGCTGCTTTCACTTGCCTACCAGGACTGCCTCATGTGACAGCTTAAAGCTATCAGGTCTAACTTCAGGTGTCTTGCTGCTGGCCTAATCTCAATGGCTTTTTCTTTCAAGTCAGTTCATTCCATTACTGACACTGGAGTTTCAAATCTGGCAGAAAAATTTTAAGTATGGCGAAAGGAAATGAGACAGTAGATTTGATAATATCAGAATGTAAGTGTTACCTAATTAATAGTTTTAGATGCCTTGAATCTGGGCATCTTGTGAAGTGTAAGCTTACACAGTAAGTTTATCACAAATTTGACATTTTTTATGTCAGTGACACTAGATTTCCTCATCAGTCTTCAACAAGGACTGCGGTAACTGAATGATGTGGAAGGCTTACTGATGCATGAAATAAGTTAAAAATGCTCATTTGATTTGAATAAGTTTTGAGCCCTGGAGCAAAATTGAGCATCATGTTGTTGGCTAAGGTGAGTAAAGACACTGGGAGGGTCAACGAAAGATTTAGCAAGGGAAGAGGTACACCCAGGTTCCTTGCAGCATCTTTCCCCCAAGATAATTAATTCCATGTCTCTTTATTTGCTTTTTATTTAGTTCCTTATATGGAATTTTTCTAATGTTAATCTTTTGCAATAATCAGTTTGGGCAAAACTTGAGTCTCTAAGCAGCTCTGCCCTCTGAGCCTATTATCAGTTGGTCTCTGGCAAATGGTACTGGGGTGCCGTAAGGCAGGTTACTGAAACCAGCTCATCCCTGCTTCCTTGTGGCCCCATCACGAGCCCCTCTCCTGTGGATGATCTCGTTCTGTGCTATCCTCATCTTATTGCTCATTCTTTTAGCCCTCAGATGCCTACTGTAGAGAAGAAATAAAAACTTGAGGGTTCAACAATTGAGCCTATGGAATAAGCTGATGGATTAATTGGGTGGAAAAATGTATAAAATTATTATAAACCTATCACATAAAAGAAAAGTGAATATTCCCACAACACAGTAAGACTTAGAACTGTATATACCTTAAAATTTTTTTTTTAATTTTATTTATTTCCGTATGTGTATGAATGTATTGTTTGCATGCAAGTCTGTGCACCCGTGACGTGCAATGCCGCGGAGGTCAGAAGAGGGCGTCGGACTCCCCTGGAACTGGAGTTCTCCTGGAATTGGAGTTTCAGACGGTTTTCGGCCGCCATGTGGGTGCTGGGGATCGAACCCGGGTCCTCTGCAAGAGCGGTCGGCGCTCTTAACCACTAGGCCATCGCTCCAGCCCAGAACTGTATATACCTTTGAGGAGAGATGCAGATGTACAGACAAGTTGAGGGACAATAAAAATATATTGGGAAAGGTGAGTGGGCCCAAGGCCCTCAGAATATGTAGGATTTTGTCTGTGCCTTTGTCAACCTGCAAATTCTTCTGTGCACTCATCATTTCCAATTCCCCAGAAGGAGTTGGTGACAACTGAGTTAAGGAGATAGGGTCTTGGTCTTCTGAGGGATGGTGGTGGCAGAGCTGTGAGAGGTCAAGAGGAAGACTCTGGTGAGCAGAGTTTCTTGTCCTTCAAGCAGAAGACTCTCAGGTAGTCAGTTGCCCTTATTCTCAGCACTCTTGTTGACACAAGCACTTTATTAATGTAGATCTTTGTAGATGAGGACTTGTGTCATAAAAGGCATCTTTCTGAATCACTTCTTTGTCAGCAGTTTCTCAAAATAAGTAACTCACTATATGCCAAAACATTATATTTTTAGGTGTCATTCTCATCTGCTGTTGCCATATTTTGGAGTGGGATATTCTGAGTCCCAGCACTATCCTGTGAAGTTCACACATGATGTTGAGAATAGCTCTGATTGTTGTGAGCGTTGGAGATTCTTACATAAAACTGATTTAAGAAATAAGAAAATAGCTGTGATTAAAATTAAGCTTTGCTTTTACTGTAAATTGTAAACCAGGTTTGTGTTTCATTTAAATGGGTCTATCTCAGGCTCCTGCTTTGTGCTTCTTCCCAGAACTTAGCTGTTCAGTATAATTAGGGAAATAAGAACACAGGGCAATTGGGTGGTTCTCCAGTGGTCATTAAGAGTATTATGGACTGGGCGTGGTGGCACATGCTTTTAATCCCAGCCCTCGGGAGGCAGAGGCAGGTGAATCTCTGTAAATTCAAAGCCAGCCTGGTCTACATATCGAGCTCCAGGCCAGCTGGGACTAAGGGGAGACCCTGTCTCAAAAAGACAAAAAAAAAGAGTATCAAGGGGTGGGGGGATTAGGGGGTACTTTCTGACTTTCTGAAGACTCTTACCACTGGAATTTCTGAGTCTTAGTCTGGATTAGACTGACAATTTGCCATTTCTGTCAAGTTTCCTGGTAAACTAGTATCACTGGTGTGGAGACTATTTTTTAAATTTTATTTATTTTTTATGTATATATGAATGTACTGTCTGCATGTAGGCTTGTGCACCCATGTTGTGCAAGGTTGTGGAGGTCAGAAGAGGGTGTCGGATTCCCCTGGAACTGGAGTTAAAGACAGTTCTCAGCCACCATGTGGGTTCTGGGAATTGAACCCAGATCTTCTGCAAGAGCAGTCAGTGCTCTTAACCACTAGGCCATCTCTTCAGCCCCATGGTGTGGAGACTTTTCAAAAACACTGCCCTAAATCAAATGAGGTGCTGAATGCACAGAAATTCTCCCCTTGATCACTTTTTTCCCGTTTTATGCACCTTGCCTTTTTTTTTTTTTTAGTTAGTTCAATTTAATTAAAAAGTGTAAGTTCATTGGTAACATTACTTTTGAATTTTTTGTGATTTTCATACACTATATCTTTTTTGATGCTTATTTTTTATTATACATATATTTTTTTGTACAAGAGCACCTCACCTTTCTATCTCCACTCAATTATATCTCTAAACAAATAGAGAGACCATTTTGCATATATATGAGGATAAAATCAGAAAACACATCTGCCAGCCATTGCCTGTTTCTCTCTCCATTCCTCAATCAGTTTTGCCTGTTCTGCTGGTCCTTATCTCCAGACTCTACCTTTTAAATTACTTATTTCTTTAGAGTAAAAATCTAATGGTTTCCCCCTTAAAAGAAACCTGGATGAGATGCTTGGTTATTTCCTGTTCCTTCTTCCCAACAGTAACACATGGATTGGGATTGATCACTGAACAGGGTGGGTACTGTGGACTGATCTACATATCTCTCATAGGAGGAATATTGACATCTCTATTATCACCCTTATTTTATCATTTCTTCTATTTATTTATTTATTTATTTATTTATTTATTTATTTTGAGACAAATTCTTACCATGCTGCTCAGGCTGGTAGTAGACTTCTAGTCACAGCCTCAAGCTGGAAATACAGGCACATACCTTCACAGTAACCCTGCATGTACTTATGCACACAGGTGACTACAGTCAAGTAATTGAACAGAAGAGCAAATACAGATGGATGAAATGAAGCAAAGCTGTTGCTGAGGAATGCTAATCTTGCTGACATCTGAGGTCTCTCTCCATATCATACAATTTATGCAGACCAGGAACTCTTCAGAGCATATAACAAGATGTGATGTGTAATTGGGATGGCCATTGTTTGCCGAAGGTTTTAGTAAATGCCAGGAGTACTGTAATGTGTTCCCATGCATTCTTCCTTAAGGAACATGACTCCTCGAGGCGGGTCCTATTTTTTTCACCAAGTCAAGTAATCTTCAGAAATTGAAATCATTTGCTCCAGGTCCCTCGGCTAGTAATTGGCAACGCTAGCTTTTGCACTCAGATTGGTCTCATTTCAGTCTATCCTGTTCTCGCCTCTGCTGTGTCAAGGTCATCAGAACTCTTTAAGAAACAGAATGGAAAAGGGAAAATGATTCGGGAGAAGGAATTTAGTTGCAGCCTAATTTAATGATTTGATGACCAAGCACAATAAAGAAATAAATAGCAAAATTTTACTGTGTATTCACTCTTATTCTGTGTGCTCATCTGTGTACTCCCTCTAATCTGTTTATTCTTGTGCTCTCTCTTTTTTGTGTACTCTATTCTCTGTACTCAGTCTATTCAAGGCTTTCTGTACATGACTTTTCTTACTTTTCACTTTTCAGAAGTATGATGTGGCTCCTACTAGTACCTCCATATCACAGATGGGAAAAGTGAGATTGGGTGTAAGTTGCCCAGGGTTCTTTGTTTGTTGCTGTATTCACACAAATCAGTCACACCGCCCCTTCCCAGAGTTCCCCACGCAGGTTCACAGTGAGCACAGCCTGCCTGCCTGGTTTATCTGATATTCAGATCCAAAGAAGGGCTAACTCTTCCCAGACCCCCTTTCTTGATCTTCTTCTTCTTTACTCCATGGTTACTTGTATGTCCTTCCCTCCTCCCTTCCCAGTTAAATGCCACCATTTTCACCATTTCCAACTTGGAAGCTAGAGGGGGAGTGGGGTTATAAAGCTTAGGTGGTGTGAAAAAAAAGAGGGGAATGTATTAGCTAAAAAAAAGAAAACTAAAAATAGACACAATATCTGAACTTGAGTGCATGTGTACACCTACCTGAAGGCTATATAACAAGAAACACAGTGCCAGACAGGAAAGCCTTCTCTTAACTTGTTGGTCAGGGTAGTGCAAGAGGCTCCCAAAATAGCATGGACTATCGCCACAGCCCTTTATTACCTCCCAGAACTTGGAAGTAAGTCCCTACTGCTGAAGAGAGGACATAGATCAGACACAGGACTTGGAAAAAATGGAGCTGGAACTGACCTGGAAGCCTCCTTCCTGAGAGCTATAGATCAGACACAGGACTTGGAAAAAATGGAGCTGGAACTGACCTGGAAGCCTCCTTCCTGAGAGCTAGCTTTCATAGTTGTAGAGGATACTAGACAAGCAGCTAATGGAGAAAAATCAATCAATAGTTCAACTCAGCTCAAAAGTAATTATCACAACAATGACTGGCACAACAAACTATAGTGGTATAGTAGTGGCACTTTTATTGTGTGGGTAATCAACAGCTCTCTAATTGGGAGTGAACTCATGAATGGCACTGTAACCATAGCCAAATACACACAGAGATCCTGAGAAAACCCAATCTCTGTCACATCTTTAGAGAAATTAAATTTCTTATTTATTTATTTATTTATTTTGTATGTGTATGAATGTACTGTCTGCATGTAGGTTTGTGCACTAGTGTTGTGCAATGCCATGGAGGTCAGAAGAGGGTGTCGGATTCCCCTGGAACTGGAGTTCTCCTGGAATTGGAGTTTCAGACGGTTCTCAGCCGCCATGTGGGTGCTGGGGATCAAACCCCGGTCCTCTGCAAGAGCAGTCGGCACTCTTAACCGCTAGGCCATCTCTCCAAATTTCTTACTCTATGCTAAATATGGATGCTTATATTTACAGATAAGTATACAATTTGCCTTTCATCAAAGAACCTTCTTTTTGTAACAGATAGAGACTACTATGGAGTTCCCAAACTGGTCAAACATAGAGAATATAATATCTGAGAGATTCACAACCCTACCTGACAGATCCTATAGTGGAACCTCTACACCTAAGTCTCATCTAACATAGCAAAACAGGGGTAGAGAGAATACTAATGCATCACTCAACTTTCACTAGTGAAGCTTCCTCATGCAACAGAGTGTGATGCATGCAGAGGGCCACAGCTGGCCAAAGTGTGCAGAATTAGAGACTGCAGAGTATGTGTCCCTGGATAGGACTTCTATATTAAATCTCAGCCACCCATGCCCCAGGGACCATTGTAGAACATGGAATAGAAAGATTTTAAGAGCCAGGGTCAGTGCATAAACATAAGGAAACAGTCTTCCAGGACTCTGGGAAATTGCAACAATGGTGACAGCATGCACTAGACCCATGAAGATTCAATCAGACAAAAAGCCATCATAGAACTGGAGAAATAGGCAACAGGCCCCAACCTCAGCCAAAGAATTCAACTGATTACTGCTTAGTGAAGGAGAGTTGATCTTTAGCAGAATGACTCTAGATAGGCAGGTTGACCTAGACTCCAGAGGATCAACTTGCATCCAGGGACAACTGGATACAGAAGCTTGACTTTACAGGCCTTCATACATATGATAGAATACATGAAATCCAGTGGTGGTGAGGGGATATAGGGGCCATGGATGGGGAAGAGAGTCTAAACGTAACTAAGATTTATTGTATGAAATGTACAAAAATTCAACAAAACAGACATTAAAAACATTAAAAACAATAAAAAAAGACCTCTCTCTATTACCACCTATTTTTCTTGAGGCTGGCAGTAGATTTGGGTTTTGTTTTCCTTATTTTGCAAATTGTTAAAAATATTAGTAAAAAGGGCAGGGCTTTGGTATCAGGCAGACCTTCCTTGTAATTCCTAGCCAGGCTGCAGGCTGCAAAGGCTAATGTGTTGTCCAAGCTTTATGAAGCATTTAGAGGACTTGTGTTCACTGATGTATGTGAAAGCCAATAGCTCAGAAGTTGCTTCGTAGCACACGCGTGAATTCTTTCCTTTTCAGGGTCTTTCAAGTGTGTCTCTAGTTCTTTGATTTCAATACACTTTTACATCAAGCTTTATTTTTCATCTAGGTGTTTGCTCCCCTCCTTCCAACATTTCCTTTATATCATTATCAGAACTATGTTTATAAAATAGAGACTTCTGCCATATCAGTAGTCTTTTTAGAAACCTTTGGTGGCAGCCTTTCTTAAATGAGAAGTCTTCTTGGTTAATCAAACTGTGGCCTCATCTTCGCTCATTTTCTTCTTTTTTTAAAAATTTTTATTTATTTATTTAATGTGTATGAATGTATTGTCTGCATGTAGGTCTGTGCACCCGTGTCGTGCAATGCCATGGAGGTCAGAAGAGGGTGTCGGATTCCCCTGGAACGGGAGTTAAAGATGGTTTTCAGCCGCCATGTGGGTGCTGGGGATCGAACCCAGGTCCTCTGCAAGAGCAGTCAGCGTTCTTAACTGCTAGGCCATCTCTCCAGCCCTCATTTTCTTCTTACACAGTATCTCAGTCATTTTAGAAGGTAGGGAATACTGACACACAGCACACTTTCATATCTCTGGTCTTTGCATGTACGTCTTCTCTATCCTGGAATGTCTTTTACTGTCTGTTGTATAATGATCTCTTACAATGATGTTCTGGGTTTAATTCAATGCTACCTCCTACTCAAAACCTTTTCTTTTCTTTGGATATCCCAGAAAAATTTCTATCTTTTTTATATTGGCTTAACACATGTTTCTTCCTCTTTAGACAACTAAGTCATGATATTTTAGTTATTCTCTTATGCGAAATTATACTTATGATGCACTAAGAAAAATTCCATTTAGTACTTTTTAATTTCAGTTTTTTTATAGGTACATAATATTTGACTTGTATTTGATCTTCTTAATTCTATAAATTGGAACTCTCAGTTCTATACATAACAAAGTTAGAAAAATAATCTTAACTGAATATGGTAGAAAGTAAGTATGGTAAGTAGTTTAGGTAGCATTATTATTATTTTTTGTATAGGGTTTCATGTAGCCCAAGTCAGCCTCGAATTGCTATGTAGCTAAGTATAACCTTGAATGTTTTGTCTTCCTGCTTCCACTTCTTAAATTCTTGGATTTCGTGTATCAGCCACCATGCCCAGTTTACATGGTGTTGGGAATCAAACCCAGGGCTTTGCACATGCTACATAAGTACTTTACCAGCTGACCTCTGTTGCAAGCCCCCAGATAGCATTTCTTCAGTCTCACTGTGTATGGAGCACTGTTTTCCCTGCTTATAATTATTAACTGAAATAATCCCCCTCTATAGTCCTGAAAAACGGATAATTACTCTTGTATTTCACTAATGTTTAGATATATCTTGTTCCAGCTACTTATTGTAATACAATAGATACTCTCCTACCCCAAAGCTTTGTGGCCCCAAGAGAAACAATTTTTTTTGAGGTAGAATTTACTATCTAGCCTCAAGAGTGCTGGAATTATGATTGTGTGCCACCATGACCTTTTATTTTTAATTTTATTTATTTTCGTATGTGTAGGAATGTACTGTCTGCATGCAGGTTTGTGCACCCGTGTCGTGCGATGCCATAGAGGTCAGAAGAGGGCGCCGAATTCCCCTGGAACTGGAGTTAAAGATGGTTTTTAGCCGTCATGTGGGTGCTGGGGATGGAAACCGGGTCCTCTGCAAGAGCAGTCAGCGCTCTTAGCTGCTAGGCCATCTCTCCAGCCCCCACCATGACCTTTTAAATCTAAGCTCTGAAACTAAAAAGTGGTTCCGTAGCCAGCTAAGAGGTAGGCAGGTAGGCAGGTTGACAAGTGGTTCAGCAAGATCTCAGTATGTTGGTCAAATTCCAAATGGCTCTGCATCTTTCCACCATAATAACTGGGATAAAGTGATAAGAGGCCTCTTTGTTGTTGTTGTTTTGTTTTGTTTTTCCAGATAGGATCTCACTCTGTGTCAGTCTGGACTGGAACTTGCTTTGTAGACCAGGTTGGCCTTAAACTCACAGAGATTACCTGCCTCTGCTTCATGAGTGCTGAAATTAAAATGTGTGCCACCATACCTGGAACTTGGGAAGGCTTCTTGATCCTAGACTTTGCCATAAGTGTCTCTTCAAACCTATCCATGATGTTGACCCAGACAAGGGGTGAGACAAGCAAAGATTCCCATGCTGGGGAAAGAGGCTACAAATTCTGTTGTGTATTTGGGGAAGAATCAGTCCCCCATGTGTATCCCTACCCACTATGTCATCTCTGAACCTGATCTGTAATTAATGCTTAGAGGCATGCAGGGTATCTGGCCTCTTTTCAGGTCTCTTCCACTTCCCTCACATTGAGGTCATGGCTTCCATAGTGCGATGGGTGTGTGGGCCTCACAGAGGCTTCCCTTGCAGCTTCTTAGTTGGGGTGACTTCTTTTGTAGCAGTCTGTAGTCATGACATGTCTTAAAATCAACGGCATTTTAGGTGACACATGATATGCCTCTACTTCAAAGATCAGAATTTTGAGCCCTAGTAATTTCAATGAAATTAACAAAGGTCTAATAGACAGAACTGCTAAGGAACAAAAAGGATATGATCCCAAATAGTCTGCAAACACTGCCATTTTGGGTATGGGGAAGCATTAATGTTTGGAAATGCAGCAAAACTTACCTTTTCTTATATTGTACCTTTTTATTGAATGTCTTTTTTGAAACCTCAGTATATTTTAAAAAATATTTTATTCATTATTTTAATTTTATGTGTCTGAGTATATTGCCTGCATGTATGTAAGTGCTACTATATTGTGCAATCCCTGTGGAGGTCAGAAAAGGGCACTGGATGCTATGGAACTGGAGTTACTGATGTTTGTTAGCTACCATGCGCATGCTGGGACCCAAACCTGACAAGTGGTTCAGCACTGATCCTTTGTAAGAGCAGCCAGGGCTTTTAACTGCCAAGCCTTCTCTCTAGCTCCCTATTCTGTACCTTTTAACACAAGGTATTCTAAAAATCTTTTTTTAACAGTAAGTGGAAGTTTGGGCTGGAGAGATGGCTCAGTGGTTAAGAACACTGGCTGTTCTTGCAGAAGACATGGGCTAAAATCACAGCATACACGTGGTAGCTAACAACTGTCCATATTTTCATTTGAAGGGGATCTCATGCCCTCTTCTGTCCTCCATAGGTATTACATGACATGGCTGCACCTATATGCATACAAGCAATACAAATAACTAACTAACTAACTAACTAACTAACTAACTAACTAAATAAATAAATGCAATAGGTTGGAGGTTATATTGTAAATAATTTAATATACAAATGATCAAAATTAAATAATTATTATGTTTCATCTTCTAGATAATATATGTTATTAGTTGGCCTAATTGAATGAGGCTAATAACAAAAGTGGTTTGAATGTGCAAAAAAGACCATTAGGAGGAACATTCCATAGTGTTTTTCTTTTCTTTAGCATTTCTACCTTCACTCCATTCTAATTAGCTGGCTCCATCTTCTCTGAGTGCTACAGTGTCCAACAGGCCATCACTTTGCCTCTTTGTCTGAATGGTCTGTGCACTAAATTATGCACTATTGACAACAGAGGTCACATAACTATTTGACACACCTATTTTTAATTCAAAAACTTTGTCTTTCATGGTCAACCAGTATATATTAATTAAATGATAATCAATTTAAGCCCCAGGAACAAAAATATTTTTATTTAATTGTGAATCTCTGTGGTGCTAAAATTTTAATATTTAGTTTTTTAATTTCTCAAAAATTACCTTATTGCCCTTAGCCACTGATTTTTTCTATATAGCTTTACTCTTTAAGAATATTAAACATTTTTTTCTAATTCTATAGAAGTTGAGATAAGCTCTGAACTATTTGGCAATAAAGAACCACGAGTTCTCCTCGAGGTATAAAGCAGCAGTGGAATATTAAATATTTAAAATCTCTGCAAATTTTCCGTCCTAGCTGCCAGCCCTTTCTGAAGAAAGGCATTAGGAGAATTCCCTCTGGTCTCCAGAAGATCCCACATTTCATGAATAAAGGTAATAATACCTTTTCCTCTATTCTGTAAATAAATCTGAAAGAGTTTTTTTATAGAAAATTTCAAAAAGCAAACATATGATGCTTGTTTCATCAAGGTACGAGGTGGCCCCAAATAGATTTTCACCACTCACACACAGCCAGGCATTAGCTGTCAGAAAGCACCATATGTCTCTCAGTCTGGCACCTTGGTGTCGGGTTTTTAGTTGCCTCCAGTTGGAGATGCTCAGTGTCAGACTGTACTAATAAACAAGACAAATAGCTCAGCATCTTTTAGATTTCTTAAGTAGATTTTGGGCATATTTAATTAATCAGATTTGGTAATTGACATATGTTATATCCATATTTCATTTGGGGTAAATGAAACCACTATCTGCTAATGAATAAATATTCTTCAATTATTTTTTGACACTAAGATTCTCTCAGAAATGTCATAATCTACCATTCCCCCCACTCTTTTCTTCTCATTTTTTACTCAGTAGTAAAAATTTGTCTTGCCTATTGTGCTTAGCATTGTGAAGGGCTGTTAGGCTGAAACAGTCACAGGCTCTTTTTCACTGTTCTCACTGACAAAGGCTTCCTTAGTTTTCCACTTGCATTGTGTATTCTGTAACCTAGGCAACTCCCCACCTCACAACCCACAACCTGTCACAAGAATGTAGCCTCTAAAACTGAATCTGTGTCTTTTTTTTTTTTTTTTTGAGTTTTACCAGAATATTCTAAGGCCTCAACTTTTCTAATACTCAGGCAGGTATGGAGTCTACACATCCTGCAAGGAAGAAGGCCTGGGTTTCTATTACTGAGATAGCTGATAGCCGTAGCATTGTGACGACGTTATGTACCATGCAGTTTGTTCTCATGTCTGAGGTTAATGGCCTAGGGCTTTTCTGGATCAGTAAAGACTTTTGTTTATTAAAATCTCTCTTCAAATTCTTAGAATGCCCAAACATCTGGATGCAAAGTTTCCAGGCGAGGGAGCATGAATTCAGCTATGATCCGCGTGGCTGGGGCAGCTTCTGCTGTTCTACCATGCCCTGTGGGATCTCTGGCCACCCTGGAGTGCTGCTGGTTTCACCCTTGAACTCAGTGGCAGTACAGAGCTTCTCATTTATTCCTTGTCAGCAGCTGCTATGGGCTAATTTGCCTCTTAAATAAATGGTCTATTGAAGTGTACTTACCCCTCCACCTGTGAACTATAGGAGATGACCTTTAAGCATTATGAAATGGATTAGAAAACCCACAGAGATATGATGTAAAAATCTGACAAAACAAAACTAAAATAAAGACAGCATAACAAGAGGGAATTACTTATGTGTAATAAAATCAACATGAAGTCAGAGCCCAAGTATCACTGAAGTCCATTAAGTCATAAAATAATGTATTATTGACATAAGGCAAAAATGCAGTCAATGGCTGACAGCATAGCTGAGGCAGTAATGTTGGAATCAGTGCTAATGTCTGAGAATTTTTGTAGATTTAGTTTAATAGCTGCTCAATATATCCAAGAAATTTAAATACATAATGATATATAAAATAACCTATTATAATTTTTAGTTATTTGATGATGTTGATATTGTATGAGGTTTTCAAAAATATAAAGTTATTGTACAAAAGCAATTGTGAATAGAAGTCTCTTTTTGTTTATTTCATTTTTTAAGTTTTTTTATTTTAATTTATTTTTTATGTGTATGAATGTACCGTCTGCATGTAGGTTTGTGCACCTATGACATGCAATGCCACAGAGGTCAGAAGAGGGTGTCGGATTCCCCTGGAACTGGAGTTAAAGACGGTTTTCAGCCGCTATGTGGGTGCTGGGGATCAAACCGGGGTCCTCTGCAAGAGCAGTTGGTGCTCTTAACCACTAGGCCATCTCTCCAGCCCCAGAAGTCTCTCTTTTATTTTTATTTTTATTTTTATTTTATTTTTTTTTTGTCTTTTCGAGACAGGGTCTCCTGTAGCCTCAGCTGTCCTGGAACTCACTCTGTAGACCAGGCTGGCCTTGAACTCACAAAGATCCGCCTGCCTCTGCCTCCCAAGTGCTAGATTAAAGGCGTGCGCCACCACACCCGGCAACAGAAGTCTCATTTTTAAAGACAGTGAATAACAGTTATCTTTCACCTCTTTAAAAAAAGCAAAAAAAAAAAAAAAAAAAAAAAAGCAAATAAAAATGTGAAGGGATTTAAAAAATCCACTTCTTGGTTAATTTCTAAACTGCTTAGGATTCAGGCATTTAAGGTTGACCCGTCTGAACATTGAAAGAAGGAAAAAAGCCTCAGATTGCTACAAACATAAACCCTCTGTGGAACCTACTTGTAACAACTATTTTTAATGGATCCTAATGAAACTTACCTTCTTTTTTTTTTTAATTTTATTTATTTCCGTATGTGTATGAATGTATTGTCTGCATGCAAGTCTGTGCACCCGTGACGTGCAACGCCGCGGAGGTCAAGAAGGAGGGTGTGGACTCCCCTGGAACTGGAGTTCTCTGGAATTGGAGTTTCGACGCTCTCGGCGCCATGTTGGGCTGGGGATCGAACCCGGGTCCTCTGCAAGAGCGGTCGGCGCTCTTAACCCCTAGGCCATCGCTCTAGGTGCCACAAAGGTTAATATGAGAGGACTTTCTTTGCCCCCCCAAGAACAAGGAGAAATATGATGATGATGAGGTTGTTCTCCCACTGTAAATTGGAGACAACTATTTATAGAGGTAATCTTTTATAAAACTGGTAAAACTGCCTTCTTTAATTGACTATAAACATAGGAACTTGCAAAAGGATTATTCTCTATTCAGAACCAAATAAAACTAAAGTCCTAAACTATGCACTTTAAGCAAATATATTAATACAGGAGCTCTGACATCAGCAATGGATATTCTACCAAGGAGATGTTGGTCAGGGATCCAAGCCCTCACAAAAGGTAAGGCTCCTTGCCTCTAAGCTGGGATACCTGCAAGAAGAGAGGTGATTAAGACCCTGCTGCCAGAAGACCTGACTTAACATGGGAAAGATGTATTGAACCACACATGCAAGGTAATACAGATGGCCTCTGGATATACAGAAGAGTGTTACACAAAGACCACTAAACCAATAAAGCAATATGGTCTCCTTGATTACAAGCAAGACTCCACCGTCAGCACCAGCTACACCTCACCTGCCTGGAAATACTGTGCAGCAGAGGCAGCCATATGCCTGTATATCCCAAATCTAATTGGCTATTGGCTCTCTCCTTGGAGGAATAACCCATGGCTGATGCCACAATCTTACATCCTCTACAGGTTAGGAGATGTTATAAGCCACAGTAAGACCCTGTCATATTTAACATTTTCTATTTTTAAAAGCCATGCAAAGGTAGGAATCTGCTTATGAAAGTGGTATTCTGTGGTTTTATGAAGTCATGCTAGAAAATAAGAACAATGATGCACCAAGTTCTCACACACACAGCTGGTGTTATGCTTAATAAATGCTTTTGTAGGTATCCTCTCATTTAATCTTCACAATAGCAGTGAGAAAGAAGTGGGTTCTACCAACTCTCTCTCACCCATGAGTCTTGGATTTTAAACAGGTTGCTCAGAAAGCCTAACCTTTAAACCCACCATCTCATTCTAAGTTCTATATTCTCTTACCAGTGTCTAAGTAAAAGATCAAAATTACAAATAAGTACTTGGATGTTTGGGTAATTATTTGGTTACTTGTTGAATTAGTTTGTTAGGTAGTTTAAAGTCTCTGTCTTATTTACTGAGCACATTCATCTGCTGGAGTTGAGGTAACAAAATGTTAGACCTAGGTTTTTAAATAACAGACATGTGCTTTCTTCCAATCTGGAGCCTGGATATCAAAGGTCAAGGTATGGGAAAATTTGATTTCTTCTTGGGACACTGGTTACTTTCTAACCTTATACAATTACTTCTGTATGGATTCATTTTTTAGGGTCTCTTATTTTCTTATGAGACCAATCATACTGGTTAAGGGTCCATCTATATGATCACATGTAACTTCATTTATGTCTTTCAAAGCCTTATCCCCAAATATAGCAACAGTTTGAGTTATAGCATGGCTAGGACTTTAGCATAAGACTTTAAAGAAAATACACATAGGCTATTACACCGATTCCATAGATGAAAAACTTCTGATTTTTTAGTGTGTGTGCGCTAGGTAAGAAACATAGCTAGCATGCTGTATCTTTCCTTCCACTATATCAGAATTTATTGAATAACAATAAGATTCACAAGGTTTGACAGTTTCAATGGCAAGAATTTCCCAGATAACCTATTTCATTGATAATTTGTCTAAAATGACCACAGTTCTTTTATTCCCATTTTCATTAACTCTCAGATCACAGATTAATAATGAATCTATCTGTCTGTCTGTCCATCTATCTATAGGTTTCAGAGAAAGGGGTAAAGAAACTAGAAATTTCAAAGAAGCCTGAGAAGCTACAGGTAGGATGCAAGAGCCCTAGTATTGCTAAGATCAAAAAGCATATGCACTTCAGGCAAGAATCTGCTGCTGGCAATCAGGCTGCTGCAGGGCCACAGGCTGGAGAGAGAAGCTGTCAAGGTAAGGTCAGATACAGAGGTAAAAGGACAGGATTGGGTCCAAATGAGGTAATGATGGATATCTAGATGGACCAGCAGGAGGACAGGCAGATGTTAGTTGAGGGCATGTTAACAGTGGGGACTGAGCTGAGCTCAAGTCCCAGGGACAATGGGAGTTCTCAGCTTGTCAGTGTTTGAAGTACCAGGTGGTCAAAGACAGGTTGTTGGGGCCATCACCATCACAGTGCTTGATGTCCATCTCTTTATGGGCCCAGGCAATGGAGTTTCACCCCTTAATAAAAGGTCTGGTGTTTGATAAGTTCTCAGGCCTTGTTTCCTTCATATAATTTGAATATGATCATATACACTTATAGTCTCAATTTACCCCAATGAATTTATAGGGTGGCACTCATTCTACTCCCAATAATAAGTCATTCTTTACCCTCTGCCATGTGGGTGGTAACAGATGGCACCATTTATATCTCCACCCAGGTCCATAGTCATCTTCCATCTTCAAAAGACAGACAGAAGCTGTTTGTGAAATGGAGTCATTCAGGGTCAAACACAGCATGAACAAGCACTGTTCCACACAATATGAACTAACCAAACAGCACAAACTGCATAGCCTGATCCCAGTCTCATTTTAAACCTTTTATTTCTAGCTGTCAGCAAGTATAGCTAGGTCTCAGCCTCCTGTGATCCTAATATAAAGCAACTATCCTTCATTAACTCATTCAATCAAGACAGTGCAGAAGCCATTGACATTGTCTAATGAAGGATAAGAAGATAAAGTGACAAGTATAGTTACTAAAAACTCTGAATAAAAATATATATGAACTTCAGTTTCTGTAAAAAGTTTGAGAGATCTTCAATAATTTAATCCTTAGCCTTTCCGTATGGTCTGATTTTTTTAAGTGATGATTTTGAGGATGAAAGTCTGTAATAATAAAATACCAGAGGCTGGAGAGATAGTTAAATGGGTAAAATGTTTGCAAACATGAAGCATGGGTTGGATACCTAGAACTCACATAAAAACCAAGGCGTGTCCATTTGTACCTATAACCCCAGCACTGGGGGGTCAGAGAGGCAGTATATAAGCCCTTTTTGTACAGCAAGTCCAGGTGAAACGGTGTGCTCCAAGTACACTGAGATACACTCTCTCAAAACTAAAAAGCAAAACCAAGAAGAGAGCAATAGAGGAAGATGGTGCCAACCTCTGTCCTCCACCTATGTACGGATGGCAAGTGGACTTGCACATACACACACACACACACACACACACGCATGCACGCACGCACACACACACATGCACACATACACCACGCTAAAAATTACACATGAATGACATTTTCTAAATTCGTAGAGCTATCTTTTCCAGTCTGAACAATTCCGTAGTCTCTGAAACCACAGACTCATTCTACATGGAGGGCACAGAAGGGCAAAGAAATACACTGGGCATGTTGATGGGGAAAAAGTCATTCTTATGTGAGTCCTGGATCTAATTCGGAGACAGCTGCAGTGCCTTATAAAATGCATTTGGAAGAAGGTGAGCTTCATGAAATATTACATAACAAAAGTTCTCCTATGAATACATTTAGAAAATTGAACAATTTACTGTGTTCTCTTTTTTAAGATACATAGTGTGAAACTGAAGGATCTGAAAAGTTTTGTGACAAAAAATACCATTTGAGGAGTATTTTGTATAAAAGCCCAATATTTTCTTTCTAGTTCTAACTAGTTGTGTCCCATAGATGTGTTAGATACTGCACAGAATGCTTTCAGTGGCCCGAACTTTGCTTTAGACCCAGTATAGAGGATTAAAAAGAGAACATGAACTAAATCTAATTGAAAATATAATTGGAAAACAAAAGGGAAAATCTATTTATAAAAATCCATGGAGAAAAAAACACTATATAACAAGAAAACTAGAGAAGGGATCATCAAAGTCATGAAGTAAATGGGCTAATTAAAGTGTAAACAAACTTGACAGCATCATTAGCAGATGCCAAATACTGATTTATTCACACATCGATTCCAAATGAAGTGCTGAAACATGTATTCCTTATGTTCTTTGTGTGCTGTGAGCACCATGCATGTCCAGTGAAGTCAGGACTGGCCTGTTTGCAGATAAGCAATGAGGAAAAAGGTTGTGTTATCACTGTGATACCGCCAGGTATGCATGCATTTGAGGGTTAGGAAGTGGATGATTTTTGGGCTTCAGATTCAGGTTTTTTTTTTTTTTTTTTTAGAGACAGAGGCTTGCTTGCTATCCAAGCCTTCCTCATACTGAGGTCCTCCTGCCACAGCCTCCTGGGATTTACAGGCATAAATTATCAGGCCCAGCTGAGCAATATCAAAACAGAACTATGTGCCAAGCAAAGTCAAGAAGGCTGACTCTAATGATTTCATCTTAGAGTTATCTGAGACATTTTCTATGGGACAAATTTTAGTACCAAATTGTAAAATATTACCTGAAATATTCTAATACAATATATTTTCTTCCCTATCTTTGCTGTATTAAAGAGAGATCCATGAATATGATCTGATAGTTGAATCTTGACAGTGACCTGCAGTTTGCTATGTGGGATCATTGGGCCTCAACACTAACTGTTAAAGAATAGAAGAAAATTGACTTTAGAGGTCTAAAGCAAGGACTACTTTCTCAGGAAGAAAAGGGGAAGTTGTTCTAAATAGCAGTTGGGGAAGAAGATGCATGATCTCTGGGAAGGAGAATCCTGAGAGACTCACTCAAGGTTCCTGGAACTTATAGGGACTGAAACATGACCATGGATTGGATTTTTTTTTGTCTTCTCTACAGGGAATACCTCCTATAGTCTGAACCATTCTTATATTGACTCCCCTTGGATATAGCACTTGCCTTTCTGGCTTCTCAACAAGGAAGTATACCCATTCACGCTGTGTTATATCCATTGCTGAAATACCACTGCAGAACAAATAATCTAATCATGGTGACTTCAAACAATCACCATTTATTATTTTCCATGAGCTTGGAGGTAAGGCATTCATGGATATTCCTATGAGCACTCTTGTGCACTTGCTGTGAGCTCCAGGTCAGCTCCAGGCTGGGCTGAACCACCTCTCTTCCCTCTGGTCTGCCACCATGGGAAGGCCTGGCCATTCTCTGTATTCACCAGGTGGAAGGAATTCTGAGAGGAAATGAACAAGGCCTTTTGAGGTCTGGAAGTCATCTTGATGTGCTGTCACTTCTGTCACATGCTATTGGTCAAAGAAACTTAGGAGGGTCAGTCCAGATCAACCATGCTATCTGATGCTAAAATCAAGAAATTAAGGCTAGAAAGTAATTCAGGCAATTTTCAGAAACATTCTACCACCTATGCCTTAAGCATATAACTTGATAGCTTCTCCCAAAGGTCAACAGTTGACAAGTGGGAATTTATTAAACTTAAAAGTTTCTGTATAGCGATAGAAACAAAGAAGTGAAGAGAAAACCCACAGAGAGGGAGGAAACCTTTACCAGTGATACATCTGACGGAGCATTGACATTCAGAGTACACAAACTACTCAAAAAACAAATGAGCAAGAAATCAAATGACCCACTCAAAAGATGGAGTAAAGAGCTACAGAGACTTCACAAATGAAGATGGCTGACAAACATCTTAAAAAGTGTTCAACATCGCTAATAATTAAGGAAATGCAAATTAAAACCATTATAATATTTCATCTTACTCCTGTAAGGCCGGCTATGATGAAGAAAACAAAGGATACCAAATGTTGGAGAGGTTGTGGAGAAAGGGGAATACTCATCCACTGTTGGTGGGAATCTAAACTAGTACAACCCCTATGGAAAGCAGTGTGGAGAACTTTTTTTTTTTTCACCTTCATATATTGTCTTTTTTATTGTGTCAGTCACTGTTGTAATTATTAGTCTTTTTAAAGACACTATTACAGAGTTCCTCATCTAGTCAAACATAGAGAATAAGTATCTATGAAATGCCCATTCCTTTTTTTAATTTAATTTTTATTGATGCTTTGTGAATTTCATACATTATTTTCCAATTCAGTTCAGGCTTATTTCCCTTTCCCTTCCCCCCCACCCCCACTCCATCCCAGATCATGCATTCTGCCATAACTGTCCTGCATCTTTCTCTCAGTTTTTTTTTTTCATTTTTAAGCTATAAGTGATAATCCATGAGTACAAGCATCCTTCGTGCAAAACCAATCTGCAGGCTGTTGTGCCCAAACCCCCACAGCCCCACCATCCAGTGGGGGGTGACAGGTTGTTTGTTCAATCAAGTTGACCAAATGAGTGTCCAGACTACATTGCTGTAGTTTCAACATTCATCCCAATCGCACGCAGCCTTTACATTCTACCACGCCCCCTCTTCCGCAGATTGTTCCCTAGGCTTAGAAAAGGGGTACAGGTGGATGAGAAGTAAAACAGTCCACTCTCTCTGGAGCTGTTGACTTGGACTCTGGTCAATTCTGGCTGTTTCCTTTCATGGGCTGACAGTTTGTCCAGGAATAACCTTTCGATCCTACTAATGAAGCACAAGCAATTAGATATATAGGTATTTAAGCAGCACTAATAGTTATGGTAGGTTACTTTGGCATAGACACATATATTTGGATGGTATGTTAATCCATGAATTACATTTTTCCCCCTTGTTAAATATGACAGGAGAACTTTTTTAAATACTACTTTTATTGATGTTTTGTGTATTTCATACATCATTTTTCACTTCAATTTAGACATATTCCCCTTTCCCTTCTCCTCACCCACCCCAGTTCATGCATTCTGCCACACATGTCCTCCATCTTTCTCTCAGTCTTTTGAAAGTTTTTCTCTGCAGAGGTTTATTGTTTTGGGCAGAATTTAACTATATCAATCAGTTATTTGACCCTGTCATTATGTTGTTATTGTTCTTTCCCTTTTGTATTGCTCCAAAATATGCCTATATAAACATCACAAATGTACCAGAATTATGTCCTCCTGGAATAAACTTTATGCTAATTCTGAAATATGTTTAGGAATTTACATTTTCCCCTTTAATTTTATATTACTCTAAAATATGAATACATACCTTCCACTCATATACAGTAATTACAATTTCTGAAAATAAGTGGTAAGTTAATTCTGGGGCCCATTAAGAGATTCACATTATAGCAGCACAGTTACTTTCGGATAAAAAGAAATATAACGATAATGTTGCTCAGCTTTCCTTTCAACTGGGGAATTTGATGCTAGCATCCACAAATGATGGAAACCATTCCCTTTTTGGGGGGGTGGGGAACTGTGTTACTTCACTTGGCATAATGGCTTCGAGTTCCATCCATTTACCTGCAAAGTTTATGATGTCATCTTTTTTCACCACTGCATAGAACTCCGTTGTGTAGATGTACCACACTTTTGTCATCCACTTGTCAGTTGAGGGGCATTTAGGTTTGTTTCAGCTCTTCACTATTGTGAAGAGAGCTGCAATAAACATAGATATGAATATATCTCTACCTGACCTAGTCATACCACTCTTGGGCATATACCCACAAGACTCATCCTATTGCAGAGATATACACAGTAGAGTTCTATGGAGTGGTAAAGAAAGATGATACCATGAACTTTGCAGGTAAACGGATGGAACTCAAAGCCATTATGCTAAGTGAAGTAACACAGTCCCAGAAAAACAAACTACATATGGTGTCTCTCATTTGTGGATCCTAACACCAAATCTCAATCTGTAGGGCAAACTGAATAATTATTTTTCCTTCATCTGTAGTAAATATAATACCTGATGCTATGAAATGTAGGAATGTAAAGTAATATTTTTCCTTACCTGCTGTATTAGTCACTTTTCTGTTGCTGTGATAAAACACCATGACCAAAGGAACTTATAAAAGGAAGAGTATATTTGAGCTTACAATTGATGGTTCCAGGGAATTAGAGTCCATTGTGGCAGGAGGCATGGTGGCTGGAGCTGGAGCAGGAAGCCGAGGGTCACATCTCGCAATGAGCACAGGAAGCAGAGAGAGAGCAACTGGAGACCACGAGGCTTGTTAAACTCACCAAGCCTGCCACCAGTGACATACTTCCTCTAACACAGCCACATGTTCTAAGACCTCCAAAAACAGTGCCACCAACTGGAGACAAAATGTCTGAATACTTAAAGCCTATGGGGACACTCATTCAAACCACCACACCTACTGTCATATACATCTACTGTCAAAACATATTTTGGAATCAACCTATAGTTTATTTTCAGGCATCACAATCTTGATATATGTATGGTGTATATATGCATATTTTGGAGGGATACAAATTGGAAGGGACAACAGCAACAACAACAACAACAACAACAAAAAGACTGGGTCAAAGTTCTGACTGAAACAGCAAATTTCTGGCCCCAAAAGTAAACTTCTGTATCAAAAAATTAAAAGAAAAAGACTGTGAAAAAGATGAAAGAAATATATGGCAGAATGCATGAGCTCTGGGGTGGGGGCCAAGAAAGGGGGAATGGGTCTAAATTTGATTAAGAAATGTTGCATGACAACCCCTCACCCCCCGCTGGAAGGTGGGGCTGTGGGGGTTTGGGCACAACAGCCTGCAAACTGGTTTTACATCAAGGATGCTTATACTCATGGATTATCACTTATAGCTAAAAAATGAAAAAAAAAACTGAGAGAAAGATGCAGGACAGTTATAGCAGAATGCATGATTGGATGGGGTGGGGGTGGGGGGGAAGGGAAAGGGAAATACGCCTGAACTGAATTGGAAAATGATGTATGAAATGCACAAAGCATCAATAAAAAATGTTAAAAAATAAAAAATAAAATAAAACTTAAATTAAAAAAAGAAATGTTGCATGAAATACACAAAACTTCAATTAAAAATTGGTGAAAATAAAACGTCTGTCACAGTTTCCCAACGAAACAATTGGAAAGCAATCTGCTGTAGTGAGAAGGACACAGGAGACAGAAATTGAGGACAAAGTAACAGACATATTTGTAAGAAAATAAAATTTAAAGCTAGAGGCAGAATATGGAGGCAGAAGGACAGAATAATCGCGAACAAAACCTGAAAGAGAATTAGAAACATTATCCCTTAGGCACAAGCAAATTAAAATTTTAGCTGGGAGTGAAGCTTGTTACAGATTCCATGCTTTATCCTGCCACTAAGGGCGTTGCTCTGACAGCGTGTGCAACCTCAGCAGAAATCATCACAGCCATATTCAGTGTTCTGTCCCCTAAATATCACTTCTCTTCCTCACCAAGATCCTTAAAAAGCCCTCACAAAATGTTATACCCTTGGTGGCTGTACAAAATCATGATGGGATACATTAATTCTGTTCATTGTTATTAATAAGAATAAGTAGCACAGGCTTCATCTTGGTTTGACCAGAATTTGCATTCTTGGAGCTGGGCGTAGAGGCGCAGGGAACAGAAGTGGAGCCCGTGTACATAAGATGCAGCTTCATCCCCAGAACTGTAAAACCAGGAGCATGCCTTAAAAATAGCACTAACGTTCTCTTTATTAAAGTATTTGTTGTATTTATTTAGTGCTTTGTGTGTGTTTGTGTGTGTTTGTGTGTGTGTGTGTGTGTGTGTGTGTGTGTGTGTGTGTGACTATGTGTGCTCTTTTGTGTTATGGCTTGAGTGTGGAGTTCAGTGGATAACTTTGGGGAGTCTTTTTCTCTCCTCCTTGATGTTGATTCTGGGGATAGAACTTAGATCCTTACATTTAGTGATAAGGACCTTTACCCACTAAGCTTTCTAGATGGCCCACTCTATATTTTTTATATTTTTTTCATGATGGTCAGCAAAAAAATTGTTTTTATTTTTATTTTTTAAATACTTTTATTGATAATTTGTGTATTTCATACATTATCTTTCAGTCCAATTTAGACACATTCCCTCTCCCTGCCCCCCACCCCATCCCAGATCATGCCTTCTGCCATACATGTCTTGCATCTTTCTCTCAATCTTTCCACAGTTTTTCACTGCAGAGGCTTGCTGTTTTGGGCAGAGTTTAACTGTATCAGTCAGTTTTCTTTGACCCAGTCTTTATGTTGTTGTTCCTTCCCCTTTGTATTGCTCCAACATATGTTTATACAACCATCACATATGTATCAAAATTATGACCTCTGAGAATAAACTGTACATTAATTCCAAAATATGTTTAGGCATTCACATTTTCACCTTTAATTTTATATTACTCTAAAATATGAATATATATCTTCCATCCATATGCAGTAATTACAGAGTCTGAAAATTAAATTGTAGGTCAATTCTAGAGCCTGTTAAGAGATTCACATTATAACAAAACAGTTGCTTTCAGATAAAAAGAAATATAACAACTGGGCATGGTGGCGCACACCTTTAATCCTAGCACTTGGGAGGCAGAGGCAGGCGGATCTTTGTGAGTTCAAGGCCAGCCTGGTCTACAGAGTGAGTTTCAGGACAGCTGGGGCTACAGGGAGACCCTGTCTCGAAAAGACCAAAAAAAAAAAAAAAAAGAAATATAACAATAATGTTCAACTTGCCTTTCAACTGGGGATTTGGTGTTAGCATGCATGAATGAGGGAAACCATTTTCTGTTTGTTTTTCTGGGACTGTGTTAATTCACTTAGCATAATGGCTTCTAGTTCTATCCACTTACCCACAAAGTTCATGATCCCATCTTTCTTTACCACTGCATAGATCTCCATGTAGATGTACCACATTTTTGCTATCCACTTGTCAGTTGAGGGGTATTTGGCTTGGTTCCAGCTCTTTGCTATTGTGAAAAGAGCTGCAATAAACATGGATATGCATGTATCTCTGCAATAGGATGAGTCTTATGGGTATATACCTAGGAGTGGTATGACTGGGTCAGGTGGTAGGCTCATTTTGAATCTTTTAAGGGTTCTCCATAGTGCTTTCCATAGTGGTTGTATGAGTTTACATTCCCACCAGCAGTGGATGAGTGTTCCCCCTGCCCTAAAACTCTCCAGCATTTGGTGTCTTTTGTTTTCTTGATCTCATCCAGAGAAACTGTGCAGAAAATAAGGTCAACAGTTGACAAATGGGACCTCATCAAACTCAAAAGCTTCCTTCTGTACAGCAAAATAAATGATCAAAGAAGTGAAGAGAAAACCCACAGAGTGGGAGGAAATCTTCACCAGTGATACATCTGACAGAGTACTAAAATCCAGAATATATAGACTACTTAAAAAACAGTGAAGGAAACAAATAACGTACTCAAAAGATGGAGTAAAGAGCTGAACAGAGACTTCACCAGTGAGGAAGTAAAGATGGCTGAAAAACATCTTAAAAAGTGTTCAACATCATTAATAATTAAGGAAATGCAAATTAAAAGCACTCTCAGATATCCTCTCACTCCAACAAGACTGGCTAAGATCAGTAAAACAAAAGACACCAATTGGTTTTCTAACTTTGTATTTGACAATCTTAAAAGAAGTAGAATGGTACATTAAGGGAAAAGCCTAAAGAAATTAGAATAATTAAGACTACAAGACACAAAGTTATTGCTAAAATTATTGAAGAATGTGAAAGAATTTCCTTACACCTGCATGTCAGTTGGATATAGTAGACAGGGCAGGAAAGATGAGCCTTCCAGAGTGGGCAGAGGCCTGATTGGAAGCCCAGGTGTCTGCCGAGAGCAAGGACCTGTGAAAACATATGTACAGTTGCTAGTCAGAGGAAATGAAAATTAGAAAGCTTCAAAACCAAGGAAGATTTAACTGTGGTTTAAAACAGCAAGAAGACTCATCATCAAAGGAATAAGGTGTATAAAGCATTTTATTTTTTTTAAACAATTGTTAACCAGCTTTGGATTGAGTGTGTACTATGAGAGAAAGGAGGGAATACCTTTAGAACAAAGGGGTTGGAGGTGGTTATGGAACTAAGAGAGGTTTTCAGGTAAATTATCAGGAAGATCAAGATGGATGGTTTAGAGGAGGAAGGAGGGAGTAGAGAATCTGTAGTACTTCCTGGTTGGAAGAAAAGCTAATGATGGAACTCTTGTCTTAACTTAGGAGGAAGAGTGTCTGTGTTAGGAAAACTTTCGTTTAGGCCTTGAGGATTTTGTCGTAGAGAAGACACATAGAGATGTCTTTGCTACCTCAGCAGATTCATGAGTCAATGTAAGCATGCAGCAGTTCCTTAACAATATCCTAATCCTGAGCTGCAGCCCAAGGCTCAATTCTTACCCTAATCCTATACCAGTATTTTTATAAAATTGATAAGAAAAAATTGGTGGACTGGAGAGATGGCCTAGTGGTTGAGGGTGCCAACTGCTTGTTCCCCAGTACCCACATGGAGGCTGAGAACACCATCTTTAACTCCAGTTCCAGGGGAATTCGACACCCTCTTCTGAACTCCATGGAGTTCACGACATGGGTGCACAAACCTACATGCAGACAGTACATTCATACACATTAAAAAATAAATAAAAATTAAGAAAAAGAAAAAAAATTGTTAAAAGGAGAGAGAGAGAGAGAGAGAGAGAGAGAGAGAGAGAGAATCTGATCTTGATTGCATTACCTAATTGCTTCTAAGCAGCCCTTTCAGTAATGAATTGGGTAATTAAAATTAAATTTGGTGATTGAAGAATCTCTTGGCACCTCCTTCTCATATATATGTTGAAGCATGATGCTTGCTTAGGTAATCCATAAATATCTCCAATTTATGTTCAGAGACAGCAGAGACCAACTTAAATAGTGAATAGAAAAATTCTATATCTTTTCAATCTCTCTCTCTCTCTCTCTCTCTCTCTCTCTCTCTTGCATATATTCTCATACTCTCTCCTTCATCCCATTCACTCTTCCATAGTAACTGAACTGTATAAATTTAAAGTCGGCAAATAGTAAAACCAACTTCATGTTCATACCAATCTAAACCTTCATCATCAGAACCTCTCTAGTCTAGTCCTGATGAAGTCAGGTGATATGTCACCTGGATTTTCTGTATCTCATAAATGCATCCACTGACTTTAATGCCTTCTCTACAGTATGGCTAAGTATAAACATCAAATGATTTGTTTTCTCTTTAGCTACTTTAAACAAATCCCATACTCAGAGATGTGTTTTCGTCACTTCTTGAACTTCTCGTCCTTTCAGTATTCCTAACATAGGCTTCCTCTTGGGTCTTATTTACTTATCATTAAATTTATTTGTAGACTGGTCTTTGTTTTCTTAAATAGCAATTCAACTCTTTCCCAAAACTTGTTAATTCTTTCTGACGGAAATCATCTCCAAATATCTGCTAAAGAGGATGGACAGTGGAGAATGTGCAGAGGGATATCTAGAAAACTATCATCTTGAGAAAGCCTCCAGGGCAGGTCCTTGCAAACTTAGACAAGATTGGTTCCTTCCCTACTTCCCATGGGAACTGCTTGAGACAGCCTTTACTATAGCAGGATTCTGTCTTTTTCTCCAAAAGCTGCCTGCTCCCTGCAGTAGCCTGCCTGCCCTACAGAATTTGTGTAGATTTTGAAATGTGAAATCCTTGCCTTAGTTCACTGATGGTCTCAGTAGGGGATAAGAAAGCAGAAAGCAGGTAGATTAGTGACGTGTGGTTGTTGCGATGAAACATTGTGACCAAGACAACCTAAAGAAGGAAGAGTTTATTGGGGCTTACAGATCAAGGGGAAGAGTCCAGAATGTGGGGGACAGGGACATAAGGTGAGGGGGCCAGAGCATAGCTGGCAAATCATATCTTCTCTTGAACTGGGCAAGGCTATAAAGTCTCAAAACCCATCCCTAGTGGTTCATTTCCTCCAAAAAGGCTCTACCTCCTAGAAGTCCTGCAACCTCAACAGTGCCATTAACAGGGAACCAAGAGTTGAAATATGAGTCTATAAGTCACATTTTCATTAAACCACCATACCATGCAAGTCCCCAATTCCATTACATCAAAGAAAATTATCTCTGTTTAGTAACGTATATGGTGTCACAGATAACCTTTTTGTTCTGAGAGATGAGGAGGGATAAAAGGGGGGAGAGGTGGAGAAGGGAAGGGAGTGGGTACTATCTGGTTTCATTCCTCTAACTGGGTAGTTTGCAATGTGGTGACTGCTTTCTTATTATTCAGCACCATTCAGCACCTTGGTATATTGAATATTTCAATAAAACCATATGCAAAGAGTGCTTCTATTTAAGATGGTTGATGGTTTCTGCTGCCTCATATGCTATATTTCTCTTTGTGACTGATGGCGCTGGAATAACTCCAGTCTGAATATGGTATAAGGCTCAGAGATCAACATTATTTTCTTAGTGAATTGATTACTTTCTTCTGAATTTATAGTTCCTACCAGCACTGCAAATTAATGCAGTTGATGCACTTAGTTATTCTGATTGTGTTTTGCATTTAAATGCAGGCAGCTTAGACATCAATTATTGCAAATTTATAACTCATAATCAGATGGTAGGCCCTCTGAATAAGAGGAGGCTTTTGTAGCATGTGTTGATAGAAAATGTTTTTGAAATAGCTGTGGATCAAGTTGGATAGTGTTTGCTGTAACTTGAAACACAGGTCTGCTATCATCTATTATTTATTAGATCAACATGCACCCAAACATAACATCTGATTCTAACTCCACATCTAGAACATATAAACACATATACCACAAGCCATGGATCATATATGTATGCTGTGTGGGCTTAATGTGGACTTGAAACTGAGCTTAGACTGTAAAATGTCCTAAGTTCAGACATAAAGAAAGATTTTTGGGGGGTGGGGTGTATTTTTCCTGTATTTTTTTCTTTTTAACAATTTTCATTTTATGTGTATCTCTCTCTCTCTCTCTCTCTCTGTGTGTGTGTGTGTGTAAAGATGCCATGTATGTGGAAATGCTTGCAGAGGCCAGAGGAGGGTATCAGATTCCCTGGAGCTAGAAGTAGTGTTGGTTGTGAGCCATGATATGGATCCTTGGAACAAAACTTGGGTTCCCTAGAAGAGCTCTATGTGTTCTTAATCATTGAGCCATCTTTCCAGCTCTGGCTTTTCTATGTGTGAAGCTGCATTACAAGGACAAAGGAAATCCATTGTAAGAGATTATGATTGATTCATTGATTCATTGATTTGATTAGAGAGAGCTGTTGTTACTTTACTGGTTGTAGTCACCTGGATTTCTAAATATGGGACTTTAGAACTAAGAAGTCACTTGACATGACCTACTCTGAAGTCCCCAGAATGCATGTCAGAAAACAGAGGGTCTACTCTCCAAGAGACATACTCCTCCTGGCAGGCTGATAGAATGACATCTCTCCTTGTCCCTACTAACTTGATATGGTTTACAGGCAATAAACCAAAATGGAATCATAATCCCTATCTTTGGTGACTAATTTTATTCTGGTTTTCTTTGGAATATTCATTAAGTAAGCTAAAATAATCAAGTATGCTCAAGTTATTTTTTATCTACACAAAAACAACAAAAATATATTATTGCAACCAGAAAATATCATTATTTTGAAAAAGAAAGTAAAAGAAAAAGTTATGCTTGTCTTGGATCTGTGAATGGAACTTTGTTTGTATGTATTTTTCTTCTTAGTATCCATCACTAAGACTGTTATATAAAATCCCAGACTGGTGCTCATTACAGCCCAGTAGAGAACTTGTTTTCCAGGGTCTATTGGCTGGACACTTTCCTAGCACTACCTAGAAGCTGCCATTTTAAATGACTGACATGTGAATGCTCTCCTAGGGCATCCTGAGTCCATCTGGGGATTTGTTGAAAACATAATTTACTCTGGGCAGATTTTTTGTAAGGGTTTGAAGAAATGGCTTTTCAGATAATTGGTGTCACCTGGGTGGCCGTGGCTGTAATAGAGGTTCATCCACATGTACTCAGGTAGAAGATGACTCATTGGCAGCTTTATTAATATAGCAACCCCAGGGTGGAATTTATCATGATCATATAACCTTTGTTGACACACAAACATAGAAACTGCTAGCTGATATGTTTGTGTTTTCTTAAATTATTGATTAGTTGCTCTTTTAGTGATTCTGCAGAGCTGGAAAGCCAACTGCTCAGCATGAAGCTGGCTCCTCGGCAGGTTCCTTCAACTGTAAGAAGAATTCATAATCTGCAGAGATGCTGCATGACTGTTTATGTTTACCATTCACTTTATTATGTGTTCAGGAGGTACCAAAAAAGCTATCTTAACATTCTAAGTAACTTAATTGTCCAAAGTTACCCTTTGCTACTTTTGAACAATTTAACATTTTTGTGTTTTTTTCAATGTTTACTGCAGAAACTACAGAACAAAGCTGTGAAATATTTTAATCTAAAAATTTCCCTATAACATCTCACCGAAGAATAAAATACTTTCTTCTTTAAAAAATAATTTATTTTTGTTTTGTGGGTGCCTGCATTTATGTCTGTGCCTTACATGCATGTAGTGCTGTGGAGATGCAAAGATGGCATAGGATTCCTTGGATCTGGAGATATAGGAGGTTGTTATAAACCAAGTGGGTGCTGGGTACTGAATTTGGTCTTCTGTAAGAGTAATGGGAGCTCTTAACCACTGAGCCATCTCTCCAGCCCCACGTATTTTCTTAAAGTATATTTTATCTTTGTCCTTCTAGTTGGCTTGTTTCTTCATTCATTCTCTCTGCTCTGGTTCACATGGAGGAGCTGCATCTTTGCCCTGTGCTCCCTGTCAGTATGGAACTCTCAATGGTCCTAGTTTGTGACTTCCTAAATCTCTGCTTCTGTTACTGGCCTTCAGGACACATAAGAAGCAAAGTAGGACAGAGAACGGTTTTCCTGAGCCTCCCCCTAAGAGCTCTAAGTGCTGCCTGGCTTTGGGCTGAGAGTCTCACTGGGAGCCAGCCCTTGTGAGGGCCAAGGCGACTCCCACTGATGTGGGAGACTCCTTCTGGTGGAAATGATGAGTGCTTCTCTTTTCACTCCACTGCCCAGAAAAGAGCTGAGTATGCATCAGGAGGGGCTGCTGCATCGGGGGGGGGTGCTGCATCAGGAGGGGCACTGCATCAGGAGGGGTGCTGCATCAGGAGGGGCTGCTGCATCAGGAGGGCCTGTATCAGGAGGGCCTGCTGCATCAGGAGGGGTGAGACAACAGGAGGGGTGCTGCATCAGGAGGGGTGCTGCATCAGGAGGGGTGTTGCATCAGGAGGGGTGTTGCATCAGGAGGGGTGCTGCATCAGGATGGGCTGCTGTATCAGGATGGGTAGTGCATCAGGAAGGGTGCTGCATCAGGAGGGGCTGCTGTATCAGGACGGGTGCTGCATCAGGAGGGGTACTACAGCAAGAAGGGGTGCTGCATCAGGATGGGCTGCTGTATCAGGATGGGTGCTGCATCAGGGGGGTGCTGCATCAGGAGGGTCTGCTGTATCAGGAGGAGTGCTACATCAGGAGGAGTGCTGCATCAGGAGGGGTGCTGTATCAGGAGGGGTGCTGCATCAGGAGGGGCTGCTGCATCAGGAAGGCCTGCTGCATCAGGAGGTGTGCTACATCAGGAAGAGGTGCTGCATCAGGAGGGCTGCTGCATCAGGAGGGACTGCTGTATCAGGAGGGGTAAGACAACAGGAGGGGTGCTGCATTAGGAGGAGTGCTACATCAGGAGGGGTGCTGCATCAGGAGGGGTGCTACATCAGGAAGAGGTGCTGCATCGGGGGGTGCTGCATCAGGAGGGGTGCTGCATCAGGAGGGGTGCTGCATCAGGAAAGGTGCTACTTCAGGAGGGGTGTTGCATTAGGAGGGGTGCTGCATCAGGAGGGGTGCTGCATCAGGAAGGGTGCTTCCCCCAGGAGACGCAGCTGAGACACCACATTCAGTTTCCCATGTCCTTTGTTTCTCATGTTCAGTGTCTCAATTAATCAGATTAGAGTGTTCAAGGGTGGCACATCATGCCTTCTCTCTAAAATTGATCAGTATCTTCCAGGAAATGTCCCATGTTATTTTGATACTTTTTCAAGGTGAAAATAAAGTATCTATTGGGGGCTGGAAAGATAGCCTAGCAGTTAACAGCACTGACTGCTCTTGCAGAGGACCTGGGTTCGATCCCCAGCACCCACATGGCAGCTGAAAACCATCTTTAACTCCAGTTCCAGGGGAATCTGACACCTTCTTCTGGCCTCTGTGGCATTGCAGGACCTGGGTGCACCAACCTACATGCAGACAGTACATTCATACACATAAAAAAGAAAAGAAAGTATCTATAAAGCAAATTATAATAATTACTTCCATGATCATAGAGTTACAAGTATATAAGGTGTTTGAAATACAACAGTACAATAAGCATTTATTATTAAATGGAGGTAAAATACCTTAGTTTATCTCCAAACTTCCACAGCCATTAAACAGTGTTTCCAACTGAATCTGCCCATAGATCTTTTGATCCCAAATTTCTTTGTAAAACAATTTCCTCTTCTTTTTATACTTATACATTGTGTGTGCATGTGTGTGTGTGTGTGTGTGTGTGTGTGTGTGTGTGTCTAGTGCACATGCCATGGCACACATGTGGAGGTCAGAAGACAACTTATAAGAATCAGTTCTGGTTTTTACCATGTGGGCCCCAAGGACCAAACTCAGGCTTTAATCCCAGTCCTGAGAGGCAGAGGCAGGCAGATGTCTGTGAGAAGGAGATGAAGGCCAGCCTGCTCTACATAGCAAATTGTAAAATTCCAAGCTAGCTGGGGTTACAGGGAGACCCTATCTCCAAAACACCCATAAGCTCTTCTGTAGAACTATTATTGATTGTCCTATTTTATTTAATGACGGGTGTTTTAACAAGATCTTGTTTCTTTTTAGTTCTGCATTTCCATTCCTTTGAATTTTATGTTGGGATGTTAAAATGTTAACATCTTGTACAACAGGAGCTGTGCCAGGTTTTATAGGTCATCTCAACTTTGGATATAGCTAATCTAACTGTTGCTATGCAAAAACTCTATAATGAGATCCCATCTGTTTTATAATTTCTCGAGAAAAATACATTATTGGTATCATTTTGATAAAGAGAAATTCAAATGAAACTCTCCTGATAAAATTATTACTTTCAGACCTTACTTTTTGTTTCAGGAACACCCAGTTCAATGTATTCTTCTGTGCTTGTGAATCTCTGTGTATATCTCTGTTCATTTGTACTTCTGTCTGTTATCTAAGTAGTTATAATTCATCTAGCTATCAGTCTGTCTGTTTTTCTGTCTCTCTATACATCTATCTATATAACTATCTATCTCTTTGAATACAACATAGATCATTTATGACAGAGTTTTTCCCACCCACAGTGGAATTGAGACTTCCCACAGTGTAGAAAACACAGAAATACTTGTCTATTTTCCTCCTACTGGAACTTGCAAACACCTCTGACCAAGATAAGCAGGATACATTGAACTCAAGTCCTGTTTTTCATCAAAGAAAATGCTGGATTTTTTTCTTTTTTCTTCTTTTTTTGTATTAAAACATCTTCTTTCATCCTTGACTTTTAAAATGCTTCACTGTGAGAGGGACTAATTAGAAAGTTAATTTTGACATAGAAAAATGACTTTTATGATTCCTCTTGGGTAACTGAAACTTAAAGTCACTTTATATTGTTAACATCACCTCAGAATTAGCTCAGAATTTTGGAGAATTCCCTGTAGTGATGAGTGTTTGGAGCTAAATTACCATTGGATGCTTTTCTCTTCCTTGATTAAAGTTCTGCTGTGGCCTAGGAATTAGAAGTGAAGAAGAGAAAGATTGTCAAAGTATTTTAAAATCAGTTTAAAGCACAGTTCTTGTATATTCATAAAGTAGTCACATGTTAAAAGCTTTAACACAGAGTAGTTGGACAGAACTGTTCACACTTTGACTCGCAGCCTTGGGAGCAGTGGTAGGTGGATGGACATTAGTTTGAAGACAGCTTTGTCTACATAATGAGTTCCAGACCACCTACTACAGACAGCCAGACCTAGTCTCAAAAGAAGTATTCCTTCACCAAAAGTTTGTATGCTTTATTGAAAAATGTTCAACATTGCTAATAATTAAGGAAATGCAAATTAAAACCACTTTAAGATTTTATCTTACTCTGGTAAGACTGGCTATGATCAAGAATACAAAGGCTACCAAATGTTGGAGAGGTTGTGGGGAAAGGGGAACACTCATCCACTGCTGGTAGAAATGCAAACTCATGCAACTCTTATGGAAAGCAGTGTGGAGAACTCTTAAGAAACAGAAAATGAGCCTACCACCTGACCCAGTCATACCACTGTTGGGTATATACCCGCAAGACTCATCCTATTGCAGAGATACATGCACATCTATGTTTACTGCAGTCTCTTTACAATAGCAAAGAGCTGAAACCAACCCAAATGCCCCTCAACTGACAGGTGGATAACAAAAATGTGGTACATCTACACAATGATACATATACACTATTCAGTTGTAAAGAAATGAACTTCACAGGTAAATGGATGAAACTAGAAGCCTTTAGGCTAAGTGAAGTAACACAGTCCCAGAAGAACAAAGGACATATGCTATCCCTGTTGTGGATGCTAGCACCAAATCTCTCTTTATAAGGCAAACTGAATAATTCCTTTTTTTTCTTTCCTTTTTAGTAAATATATCATCTGATGTTACTCATCAACTTGCTATGTAATTTAGGAATGTAAATTAATATTTTTTCTTTACCTGAATGCAACTCTACTGTTGAAACGCAAATCCCTGAACATGTTTTGGAATTGACCTATAGTTTATTTTCAGACGTCATAGTTTTGGTATATGTGTACCATGTATGTAGCCGTAATTTGGAGTGATACAAATTGGAAGGAACAACAACAACAACAACAACAACAACAACAACAAAAAGAGTGGGTCAAAGAACTGACTGAAAGAGTAAACTTCTGCCCAGAACAGTAAACTTCTGTACCCCCAAATTAAAAAAAAAAAAAAAGACTGAGAAAAAGATGAAAGACACATATGGCAGAATGTATGAGCTCTTGGTGGGGGGAGGAGCAGGAAGGGGAGGGGGTCTAAATTTGATTAAGCAGGTAAAATCACTCTGGGACAACTGGAGTGTGTGCTTGGTCTTGGAGAGCCGCTTGAAGACACAAAAACTGCCATGTTTGGAGGAACATGAGAGATGAATATGAGGAAAGCAGGTGGTCATGTGTTTTCCTTTATTTCTCATTTAACAGATGTGTAATTAAAGATGTGTACCAGCAGAATTTTTGTCTCGTTCTGTGATTACATCCTCAGCATGCCACTTACAAAATACGATATTCAAGGGGCAGGGGATTTGGCGTGCTATGCTGATACTGTAATTACCTGCAAATTTCCCTCTTCCTCCTGATAATAATTTCTTTGGAGTGATACACTGTGTATGCTCATCATTGACCTTGGCCCCAGCAGCCAGCCTAATGCCTGCTATATAACCAATACATGATTGTTGCATGAATGCTCAAGATAGAGTGGTAAGCATGCAGACAGCAGTTCCCCAGACTGACCAGAGCTTTCTAGCAGGGGCATTGTCTCTCTGCTCAGCCCTTTCAGGATGGTTGGTGTGAGCAAGAGACTGGGGAAGGGGAAAGAACATCACATATTCGGAATACCTTTCTTCAGTTAAACTGACTCTTTCATCTTCTTCCTGTGCATGTGTTAAGGAGGAAGTTTTATAGTTATTTGTGACCATTTTGATAAATAATTGCATTGCATGAATAGATATCCTTTGTTTAATAAGCTATCCTGGGAGGAAGGACTCTCTATTTAAAAGTACATTGTCATCTTTCAATATGTACCAGGTTCACGTTAGAATACACTTACACAATTGCATAAAAAGACCTCTGTCTTTCACCAACGCAGCCTCAGATTGTTTGAGGGAATTTTCTGTTTGAAGGAATTATCCTTCTTAGCTTTTCTTTTGTATACCAATATGTCTTTTCAAAGAGCTCCCTTGTATTTCTCTTCTTTTCTGTTCTAAATATAAAAGAAAACAGCAGCTTCTATTAAAATGTGGACAGTTGTGTCTGTCCTGGCAATTTTTTCTTTTCCAGTGGTTAGAGTTCATTGTTAGGCAGCACCTCAATAAGGTTTTCCTGGACATGGATTTTAATGGGAAGCATTAACCTATGGATTCACATGTAGAAAAGGAATGATCAAAACAGTATAAGGAGATAAGCTAAATTATTATTTATATAGGGTTTGTGTGAGGCTTCTTACCAAGCATCCATCTGTTTCACCCAGTATTTTCTTCCTGAACTTACCATGAAATGAGCTTCACTGATAAAAGCCAGCATTGTGATCCACTTCCTGAAATTACTGGTTCAGTACTACAATAAGATGGTGCTGTATAGTCCTGTGGCACTTCACTGAGAGAGCTTCTACTCCAAAACTAGGAGCAACAAGTGTGTGTCTCTTATTCTCACTTTTATCATGAAATGCTGAGTTTTATATAGAAATTGTGTCTACATAACAAGCCCACTGATTTCTACTAGGATAAACACTCAAACTTTAAGTCTTCTCTAATAAAAAATTATGGAGAAATTAAAGTATATTTTACAAAAATCACTTCAACCCTCATAAATACACATCTTTTTTTTTTTTTTTTTTTGCTAGACACGACTTAAGGACTTAAGCTTGAGTGGAGGTGAGCTCATCTCTGTGAACATTTCTTTCTGAGTCCAGCATATATGAGTTCATCACTGTGAACATGTCTCCCTAGTCCAGCACATGTGAGCTCATCACTGTGAACGTGTCTCCTTAGTCCAGCACATGTGAGCTCATCACTGTGAACACGTCTCCCTAGTCCAGCACATGTGAGCTCATCACTGTGAACATGTATACCTAGGCCAGCACATGTGAGCTCATCACTGTGAACGTGTCTCTCTAGTCCAGCACATATGTTCCAAGACAGGTTGGCTGTAGCTTTATTCTGGACTAAGATTCAACACTTGACTTCAAATGGAAGGTCTTTTCTCAGCAACAGGTCTAAATCTGTCTTAGAAAACAAGGAGTGTGATGCAATTATCTCAGTACTGATCTGGGTAGGCCAAAGCTGAGGACAATGCTCCCAGGCTAGGCTACCTTATTTTTACTAACCCCTACCTACTATATGCCTACAGAAAGTAATTTGTGTGTCCCCAAATGTCTGTCAGCATGGTCTATCTACCACAAGTCTCCCCTTAAAGGAGAGCAACTCTTCCCCTCCCAGCAACCATTAGTTGCCAATAGTTCTTCAGGTAAGTTTGTGATTTCTTAACCACCTCCCCATGTTCATGCTGAGATTTTCTTTAGCTTGAGCTTACACGGGACTTGTCCATGCAGTGACCATTGCTGTGTGTTCATATGAATAACTACTCAGATCTCTGGAAAACTGTTTCTTTGTGATCATTCCCCTCTTCTAGGCCTTATAGTCTTTGAGCCCCTTGTCTGCAATAGTCCCTGAGCCTTAGGAGGAAGAAGTTTGATATAGGTGTTTGATTCAGGAAAAAGCATTCAGCAACCTCTTATTCTCTGCACATTGGCCAGTTGTGGGTTTCTATGTTAATCACCATCTACTCCAGGAGGAAGTTTCTCTGAGAAACTTCTCTGAGAGCTGAGAAATGCATTAAACTATGAGCTACTGGGAGTCAGAGTAATACTCTACTTAGCAATATAATATCATTAGACTCTCCCCTATGGCTGTTACCCATCTAGCCTCAGGTTCCTGGGCCTGATATCAATGCCCAATATAAGCTTCATTCTATGGAGCAGAACTTAAATCCAATCAGGAAGTGGTTGGTTGCTCCCATAATATTCATGCCAATAACACACCAGTGGACATACCTTGCCAAGCCAGTTGTAGCTCACAGGATTCACAGCTGGGTAAGATTGATAAAAGTTTTTTTCTTCAGGTACCATGCATAGTACCTTCTATGTAAGCTAACCAGTATAAATGAGGCTTTAAAGTCAGTCTCCTTCTATGTTCTACAGCTCAGATGTATAGTTTCTTCAGCAATAGAGTTTTATCATCAAGTTCTGGTGGGTAACCAAGAGCAGGGGCAATGACCAGTATTTTTTGAAGATCCGTGGGAACCCTTGGTCAACAGCTTCAAAAAAGGGAGTCCATTCCTGGCACTGGGCTTTTACTTTGTTAGTTTATGGTATCTAGTAAGGGTAACAATCTCCTGTTATAAGGTAACTCCTTTAAATCTCCTTTTGCAATGTATATGTATGCATGTCTATAGCTTAAGAAGCTTCTATAGTGGTAGGTTTTCACACAGCTTTTTCGATGGGTCTTTGGTGTTACTTATGCCTCCTTTCTCTCTCCGGCCCTTCCATTCCCCACCCCGTTTACCCCTCTCTACTCTATCATTCCCCTTCCTCCTCTATATCACTACATTCTATCTCCTTTCCCATGAAACTTTCTCCACTAGCCATGGCTGTTTATTAGTTTCCTTACTTCTCTGGATTTTCCAATTGAAACATGCATATCTCAGATTTAAGGATAGCATCCTGGTATGAGAAAGAAAATGGATGTTTGTCTTTCTGGGTCTGGATCCCCTCACTTAGGATTGTTTCAAATTCTACCCATTTATCTGTGAATTTCATAATTTTATTTTCTTTTAAGAGTTAAGTATTTTGAGTCTTCTAAGGGTTCTCCACACTGCTTTCCATAGTGGCTGTACAAGTTTACATTCCCACCAGCAATGGATGAGTGTTCCCCTTTCCCCACAACCTCTCCAGCACTTGGTATCATTCATGTTCCTGATCCTAGCCAGTCTTATTGGAGTAAGGTGATATCTCAGAGTGGTTTTAATTTGCATTTCCTTAATTATCAAAGATGTTGAACACTTCTTAAGATGTTTCTCGGCCATCTCTAACTCCTCCTCTGTGAAGTCTCTATTCAGATCTTTGCTCCATCTTTTGAATGATTCATTTGTTTTCTTTCTTCTTTGTTTTTTGAGTAGCTTGTATACTCTGGAAATTAATGCTTTGTCAGATGTATCTGCTGTGAACGTTTCCTCCCACTCTGTGGGTCTTCTCCCGACATCAGCAATGGATTGTTCTACCAGGTGGATGTTGGCCAGGGGATCCAAGGCCCCACAAAAGGTAAGGGCTCCTTACCTCTAAGTTGGGATACCTACAGGAGGAGAGGCAATAAGACCCTGCTGCCGAAGACCTGACGTTAACATGGGAGGGATGTATTGAGACCACACATGCAAGTGTACAGATGGCCTCTGGAATGCCAGAGAGTGTTACCAAAGGCCACTAAACCAATAAAGCAAATATGGGTCTCCCTGAGTCAAGCAAGACTCCACCGTCAGCACCAGCTACACCTCACCTGCCTGGAAATACTGTGCAGCAGAGGCAGCCATGTGCCTGTATATCCCAAATCTAATTGGCTATTGGCTCTCCCCTTGGAGAAATAACCCATGGCTGATGCCACAAGCTTACATCCTCTACAGGTTAGGAGATGTTATAAGCCACAGTAAGACCCTGTCATATTTAACAGGGGGGAAAATTGTAATTCATGGATTAACATATCCAAACATGTGTCTATGCTAAAGTAACCTACCATAACTATTAGTGCTGCTTAAATACCTATATATCTAATTGCTTGTTCTTCATTAGTAGGATCGAAAGGTTATTCCTGGACAAACTGTCAGCCCATGAAAGGAAACAGCCAGAATTGACCAGAGTCCAAGTCAACAGCTCCAGAGAGAGTGGACTGTTTTACCTCTCATCCACCTGTGCCCCTTTTCTAAGCCTAGGGAACAACCTGCGGAAGAGGGGGCGTGGTAGAATGTAAGGGCTGCGATTGGGGTGAATGGTGAAACTACAGCAATGTAGTCTGGACACTCATTTGATCAACTTGATTGAACAAACAACCTGTCACCCCCCACTGGATGGTGGGGCTGTAGGGGTTTGGGCACAACAGCCTGCAGATAGGTTTTGCATGAAGGATGCTTGTACTCATGGATTATCACTTATAGCTAAAAATGAAAAAAAAAACTGAGAGAAAGATGCAGGACAGTTATGGCAGAATGCATGATCTGGGATGGGGTGGGGGTGGGGGGGGAGGGAAAGGGAAATAAGCCTGAACTGAATTGGAAAAATGTATGAAATGCACAAAGCATCAATAAAAACTAATTAAAAAAAAAGAATTAAGTATTATGTTGTATATATGTACCATAATTTCATTAAAAATATGGAGTGCCTAAGCCGGGTGTGGTGGCGCACACCTTTTATCCTAGCACTTGGGAGGCAGAGACAGGTGGATCTTTGTGAGTTCAAGGCCAGCCTTGTCTATAGAGTGAGTTCCAGGACAGCTGGGGATACAGGGAGACCCTGTCTCGAAAAGACCAAAAAAAAAAAATACGGAGTGTCTCACAGTTTTGTGTGTTATCACAAAATTTTGTGTGCAGTGCCAGATTAACTTGTTCTCTACCATTCAAGTTTGTTCCAGTTTTTGTATAAGTGCTACCAAAGGAAGAATTATGGAATATTTTTGTTTTGTTTTGTTCTTTGAGACAGGGTCTCCATGTAGCCCTAGCTGACCTGGAACTTGGTAGGATTATCAGGCTGACTTCCATCTCATAGAGATCTTTCTCCCTCTGCCTTGTGAGTGCTGAGATTAAAGGTGTACATTACCACTATGGGCTATGGATCTTTTTAAACTCCACATATGCAGACTGGACACAGTATGAGATGTGCATTTACATTCTGAGAGTTAGTTTTAGTAACTGAATCCTTTTGCCAAGTACTAGGTATAACTCATCTTTTGGAAACTTCTGATATACTTAATTTGACAATATAAAGTCAGTGACACCCTACATCACTGCATTCAGATTATGCTTGGTTTTCTGTTTTTACTTTGTTTTCTTTGTGAAACCTAGGAGGTAGAACCTAGGAGTGTGATTTACATTAGACAAGTACTCTACTGTAAAGCTAGTTTCTCAGCACATTTGAGGCCTATATACACATGAAATAAGCTCCAGATATCCTAAAGCCACATGCTCTGAATGAGAAAACATGTTTAAGTCAGAACATCCATTCTGAAATTGATTGATTTTATGTACTTAGAAAAATATCGAGGCTGGAGAGATGGCCTAGCGGTTAAGAGCGCCGACCACTCTTGCAGAGGACCCAGGTTCGATCCCCAGCACCCATATGGTGGCCGAGAACCGTCCAAAACTCCAATTCCAGGAGAACTCCAGTTCCAGGGGAATCCGACGCCCTCTTCTGACCTCTGCGGCATTGCACGACACGGGTGCACAAACCTGCATGGAGACAGTACATTCATACACATACAGAAATAAAAATAATAATAATAAAAAAAATCTATTAAGGTTATATTTCTAAGTAATTTTCTCACTACTATTGTTGGTCATCAATTTTGTCATTTTGTTATATTATGTGAAAACTACCCCAACTCACAGCATAACAGCTCTAGAGATAATTTACCTTGTAATACTTTGTGTTGTGACCATTGCTTGTCAAGGAATTACCGAAGAATATATATCAGATCAAAGAAACTAGAGAAATGGGTCAGCATTTAAGAACACTTGCTGCTCTTGCATTAGACCTGAGTTCAGTTCCCAGGATTCACACTGGGCAGTTCACAACTGCCTGGAACTCCAGTACCAGGTGATCTGATATCCTCTTCTGGCCTCTGCAAACACTGCACATATGTGGTGTACATACAGACAAGGAAGCACACACACCACACACACATACACATAAATAAAAAATAAAGAAACATTCAATAATTAAAAGAGAAACACCTTGCCAGATACATCACAGTGGGATAATGGGATTAATAAAGAAATGGCATTCATTATATCCCAAGGTGATCAAACATGGAATAAAAAAAAGAAAAGATTCTAGGGAAATTATACATACATAAAACTCTGATAAAGGATGGTAGGAATTGTGATGTAAAGAGATCATGCACATTGGTCAAGGTTGAAGTTAGTAAGAATAACATATTTGCTCATGTTAGAAAATAGTTTAGCAATTATTATTGAATCTGATCTATTTGTCTTCTCTCATTACTAATCTCTTTGAACAGCATCTTAGAGCCTGAAGAGCAGCCGAGGAGAGGAAGAGCTACAGCATTGTGGTTGGAAAGGTGCCAGTAAATATAAGCTTTTGATACAGTGGTTACTGAGTCTCCATATTCATTTAAATTTCTTTAGCCAAAATGTTTAATTATTTAACTAACTTGCCACGACAGCCCTTCACTTTATGTTCAAACTTACACCTTAATCTCAAATTTCAAAAATATTTATTTTGAAATTTGTAGAAAGATGAAATTAAAAAAAATTACATTTGTTCTAATGAAATTTCTGCACATTTTTGAACTGTGAAGATATCGTTATTACCTTTTATTTTCAAGTCTTTTTTTCTAAAAATAAAATTACATGTCTATATAATGCCATGAAGATTTTTGAACTTTAATTTTACTGAACTAGTTATAGCTACTCATAATAATGATTATTTTCTTTCTTTTCAGAACATTTTTGGTAGAATTTTTATGGCTATTATCAATAAGAAAAGATAGGCGGTACTTTGTAAATCATCAATTTAAAAAGCTGTCAACACTTGAGGTTATGGAAAACCATTAGTTTGTCATTTCATATGACACTTGAGTAGTAGGTAAGTCTAACATTTTTAAATGAAAAATCTTTGCATACATCATATATATATATATATATTATGTATATATGAATGACATATGTGTACTACAGTTTTGGTTAATATACATAAGCCAAATTTCTCAAATGTTTGAATTTTTTGGTTATTATATAAAGAAATGGGTTTCACTATGATACCTTCATATATATATGTATATCTATATGTATAGATATACATATACATGATATTGACTGGTCTATTTCTTTTAACATAGTGGTCTCCAGTGCCTTCTATTTTCCTGTGGTTGCCAGAATTATATTCTATTTATTGCTGAATAATATTTCATTGTATATATGCACCAAAATCTTTATCCATTCATCTGCAAAATTCACCATGCAATTCTAATGGCTTTGGCTATATTTATACATTTTAATGTGATATAGTCTAGATGCAACTTTAAATTAATTATATTGTATTTCTTAAAACAATGCATAAGAAACATGTTGATTGTTCTTATTGTGGGATAATTCCATCAGAGGTCCTAAAGAGAAAAATCCTCCATGGAGTTACTAGACAGTAACATTATCTGGGGACAGTATTGCTGAAATGACTTAATTTTTGAAGACTTTAAAACTTAATGTGGTTTGTTTCTAATGGCAATTTCATAAATTGGATTTGAATAATTTGTTTCAAGGCAATTTATTATATTAAAAAAGAACCTCCGTAAAAGACATTCTTCATCTTCTATTTCACTCAAAATAACATTTTCCCTTTTTATATAAATTCCATTTTATAGTGTTACAATGCTTGACTTTGTGTTACCTCTTTGAAGTGCTTTATGATCACATAATAAGGAGTAAGCTGGAGCTAAATGCACCTAAGCAGAATGGTTGCTGCTCACCAACTGCATAATTATTGCCAGGAAGGCTAAAAATGTAGAATGTCTGTCAACTTTAAAACAAGCACCCATGGGGAGCAGTGGTGGGAAGATGGAATCGCAGCGGGAGGTAATGATTACTCAGAATGTATTGCTGCAGCAAACATAGCATTTGGAAATTCATAAGCATTTCTTTTAAATGTTCAAAACTCTTTGCAAAATAAACTGCACATTAACCAAAGCACTGGTGATGGCTCTGCCTACACACTGAGACACCATAACTTTTAGGGAAGTTATTTCTGTGCAACTTCAGAAGAAAGAATCAGACATCTTTTCCTTCAGAAAAGTGTATCCAAAAAAGATGGAAAAGAATGTGACCATCCATCACTAAATAATGCAGAATGCTTGAGTTTTTGTACTCTGGAATGCCTTATAAAATGTTAATGGAACTTCAATCACATATTTAAAAGTCTACGGTTTCACAAAGATGTCGTTACTTCCTAGAAACACACCATGATCCCTTCACTAAAATGCAAAGCTTACTGATTAGTATTTTAAGATATGGATAACGAATCACATTTTATTTAGCAGAACGTTTTAAGTTTATATTATGCATATGAGTGTTTTGCCAGGAAGTATGTGGCTACAACCATGGGTGCTGTGCTCACAGAGGCCAGAAGAGTCAGATTCCTAGGAGCTGGTGTTAGGAACAGTTGTGAACCATCGTGTTGATGATGGGAACTGAATTCTGGATCCTCTGCAAGAGCAGCTAGAGCTCTTAACCCCTGAGCCATCTCTCTAGCTCCTGCATAACTTTTTCTAAATTGCCTTTTGTAATTTCTGACTTATGGGTCTACAGCCTACCTTCCTCTCTGCTGCTGAAGGTAAAGGCCGGTCCTTGCTGCTAGCCGCAGGGAGAGGTTTGAAGGTGAAATTAGATGCAAGAATCTGGATCTGACAGGGGACTGGAGTTTGGGCCTTGAACTAGGTAAACATTGTCCTTCGTCATCTACAATAGATCTTTAAAATGGTAAGTCCTGGAAAGGCCTGCGTCCATTGCACCTACCTTGACACATGACAACTTATTTCAATGATACTATTTTCTGGTCAAGAAAAACAAGATCCAGAATATGTAAATCAGTCATTTGCAGAAAGAAAACCAAAGCTGGCATCTCTGGTGGGCAGTAGTTATCACTCAGGGGACTTTCTAATTTTTCTTGCACTTTTACAAAGTATTAATGTTCTCATGACTTACAGGGGAAAGTGAACCTGTCACTCAAAGGACACATTTGTATTAAAAGAGTGCAGATACCCCAACTGAACTTAGAAGTATGAATTTCTAAGTTTGGAAAGAAAAAGCTTTCTGAAGGATTCTGGGATGAATTGCTGTTTTATAGAGCTTCCCAAAGTCCTACCACATATAATGCTGTGCAATAAAAGTGAGATTCATTGTCTATTGAACAGACTTATGAGGGAGTGTGAAGTGGGTGCTGTCATGGTCTCTGATCAATGCATTTGCAGTTTGGCGACCCTCACAGGTCTCTGCAGTTCTGCCAGGGATGAATATCCAATAGTGGAATTACTTTCCTCTTGACTGATGAAGCATTCCCATTACAAATAGGGAAGGAGGTTAAATTTATTTTATTCCAAGAATTGAAAAGCATACAAATTTGTGCACTTTGCTAGCATCTTTTGTTTTTATCGTGGGGACAAATTATGAAATACAATATAAATTCTAAAATTCTTTGATCCTACACACCTGTGGATTTCTTATTTTTAGGAAATAGAGCAGTAAGATGCTGATAAGGAAGGTAGTGAGGCAGGTGAACTAGATACTCATGGATTATGCAGGTTTTTAGTATGTAGATATTTATAGAGTAATTTTTTCAGAAAATGTTTTTCTATATGGGACAATAATGAGCTTACTGCTATACTCTCTCCTGAGTCGATCATCGCTGGTGGATGGTGAACTGAATGATGCTTCAACAGTGATGGCTCCTGAAACAAATCATCTCTAAATTACTGGAATAAAGCCTGCCTAGCACATCTCATCTTTATTATTTCCATCTTGTTTTCTCACTGGTGATTTCTGCTGGAGCAGGGGCATTGTCTACCTTGAAGCTTTGGAGAATCCACCCCCTGAGTGGATCCTTTGACCCTGGTCCTGTAGTTGTATCATTTGAAGATGGAAGTTAGTCTCTAATCTCAATGTTTACTGCTTGATACTCAGAGAAAATGCCGCTCTTGAATTTGTTGCCTTCTGTCCCATGTCTACTCTCTGGAGCCAAAGGTTTTGCTCTGTGGCAGTGATGACCTCCCAGTTTCCCAAAGCCATGTTCTCGTTTTCATCTGTCACTCTTCTAACCACTATCCAAGTGCTGTGTTTCTGTTTGTTAATTCTTAATCCATTTATTAAGTAGTTTTTATGCTCTATAGTATTGTTTCAGACTAAGTTGTCTTGGAGAAAAAAACAAAATAAATGTATTTTGAATTTAATGACCATGGTGATTTTCTAAACTTCAGATCATCCCAGACACAATCATCATTCAGTCTTTACTCTGAGCATTGGAATGGGATTTTTAGCTTCCTATACTCTTTATATATGGAAGAGACCTTTGATCTTTTGCATGGTTCATTACTTCAGGTATAGTTATTTCTGACTCCTTTGCATATGTAATGAAACCACTACATAGAATCCTACAGATTGAAGCAAGCCTCATCTCATACAAACCTTTAGCTTTTCTAACTAGCCATATTAGGTTTATTGAGTATTGATATAAGTATTTGTTCCATACAAAACAAATGACAGTCCTGAGCTCATTATTATGGTGCACACTTCATTAGTAGAGCATTGTAAAATATCTCAGAGAAATAGTTGGCAAGCTTAACTCTTTCTTAGCTTATAACACAAGCTCTTTTTCACAGATTAGTATGTAATACTGTGTTGATAGCATGTCTGTCTGGAGTGTTAAGGATACTGCACTCTGATATCAACAAGAAACCAAAACCTAAGAAATATACTTGTCAAAAAAGAAGCATTTGGAAAATATTGATAGACTTTGAAACTTCAGTTTTCAGGGTCATATTTATTGTTTAAAATTTTACATTTGAGGAAATAAACTAATTTCATTTATGTATCAGTATATAAAAATGGGTCAGTTACAGAAAATTCAGTCAGAATCAGGCAAAATGTTAACATGTAAATTTAGTGAAATGAAATTGATCAGTATTCCATTGATGCACCAGTCTTATAAAAACTATGTTAACCTGATATTTCCTTTTGGGGAGGTTTTTAATAAATTTAATTTATGAGTATAAGGGCATTACCTCCCCATGTCCTCCCCTCCCTTCCTTTCCTCTCCCATCTTCTTCCTTCACTTCCTCTCCTCTCCCTTCCTTTCTAAAATGTGGGTTGTCTCCACATAGTTGACATGCTACACCCTCATCTTTGTTGTTAACGTTTATTGCTAGTTTGAGGTTTCTTAATTCCTAATGCAAGCTTTTGTACATTCGACTATTATCATTTATTGGACTTCTGTATCTTTCTCTCTTATTTTTTAACTAAAAATTATGAAGTATTTTTCATGTGTATCATTTGTTATATTATTATGTATTGGGGATAGGCTGTCTCATTTATTTGATTTAGCAGATTGTTTTCTGGAAAATTGCATTGGCTAATATTTCCAGAACTGCACTGACATTCTTATTTGGGTTCATGATTCTGAGCGTTTTACTTTCAGTCTTTTTATGGTTTTTTTCAATCAGATAGTGTCTATTTGCTTATCCATGCTGACAGGGATTTATTTTTCATTATTGACTCAATTTACACCTCCTGGAATGACTGACATGACACATCTTAGTCTATAGATTTGTAATTGGATTCCTCTTTGCTGCACTTGCTTGATTTTTCTGTTTTCAATGTGAGTTTTAATACTAAGTTTCATCTTTGTATGTGTGCACCTATGATTTTGTGCAATTTGCTGTACACATTCGTGTGCATGCATGTAGAGGCCAGAGGACAATCTTGGCTGTCATTCTTAAATTGCTATGTGCTATGGTTTTGAGACAGGGTCTCTCAAAAGCCAGGAGCTCATCCAGTAGGCCAGGCTGGCTGAGTGCAAGTCTGAAGTGTGCACCTGTCTCTGTTGTGTGTGTTGGGATTACAACTACATTCCATCACCCCAAGGTTTCTAAGGATTGAACCCAGGTCCCTATGCTAGTCCATTATTTACTGTGCTTCCACCCCAGGTCCTTCCATTTCATTAAAAATCATATAAGCATTATTTCATTAGTCTAATATTATATACCCTTATGCTTTTACTTACACATTTAAATTTTTTAAGGTTTTTGTAAAACAAAATGGAATTATTGTAATTAATGTAACATAATACATAGGATCTGAAAATTTTATATAATTTCAGTTTGACTTAGTTTTGGTCCTACAATTTGTTTCTCTATATATTATAAATCCACACTATGAATCTTTTATTATTCTGTACTTTCTTTTAAAGAAATCAAGTCAATAAGAAGACCGGGTTTGCCTTACACACTTTATCATTTTCAACAATCTTTACCTATATTCCTGTCCATTTTCCACTTCTTATTTTCATCTAGTTGGAAGGATTTCTTTTAGAACTATTAAAGAGCCCTGGTCTGGTCTGTTAGCTGTTATGTCTTCTAGTTTTTATGCCCAGAAAAAGTATCTTTATATGCTTTTTTTTGTCAGAGAAATGTGAAGCCATTAGAAGGAATCAAGCAAAAAGTGAAATCATCATTTGAGCTCTGGACAAATATTTATGCACAGGGGGAAGATGAGTCAAGAGGCAAATTAAGAGGCTACCAGAATAGGACAGACAGGGAGAAAGATGGGAAGAGTTGAGATGAAGATATAGATATATATTTGAATAACAATTTGGCTTGTGAAATGAGTCTATGAAAAAAACAAACTTTTTTTTTCTCTTAAGCAAATAAAAATCAAGCTTTAATTGCATAAATAAAGTGATAAAATAAATATTGTATTATACCATTAAGGAACATAGCCAAGAGTCACAGACTGAAGCTAATCTCCCTTTCTTGTTTGTCTACGATAAATGCATGTAAATTAGTCCTCCATGAAACATAGCTTACATGAACACCTTAGACGCTGGTAAAAATCAAGCATTCTCTTACATATATGTATAATATAACATTCCCCTCTGGATAATAAAACCCATTGTTCAATTGATAATAATTCACATAATTTAAGGTGCTTTTATTTCTATGTTAACTTATTACCACAGAGTATCATTATCACGTATAATCTTTAATTAGCTATATGAGAAGCATGTGAATACAAACCATAGCAAGGACAATTAAAATCATACTTTTGTAATTACTTTTCTGTTGCTTCGATAAAATCCCATGACCAGGGCAACTTCTAGAAGGTAGAGTTTATAAGCTTATAGTTCCAGAGGATGAGTCCAACATGGTGGGGAGACATGGGGTCAGAAACAGCCAGAGGGGAAAGCTGTTTACATCTTCAAGCAGGAGAGAGAGAGAGAGAGAGAGAGAGAGAGAGAGAGAGAGAGAGAGAGACTAGAAGTGGGCACAAGGCTTGTGAACTTTCAGCCCACCCTCACTGATATGCTTCCTCCAGCAAGGCCACACCTTCTAGGAATTCCATAACTTTTCGGAAGCAACAGCACAATGACCAAGTGTTCAAATACATAAGCTCATGGGGGATACCTCATTCAACCCACCACACATCCCATCTACATTTCCCTTATTTTCTTCACAATGGTGTGGGATAGTGGAGGAGTCAAGTGTTTTTATAGAGGACCTTCTCACAAGGTTGTTGAGAGTCTAGAAAATCCCAACCATGTATGGCCCTTGTAGAATACACAAATAGCCTTGCTACCTTCACCCAGGGTGATACCAATATTGGAACAAGTATCCTAATCATCCTGCTGTACATACCACACAAAGAATGGTCTTACACAGAAGACCAGCACTACTCCATGGAGTATATTTATAAGGCAGGAATAATGTTCAGTTTTCTTTGAATCTCTTGCTATATTTAACATACATAGTGTAGCTATTGAATTTTATGCTACAAACTTTTTAAAATAATGAATGTATAAATAAATGAACTATATGAAACATTTGAGTAATATGCTATAAAACATGTGGAGATTTACATCACCGACTAGTCTAGCAGGGACATAAAGATTTCATTTTCATTGTCTATTAATAATTTACATTAAGGGCCATTCTTCCTACCACTTCTTGATACATTAAAGTGAATTGTTTCTCTTCATTGTAAAGATGGCCCAGATCCTTTCGGTTTAAGCATGGTGTATGCCTCATAAATTCATGCTGGCCTTCTTCAGTGTAGCCAAGAATTCCACAGAATTACTAGAATCTCTTTATTCTTAGAGAATTGTTAAATAGCCACTTATGTGGCCTAATATTCCATTAGCCAAATTATTTTCAGTGTCTGTATTCACTAAGTATGGGAAAGATGGCTTAGCCTTCTCTGTTCCTCTTTCCACATTTTATCTTATACTAGAAAGAGATATCCTTAGATTTTTGCTCAAATTTATAAGCTTTTGTTACACAGAGGGAGGGAGCAATGTATGAGGGTCAGTACAAGAGGTTTTTAAAATTATTTAACACATCTATTCATCTATTTTCCTCCAATAATCACATATTGACTCTGTACAATAAGATAGTGTGCCACTAAACACTAAGCATGCTTTCAGTAACAAGAGACTTTCTGCCCAGAAGACATTAGAACTTAAAAAGGAAAATAGGTTGTATGAATTATTTAACAGTTAAAATATTTTGTAAAATAATATTTTCTCTAATGATACATGCTACAGCTATTCATAATTTATCCTTATGTAATCCTATGGTGTGTTCTATCATATAGGAATATTCATATTCATATTCTAAAAAAAGAGAGAATGTAAAGTTATACTTCTTTTTACCTACATGCAACTTTACTGTTAAAAATGTGAATCTCTAAATGTGCTTTGGAATTAACCTATAGTTTATTTTCAGATTTTGTAATTTTGATTTATGTGTGGAGTGTATATATGCGTATTTTGGAATAATATAAAATCAAAGGGAACAAAAAAGAGAAAAAAACCTATTCAAAGAACTGACCAAACAGTAAATTTGTGCATTGAAAAGGTTATAAAAGACTGAGAAAAAGATGCAAGAGAGGACTTAAGATGTATGACAGAATCCATGAGCTCTGGCAGGGGCCGGGGGATGTAAGTGAGGGGTGGGCATGGATGGGGGAGTAAGTCTAAATTTGATTAAGAAATGTATGAAATCTACCCAATAAAAACTGAAAAGTTAAAAAAATAAAAAGGAAAATAGGTAATTAAGTATTATAGATTGATGTGATTTGAGTAACAAGGGTAAGTTTGGTTCCTAGTGATATCCAAGGAAGGGAGTGACCAGCTCTCCTAGCACAGGTGTGTGAAGAGAGGAGGCAGTGGTGGGGAACAAAGTGAGGAGTGACATGTATCCTGGAACTTGCAAGATGAGTGGGTGATGAGCAGGTAAAGAAAGAGGGAATGGCTTTGGAAAGCAAAAACATAACACATAGTGGGGAATGTTCCTGCATTTGGAGTCCATTTAGTAGACATGGAGATTAGCAGTTAGAAGATGTGGCTGGGAAGCTGGACTGACAGTGCCCTCTACACACTGCCCTGTGGATTTTGAAATGTAGTCTGGGGGATAGAAATTGTTTCTCCATGAAGGTTGGTTTCTGTTTAACAGCACCAGCAGCACCTGGGAACTTCAGGGAGGCTCATCCTTAGGATTACTCCAAACTTCCTGTTTATTGGAGCTCTATAATCTGTGCCAGCTTTTGAAATGATTTGGTGAATGCTAAGCTTTGAAAAGAATACAGCCACAGGTTGTATATTCAACTGTAAATTTATTTTATTTTATTTATTTATTATGTGTATGAATGTACTGTCTGCATGTAGGTTTGTGCAATGCTGCGGAGGTCAGAAGAGGGTGTCGGATTCCCCTGGAACTGGAATTCTCCTGGAACTGGAGTTACAGATGGTTCTCAGCAGCCATGTGGGTGCTGGGTCCTCTGCAAGAGCAGTTGGTGCTCTTAACTGCTAGGCCATCTCTCCAGCCCCTCAGCTGTGAATTTTAAAATGCAGTGTGTGTCCCTGGATAAGATTCATATTAAATCTCACCCACCTACAGCTCAGAGAACATTATGGAAGAGTGCACAGAAAAAATTGTAAGAGCCAGGGTTGCTGCATGGACATAAGGCAACGGAGACTTTCAGTCCACTGGAAACTTGTTCATATGAAATTTCAGCAATGCTGACAGCATGCACAAGACCCATACCAACTCAATCAGAAAAAAAAACCATCATGGAAGAGGGAAAATGGACAGCAGGCTCCAACACTACCCAAATAATTATTGGCAATTGATTACCGAGTGTGAGGGAGAATAGATCTTCTCTAAGGGAAAGAATCTAGATAGGCTGACTAGACTTCAGTGGGTGAACGTGCACCAAGGGACACCTGGATAGAAATGCTTGACCAGAGAAGACTTAACATATATGACAGAATACCTGAAATCCAGTTGGGGGAAGGGAAGAGGGGTGCCTAAATTTGATTAAGATGTATTATATGAAATGCGGAAACTCAGTAAAGACCTTAAAAGGGAAAACAACGAGTAAAAAGGTCGTTTTAGTGAAGATTTTATTATAAAGAGAAAAAACAGAAGACAGGAAGGTCACTTGGATTTACATTGTCAAGAGTACACCTTCCTGAAAAGATGAGAAGAGTGTGTGTGTGTGTGTGTGTGTGTGTGAGAGAGAGAGAGAGAGAGAGAGAGAGAGAGAGAGAGAGATATTGAAAGAGGTAGAATCAACCAGATTGATTAATAGAAAAGAAGGCCCAAAGGCACCCTTGGTACCATAATTCTACCTTTGATAATCAGGTAGTAAGTAGAAAGTGGGAGTGATCATAAAATAGAGATTGAGGAAGGAGGGGTACTTCTGTGGTTGGCCATGCTGGGGTTGGAGTTAATCAAACACACTGACTGAATAGGATGGTATATAAGCATGGTATCCTAGAAAGAGATCTGGCTGAGAACAGTGGGTGGAGCCCACAACCTGTGGAGAAGTACCTTAAATAAATAGACAGGACAAAAAGATATAGCGCCAGAGATCGCAGGGCTAGCAAGAGCACCTGCCTCCCGCAGATACTCTCTCAGTGAGTGACAGGGTAAGTGGTTGTTGTTTCATAAAAGGAGAAACAGGAGAATGTAGGTAATGGAGGCCAAAGGGAGAGATAATTTGAAGAAGGAACTGATTGTCACTGCCACATGATGGAAAGATGAAATTAGGAGAATCTTGGCCACCATAATCAAGACAGTTTCTATATTACACAAAAAGTAGTTTTCCTTCAACTTCTGGCCAGAAGCGATGATAGCCATTCCATTTGAGAAGTCAGTGCTGGAGTTTTTCTGCTTTTTCATAAGATTTCAACATTCCTGTTATGTTGCCATGAGAATCGAAAAAGGAGTAAAGTCATTTGTTTAAGAAGGCAGATATAGTTCCTCCTAGAATACAGAATGGGAAGGAGGACAGACATGAAGAGAGGAGCTTGCATTTTCTGTAAGTAGAGATAACATCATGGGAGAATTAGCAAGCCTACAGTCTTCAGTCACAGGAAGGAAATGTGATCCACCTTTGGCACTAGGCCTCAAGCAGATGGCAGGAAATAGAAATACTGAGTACTACCTGCACTGCCAGGGCTGGCACCAGTCCTTCAGAAGGGTAATATTCTCTCTCTCTCTCTCTCTCTCTCTCTCTCTCTCTCTCTCTGTCTCTTTCTCTCTCTCTCCTATCTATCTATCTATCTATCTATCTATCTATCTATCTATCTATCTATCTATCTATCTGTCTATGTAATATCCATCTCTCTTTATTCATTTAGTGACATTTAACTTTTAGGAATAAATATTCTTTAACTAAATGTCCTCCGCAATTTATCACATAAAGTCATAACTTTTTCCAAGTGCATTTTCACCCTATTCTAGTCTGTGTTTTTTTGCTCTCACCTCCACACAAGGTCAGGAATCAACTAAATAAATAACTTGAGATGAAATAGAATATTCTAAGGGTCTCTGTCTTCTTATTTTTAGAACTGGGTTAGAAAGAATCTTGTCCCTGGAGTTTAGGAGAATTAGTTCAAGATACCCAACAGCACTGAGCACTTAATTGGCTTCGACTTTAATTCTGGGTGTCAGAGACAAAGCCTGTTTAATAATTTAGGTTCTGTTATTTTAAGATTGAATAGAAATGACCTTTGGATATTGGGGTGTGTGTTTCCTTGGAAATCCATGTACATCTGAGCTGTGAGCATCGAGTTGTCACACTACACCATTTGGCTCACACTGACAAGTAAGTGACATCTGCACTGGTGACTTCCCCCAGAAGGCTCAGTTTTGCCAGCAGAAGGGGAACTGTCTAAGCACCAGGTTCCACAGTTTAGTTTTTATTTTAGGAAATTATTTATATTTTGAAAAAATCATATTAATTCAGTAGAAATAAAGTCTATTTGGACTGTAAATGAGTTTGGGGAAAGAATCCTGAGAAAATTGCACTGTTGCCTGCTAAGAAACTAAGACCAAAGATTGCATATTTGTGGAAAACAACTTTTCATATTTTCTAAAATCATATGAATCATTGTGAACCCAATGAATATATGAAATCACAGTTTTTAAAAGATGAATCTCTATGTTATATATTCACTATCTGACTTGAGGTTCAAATGGATAACTGCCCTTTGCATTTTATAGTATATGTCATATGTAAATGTGACACAAATGTGCTCTCCAGACAAATAATGAAACAACTGATACAATTACTTAACAATAGTTCCATTGGCTATTATTTGGTTTGGTAGTATTATTTCTGAATTCAATTTGTCAAATAAATTTTTATTCTGTTCCTTCTGCACTGTAGGTTCAGCTGTGTACTACTGGATCTCTCATTGCACACCAAGGGGATGTGTGGAACAACCACATGAGAGGGACAACAAGCAAGTGGGTGTCATGAGAGCAAAGTTAGCAGAGAATGTACAGCATTGTATATGTGTGCAGAATTGGGGGTCTGGGTTTCCTGAAGAAAGGACAAGTTTAAAGCTTTTACTTGAAGAAGTTGCAAGTGGAACAGAATTGTTTAGCCATGTCTAGGAGAAGAAAAGAGGGAGAATCAGGGACAAATGGGAAAGCACCCAGGAAGGGTGGTGGTGAGTGAAATTAGAGAGCAGTGGAAGACAAGGCGATGAAGTAGAGTTGAGCCAGACACAAGCATGTGTCATGTCAGAGATTTGCTTTCATCTAAGCCCACAGGAAGCACCTGTTTGTTTGAACATATTGGACACTTGTGATTACATTTGTGTATGAGGTGTCTTCATTGGAGGACATGAGTGCACATGGCTTTGAAGCCATTATAGTGGTCCAGGTAGGGTGGCTGGTGGCTGGTGACTGGCTTGGATTAGGGAAATGGTCATGGGAAATGGTCATAAGGAATGGAGAGAGTTCTGCAGGATCTTGATATTAATCATGTATTCCTATGCAAGTCCACATGTGCTTGCATGGTTGTGTAAATGCATGTATGTGTATGCAAACTCAGGTGTGTGTTTTCAGTGGGCTTACTGAGAAAGAAGGGTGACTATATTTATAGTGTGAGAGTTGGGTAGAAGGCAGTGAACCTTATCAAGTGTTACAGAATTTCTGATACAGTCCGGTGATAATGAATTATATCTTTTGGCATAGTGTTAAATGCCATGGCATTTCAATTTAAAAAATGTATCATTGCATTATACTCTAGTCTACTAATATTTCTATGTATAGTCAGTCTTCAAGGAACATGATTCTTATATGCTGTACTTTAAAAGAAAGTTCACAGATTTTTTTATACATTAAAATCACATTTATTTTTTTAAATAGTTTAATTATTATTTTATGTGTACAAATGTATTCACAGCATGTGTGTAAGTGCACCTGTGACCTGCAATGTACATGAAGTCAGAGGAGGACATGGTATACCCAAGTATCTGGAGTTAGAGATGGCTGTTAGCTGCCATGTGGGTGTGGGAATCCAACTTGGGGCCCCCCAAGAGCGGCCAGTTCTCATAACCACTGAGCCCTGTCTCCAGCCCCTAAAAGAACCTGTATTGATCTTTCTAGATAATTTCAGAGTGTTCTGATAACAATATATCTTACACAAGATTAAATATCCTTTAAGTTATGAAAATCATATATTTCTACACATGAATCATGCTTCTATTTCTAGCAGAGTCATCTCGGTTTTCTTTCCTAACACATTTGTTTTGATTCTTTGTGGAAGGACTTTTGTACCACAAAACACCCATCACATCCACTGAAGGATCCAGTCTTTGTAATTGACATCAGTTTCCTTCTTGGGGCCTCCACTTCTTCATGAATCCCACTTGTACTTCTTAGAGTCTTTGGATGCATTCTGTTTCTATCAGCTTCATGAAAACAGGAGGCATGTGTTGAGCAGTCCTCCACCATGTCACGTGGATAATCTCTTCCACTTCTTACACCAACACCACACAGAAGCCATTGTGAATACTCCTATTTGACAAGTGAAACTGAGCCAAAGCTCACCAAAGTGTGGATACATAACTTATAGTGTTGCACAATTAATAAGTTAAAAATATGCACTCAAAAGTTGAAATTTCAGATTCACAGTATCCAGGTGTTTGCTGTTCTCTACTCTGCTAAGTTTTCTTTTCCATTTTCCTGGTCAGTTATCAAGTTGTATCAGTGTTGATCAGCAATGTAGGGTCAAATGGTCCTTTATATTCTCACTTGTCTTAGATCTGAGATTCCCACATTACAAAAGTTTTGTGTCCTATACTTTATGTGATGATTTGCCTTATACAAGCATCCTCTTCTTTGATAAATTTGGAATATTGATAACTGAATAACTGTTTTATTTTTAAAACATTCCATTCTTTACTTTTTGAGACCAGATTTTGGCTTTGTTTCTTGAGAGAGATCCACTGTAGCCTAGGTTGGTCTGAATCTTGCAATGTAGTCTATGCTGTCCCAGAAGTCATGATCCTATGGCCAGACCCTGCCAAGTGCTGAGACTGCAAGAATGTGCCATCATTTCTGGTTAAATGGTTGCTTTATAGTATAACTTTTCTTGTCAACTTAATTATTTTGAATAATCACATCATACATGGATCAAGCATCAGGTAGTTTGCTAAATGTTCTGCTCATTTTCTATGCACGGTCTCCATCTACAGGATTCTTTCTGCCAAGTTCTCCACAGTGCAGCTTTATGACCTTGAAACTCCACTCTTCCAATTGGAGACTGCTGATATGATCCAAAGTTCACCAAGCTCCCAGTGGAAATAGCAGAGATTGATGGGATGAACTTACCACCCAAAGAACCACCTACCAAACTACATTTCCTTTCCCATGAAATTCAGCCATGTGGGTAAGCTCAATGGGGTAGGGCAAAGAAGTTCATAAAATGTTTGATCAGACAATGGGGTTGAATTATGAGAAGGGAGCACAGTTTCCTCAAGCTAACACTGCAGCTAAAAAAGTCTTGAGAGACAGCAACAAATGAACCTTAAACCCAACAAATAGGAATAAATCACAAATATCAGAGCAGAAATCAATGAAATAGAAAGAAAGAAATCAACACAAAGAATCAATGAATCCAAAAGCTGGTTCTTTGAAAGGATAAACAAGATAGCCTAGATAACCAAAATAAAGAAAAAGCAACTCCAAATCAGTAGTATTTGTGATGAAAAGGGAAACATCACAATAGACAGAGAAAATACCCAGTCAATAAAAAGAGAATACTTAAAAACCTATACTCTACTAAATTTGAAAATCTGAGAAATGGACTAATATTCGAAATCCTGGAATTCACTAAAACTTAACCAAGAAGATATTGACACTTAAACAGACCCATAATATATGAGGAAATTGAAACTGTAATAGTAAACCTCCCAACTAATAAAAGCCCAGGCCCAGATGGTTTCACAGCAGAATTCTATACAACATTTAAAGAGGTCTTACAACCATTATTACTAAAACTGTTCAGAAGGATACAAGCAGAGGGAAATCTCCCAAACTCCTTCTACCAAGCCAGTGTCATTCTAATTCCAAAACCAGGTGGAGCTACAACCAAAAAAGAAAACTATAGACCCATCTCATTAATGAACATAGATCAAAAATTCTCAACAAAATACTTGCAAACTGCATAGAGACTCACATGAAAAAGACTATCCATTCATCATGACCAAGTTGGATTCATACCAGAGATTCAGGGATGGTTCAACATACATAAATCAATAAATATCATAACACATAAATGGACTGAAAGTTAAAAACCACATGATCATCTCAATTGTAGCAGAAAAAGCCTTCAACAAAATCCCACATCCCTTCATGCTTTAAGTCCTAGAGGGAATTGGACTGGAGGGAATAATCCTCAATGTAACTAAAGCCATGTACAGCAAACTCACAGCCAACATCATCCTAAATGGAGAAAAATTAGAAGCATTCTCCTTAAATGTGGGGAACCCAGCAAGGCTGCCCCCTATCAATACTCCTCTTCAATACAGTGCTTGAAAAGCTTGTTAGAGCAATAAGCCAAGTATATTAGTCACTTTTCTGTTGCTGTGATAAAACACCGTGACCAAAGGAACTTATAAAAAGAAGAGTTTACTTGAGCTTACAATTGATAGTTCCAGAGAATTAAAGTCCATTGTGGTGGGAGGCATGGCGGCTGGAGCTGGAGCAGCAAGCTTAGGGTCACATCTTGCAATGAGCACAGGAAGCAGAGAGAGCGAGTGGAGACCTCAAGCCTTGTTAAACTCACTAAGCCTGCCCCCAATAACATACTTCCTCTAGCATGGCCACACCTTCTAAGACCTCCAAGAACAGTGCCACCAACTGGAGACAAATGTCTGAATACTTAAAGCCTATGGGGGATACTCATTCAAACCACCACATTCCACTTCCTGGCCTCCATAGGCTCCTGACCATATAAAATGCAAAATGCATTTAGTCCAACCTTAAAAGTCCCCATAGTCTTTACCAGTTTCAATGCCATTCAAAATCTACAGTCCAAAGTCTCTTCTGAGACTCAGGCCAATCTCCTAAACTGTAAGCTCCTATAAAATCAAAAGACAAATTACATACTCCCAATGTACAGTGGAACCGAATACACATTCCCATTCCAAAAGGGAGGAATAGAGGCATAGTGAGGAAATACTGGACCAAAACAAGACCGAAAACCTGCAGGGCAAACACCAAGTCCAGTAGCTCCATGTGTGACTTCTGGGACTTGACTTCCAAAGGGCTTAGATGGCTCAGCTCTTCCAGCTTTGCTGGCAACATACATCTCTTTCTTAGGCTGATATCACTCCCTGTATGCAGCTCTGCTTGGCAAATATCTTACAGGTCTGGCATCTTGAATGTCTTCTTGGGGTCTCTGCTGCCAACCAGACTTCACATTCACAGCTTCATGCAATGGTCTATCAGGGCCTTCTTTATTCAGGGACACCCCTGATGCACTATGCCTGGCCTCGGCTGCTCTCTGAAACCGTGGAGGAAGAACTGAAGACCCCTTCACCCTTGCAAACTTCATGCCTCTAAAGCCAGCACCATGTGAATGAAACTGCCAAGTTTGGCTGCAAGTTTGGGATGGACTCTGGCCTATTTCAACCACATTTGCAACTTTTCTCTGCCCTGAACTTGGAACAGAAAACCCTTTCAGTATTTTCTTTTCAAAAGTTTGAGGATTAGCTGGGTGTGGTCTTTCCCTGAAGGTACTATTTCTGTTGTTTACTTGTAAATCTAGAGGCCCTTCCTTAATCACTTTAATCTCACTTTTTCCACTGTTTACTTGTAAATAGGTAGGCCTCTTCTTAATCACTTTAATCTCCTTATCAAAAGGAAACTCTCCTTCACATGCCTTGGCACCACCTTTAGTCTTCCTAGTGGGGTTTTCAGATCCAAACTGTACATTCTGCATTTCTTTCTGACCCATCTGCTCTTCTTCACTGTAGATCTGTACAATATTCACCATTAATAGCCACACCACCATTTCTACATTAGGCTGTCTTGAAATATCCTCCGCCAAAGACATTAGTCCATTGCTTTTCAACTTAGCATCAGGCAAGCATTTGGGCTGTGGGCAAACTGCTGCCAGACTCTTTATCAAAATATCCCAGCTGCTGCTTTAGTCTTTATTTTCCTCTGGAACTACATTTTTTGCAGCAATGCTTTCTTCCAGGCTTGTACTAGAATGGCCTATTAAGCTCTGCTTACAGTAGTCAACAGCTTTTCTAGCCCAAAGTTCCAAAGTCTTCCACATTTCTCCAAACATCCACATGGTCAGGTTCTTCACAGCCAACAGCCCACTCTCTGGTATCAAATAACTGTATTAGTCACTTTTCTATTGCTGTGATAAAACACCATGACCAAAGGAACTTATAAAAGGAAGAGTTTATTTGAGCTTACGATTGACGGTTCCAGGGAATTAGAGTCCATCGTGGCAGGAGGCATGGCGGCTGGAGCTGGAGCTGGAGCAACAAGCTGAGGGTCATGTCTCGCAATGAGCACAGGAAGCAGAGAGAACGAGTGGAGACCGCAAGCCTTGTTAAATTCACTAAGCCTGCCCCCAATAATGTACTTCCTCTAGCATGGCCACACCTTCTTAGACCTCCAAGAACAGTGCCACCAACTGGAGACAAATGTCTGAATACTTAAAGCCTATGGGGGACACTCATTCAAACCACCACACAAAGAGAGGGAAGTTAAAGGAGCACTAATTGGAAAAGAGGAAATCAAACTATCCCTCTTTGCAGATGATATTATAGTTTACCTAAGGGATACTAAAAACTCTATCTGAAAATCCCTAGAACTGATTAAGAGTTTCAGTAAGATGGTGGGATACAAAATTAACCTAGAAAAATCAATATTCTTTCTTTACAGGAACAATAAACAAGTGGAGAAGGAATATAAGGAGACCTTCCCACTCACAATAGCCACAAAAAATAAAATTCCTAGGAACAAACTTAACCAAAGACACAAAAGATCTCTACAACAATATTAAATCCCTGAAAAAGGAGAGTGAAGAAGACATCAGAAGATGGAAAGATCTCCTATGCTCATAGATTGGAAAAATTAATATAGTAAAAATAAATATAGTAAAAATGTCCATTCTACCAAATTAATATACAGATTCGATGCAATCCCAGTTAAAATTCCCGAGTTCCTTCACAGACTTAGAAAAAATTCCTATGTGTGGACAGTATGTATCCATATTTTGAAGTAATATAAAATTAATGGAGGAAAATGTGAATTCCTAAGCATAAAAAAAAAGACTGAGAGAAAGATGCAGGACAGTTATGGCAGAATGCATGATCTGGGGTGGTGTGGGGTGGGGTGGTGTGGGGTGGGGGGAAGGGAAAGGGAAATATGCCTGAACTGAATTGAAAAATAATGTCTGAAATATATAAAACATCAATAAAACATCAAAAATTTAAAAAATTCTTAAATTCATATGGAAAAACAAAAGACTCCGAATAACCAAAGCAACCCTGAGCGAAAAGTGTGATAGAGGGGGATCACTATACCAGACTTCAAATTATATTACAGGTCTATAGTCATACAAACAGCCAGGTACTGGCACAAGAACAGACCCCTTGACCAATGGAACAAAATTGAAGATTCAAACTTGAGTACATACAATTTCAGCCACTTCATATTTGACAAAGGAGCCAAAAAGACTCAATGGAGAAAAGACAGCAAATAGTGCTGGCAAAACTGGGTCACCATTTGTAGAAGAATAAAATTAACCCCCTACCTCTCACCCTGTACAGAAATAAACTCCAAATAGATCAAAGACCTTAACGTGAAACTCAAAACTCTGAAGGTGATAGAAGAAAATGTTGGCAGCAACTTATAAGACATAGGTGTAGGAAAAGAGTTTCTTTTTTTAATTTTACTTATTTATTTATGTGTATGAATGTACTATCTGTATGCAGGTTTGTGCACCCATGTCTTGCAATGCTGCGGAGGTCAGAAGAGGGTGTCGGATTCCCCTGGAACTGGAGTTCTCCTGGAATTGGAGTTACAGACAGTTCTCGGCCGCCATGTGGGTACTGGGGATCGAACCTGGGTCCTCTGCAAGAGCAGTCAGTGCTCTTAACCGCTAGGCCATCTCTCCAGCCCCCAGGAAAAGACTTTCTAAATCAAAAGGCAGCTGCACAGAACATAAGGTAAACATTGACAAGTTAGATCTTATTAAACTCAAAAGCTTATATACAGTGAAAGAAACAATAAATAAAGTGAAGAGAAAACCCACAGAGTGGGAGGAAACCTTCACCAGTGATGCATCTGACAGAGCATTAACATCCAAAGTATATAATCTGCTCAAAAAACAAAGAAATAAGAAAACAAATGACCCACTGAAGAGATGAGTAAAGAACTGAACAGAGACTTCATAATTGAGGAATAAAAATGGCTGAGAAACATCTTAAAAAGTGTTCAACATCATTAATAATTAAGTAAATGCAAATTAAAACCACTTTCAGATATCTCACTCTGATAAGACTGGGTAAGATCAAGAAAACAGAAGGGTTTGTGGGGAAAGGATCATCCAATTCCTTGGTATATACCCATGAGACTCATCCTACTGCAAAGATACATGCACATCTCTATTTCAGCTCTCTTCACAATAGTGAAGAGCTGGAACCAATCCAAGTGCTCCTCAGCCAATGAGTGGATAAAGAAAATTGGTACATCTATACAACAGAGTTCTATGCAGCGGTAAAGAAAGATGACATCATGAACTTTGCAGGTAAATGGATGAAACAAGAAGACATTATGCTAAGTGAAGTAACAGTCACAGAAAAAAAACAAATGGTATCCCTCATCTGTGAATGCTAGCCCCAAATCCCTAGTAGAAAAGCAAGCTGAGCAAAGTTAATGTTATATTTCTTTTTATCTGAAGGCAACTGTGCTGTTATAATGTGAATACCTTAATAGGATCTACAATTAACCTACCACTTATTTTCAGACTTTTAATTGTGGTATATGGTGGGGGGATGTATGCATACCTTAGAGTAATATAAAATTAAAGGGAAAATGTGAATTCCTAAACATGTTTTAGAATTAACATACAGTCTACTTTCAGGTGTCATGATTTTGGTATACGTGTGAAGAGCATGTATGCATGTTTTGGCACAACGCAAATTGGAGGGAAGAACAACAGAAGGACTGGCTCAAAGAACTGACTGAAACAGTAAACTTCAGCTCAAAGCAATAAACCTGTGCATAGAAAAACCTTAAAAAGAATAAAAAAGGATGCAAGACATGTATGGCAAATTCATAAACTTGGATGTGGTGGGGAACATGGAAAGAGGAATGAGTCTAATTTGGACTGAAAATGTATGAATTGTACAAAACTTCAATTAAAAAAGTTTTAAAAAAGAATACAAATAAACAACAAATAATAGATCCACACCACCTAAAGAAGTTGTTATTTTTTCCTACAGAACAATCTCTCTCTCTCTCTCTCTCTCTCTCTCTCTTTCTCTCTCTCACTTACTATATGGTTCATGGATGTCTGGAACTTGCTCTGCAGCTCAGGCTGGTTTCAAACTCTTGCTCTTCCTTCTTCAACCTCTTGAGTATTTGGCTTACAGATGCACCATACTTAGCTAGATCGTTGCTTTTCCTTGCATTAATTTATGAAACAATAACAACAGTAACCAATGACAATTATTACTGCATGTAGACCGCATGCAAGGAACTGCTGTAAGTTCAAATTGTGTTTTTTAGTTCTGACAGTCTTTTCAATTCGATTTTATCAACCTTTGGTAGTAAGTAAAGCAGGTAAGGCACAAAATGAAGCAGTGACCAGAACAAAGCTGGACAAACTAAGTGATGCTGAGGCTGGGAGTTTCTGTCTGTGTGATTTCAGAATCTGCCTCTTTATGGTGTCTCACTCACCTTTACCTGGTTTTAAGAATTCCATAATTGCCTGACACTGAAATTTTATTTTTCTGTTCCTGTGAAATGAATGTCCTTGTTTCACTGAAACTAGTTTTATTCCTTGTTTTTTGTTGAAAGGATATTTGTTCCTCATCCTTAGGCTATTTTCTGACCTTGTCTAAGATAATCCTCATTCCTTCAGGCCCAGCCCAACCTGCAGTTCTCTAAAGTTCTCTAGGGCTACCTGCCTTATTCGACAGCAAAAACATACTTTGACCGGGCTGGAGAGATGGCTTAGCAGTTAAGAGCACTGACAGCTCTTACAGAGGACCCGGGTTCAATCCCCAGCACCCACATGGTGGCTGAGAACGTCTTTAACTCCAGTTCCAGGGGAATCCAGCACCGTCTTCTGACCTCCGTGGCATTGCACGACACGGGTGCACAAACCTACATGTGGATAGTACATTCATACACATAAATAAATAAATAAAATTTAAAAAAAAACATGCTTTGACCTTGTTATTCTATGTGCTGATCAACATTACTTCACATAAGTTAGCTTTTCTCCCTGGTTAGGTTAATTTGGTATCTAGAGTCAGATCCTTTATTCCGTTTCTTTGGAAATGAGGTGCTGATCAATATTACTTCATATAACTAGGCTTTTCTCCCAGGTTAGGTTAATTTGATATCTGGAGTCACATCCTTTATTCCATTTCTTTGGAAAAAAGGTCAAGATAGACTTCAACTCAAAAATGCTTAATTTGGTATCTGAAAGAGTACATTGATTAAACAACATGTATAAAATAGATTTTATATATATATATATATAAATAAAATTATTAATATCTTTTTTCAAAGCCAATTTTTATTGAAGCTTTGTGTATTTGATTATATATTTTGTTTATATTGATGTATTTGATACTAAAAATTAATTTCAATTAACTTAAAAGGAATTTTAATCATTTGATAATTTAATGGTCACTTTCTGTGTGTTTAAAGAATATACTTCATCAGGCATGGTGGCAATTGCCTTTAATCCCAGCACTCAGGAGGTGGAGGCAAATGGATTTCTGTGAGATTGAAGCCAGCCTGGTGTACATGGTATATTCCCGGATAGCTGGGGCTACAGGGAAGATTATACTACAGTTTATCTTTAGCTTTGGATGCTAGACAAAAAGATAAAAATAGTAGTGAAATATCTTTGTCTTTGCTTTCCAGCACCCATTCTTTCTCTGTTCTTGCTGATAAATAATATTTTTGTTGTATCCCACCACCCTCTCTTATTCTTTATCCAAGGCAGGAATGACCACTTCTAGCTCCATGTCCATTGGAGCTGCACTAATTCCATGTTCATGGAAGCTGCATTATTCTCGTCATTCTGAGGGGATAGGTACTCAAACAGAGGAAGTGGAATGCAAAGAGACTGCAAGGAGACTGCCATAGTCAGCCTTAGCTGTCAACTTAACACACCAGGGAAGAGGGAACCTCAACTGAGAATTTTCCCCATCAGATTGTCTGTGGTCATAGCTGTGAGTCATTTTCTTAATTGCTAATTGATATGGGAGGGCCATAACTCTGCCAGCAAGCAGAGCTCATTCATGGTTTCTGCCCTAGGTTCCTGTTGTACGCTTCTTCCTTGGTTTCTCTCAGTGATAGACTACTATAACCTGTAAGATAAATAAGCCCTTTCCTCCCCAAGTTGTTTTTGGTCATGATGTTTATAACTGCAATCAAACAAGAATGGTGACCTTTTAATATTTTAGGGGGTTTGGCTATGCTGGAATTGAACCCAGGTTCTTGTACAGGCCAGTCAAAGCACTCTACCATTGAGCCATGAGTCCCCAGAAGGGCAAGAAGTTTTATGAAACCACTGAGAGAAAGGCATGTATGTTCTCTCCCAATCATGTTAGTAATAGATGTGAACCAGGAACTACTGGAGGATACATGGGTTAGAAGCCATTAGAGAAACAAACAAAAATGGAGAATTGAATTCTGGGTGTCAATGAGGTAGTCTTTTTTATTTATTTTTTGAGGCAGTCTTTTTATTAGCCTGAAACAACTTTGCTGCTATCACTCCCAATTCCTTGAGGTCTTGGTTCTGTGGTTTTGGCCTCACTCAGTGGAGTTGAGATTTCTGTCATATGAGATCACAGAACTGATAACTGATTTATTTCAAATATGAGATTAAATTTTTCACTGGAAATCCCTTTCAAGACAAACGGAAACTCCTCATATTCCTCTCACTCAGTTGTCAATAGCCAGTTTACCTCCATTCTACAATTATCAACTATTATTATATAAAGGATAAAGTATAGTGTGTGAGCAGTTGAAGTGTCTACAATGAAGGCCCTGACCCTGCTAAATTATGAATTTAAAGGGTTTTGAAATTCTCTACATAAGCCAGATATGCACAGACTTCTTAAGATTTGTAATGTACACTTTACATGCTTCATACTGCTTTAAGTTAGTGATGTTTGCTCTAGATCATAAAAATGTTAATCATAGAAAGCTTGCAAATTTGCTTGAAGAGAACATAAATGTGTAAATGCAAATCTGTACTTAGGAAATGACTCTGTATTTCTAGGCTGACTAAATCTTCAAGGAAAATAAAGAAAAACCTTTAAATTGGGCCACATGTATCACTTAACTTTAGAAAGAGAAACTTCTCTTAATTCTTTGTTGTAACATAAATGACAGGTTTCTAGCCCAATGCCATGATGTTTGATATGAGAGAAAGTGGATACAGTGCTTACACAGTAAGCAATATCCATATGAATGACTCTGGAATATTTATTAACAGCATTCAGTGAAGTGTAAACCATCAGAGAGGTATAGGATTAGCAAGAAATTAATGTTTTAACTACACACGATTTAGCTTTCAGAGTATCCAGGTTTGTAAAGATGGTAACATGATTCCATTTTAATTGTCCCTGAAGTCAAGTTAACTGAATCTTACTGTTAACTGAAACTTTATTTAAAAAATCAGATGAAGCCTGGTGTGGTGGTGCATGCCTTTAATCCAAGCTCTTGGGAGGCAAAGGCAGGTGGATCTCTGTGAGTTCAAAGCCAGCCTGGTTAGTTCTAGGACAGCTGGGGCTACAGGGAGACCCTGTCTCAAAAAGACCAAAAAAAAATCAGCTGAAAAATGCAATCTGAGTACACTATGGGTATGCTCAATTCTGTACACTTAGGAAAACATCTTAGGTGAGGTATTCTTATTCCAAGAGCTACATTGATATAGACTGAATGTATGTGTCTTCTGTAGTTCCCTGGTTGAAACTATAATCTTTAGTGTAATGGTGTTTGGAGGTGACAGCTTCCAGAAGTGGCAGGGGTTATATGAGGTTTTTATGGTCTTAGGAAAGTAAGAAAAAAATCACAAACTCTATCTTTTCCACTACTAGAGGACACAGCAAGAAGGGAACTACGTGCAAACCAGAAAGAACGCTGTCAACATGAGCTTGAACATATGGGCACCCTGTTCACCAAACTCTAGCCTCCAAAATTCAAAAATGAATAGTTGAATCCACCAGCCTATGGGAGCTCCTTATAGGAGCCCAAAATTCAAAGAGGCATATACTGTGCATAGGGAGAAAAGTGAATCTTTGTCAGAAAACTTTAGGCTGCAATTAAAGAAGCAGGCAAATGAAAATTAATTAAATCATCTTAGCTAGTACCTGATATAAGATATCCAGATTTGGATGGTCCTGGCTTTTAATTCCTGTCAAAGCAATTGTATTCAGAACCAGAGTGGGTGTTTTTCTGTCCTTCAGTCTCTCATTTTAATGATTTGGTGTTAGTCTTCCAGCATCTCTTCTCACAGTTACAACATAATTACAGGGACATCCTCCCATAACATGACCAGAGACAGAAAGAGGTCTTTTACTAGGGAATAAAATACTTTTCCAGAAACTCCCAGAAAAATTGTGGCAAGGCCCTCTGGCACTAGCTTATATAGTTATGTCAATATCCAGTTGGGAGGCCCTGGAGATAAGAACACAGTATTCTCTGTGTCGACAGTGGGCAGATAGCAGAAAGAATCAGTAAGTGAGCTACCCATGTCTAAACTGTCAGACTAACCTGCCAGGAGGCTGCTCTGCAGACAGGCAGATACAGTAGCACCAGCTACTTGCCAAATCAAGCAGGGCATTAGAATTCCAAATCAAATGAAGATTGATGGATTTGCCTTTGGATGGGGTGGAAAGTTTTGACTTAAACTCTTCATTTTTAAAATCAGTCTCTTATCTGGATTTTGGGATTCTACCAGGCAGCATTCTAAAGGAACATTCTAGTTTCCTCGCTGTCAGTAGAGACAACATTTTGTATTCTAATAAAAGTATCTCTCACATATGTGAACTCACATCTTGTTTACTTATTGTTGTACTTTTTTCATTGTGCCTTGTTATTGCCAAAGACATAGGTGTGCTTTATAAATGGAACTCCATCTTGCTTTTGAAAAAGAAACAGTTCTAATTCAATATAATATATGCATAATTATGTTGTTTGGAATGGTTGCATTTCTGGCAGGCTTTCTTGTCCATGTAGCCATTTTGTTTTTAATCATGAAAATGCATATTTAAGCAAACATACTCACATACAATAAGACCAGAATGAAATTCTAAATAAGGCAGAACAGTACCAGAGACTTTCAGTTTATCATATTTAATTATTAGATGGTTTCTCTCTTATTTTATCTTTATTCAGTACTGAATATTGTTGAAGCATTTAAGACATTTGTATATTTTAAAATTACATTTATGAAGTCTCTAAAATATACTGACCATGATACTAAGTTTTGTAGGCATACCAATACAGTGTAAGAAATTGACGTAATGTCCTCAGGCTTCTATTTCAGGATGGACAACCATAAACAGCTCACTCAGTGCTCTAAATGTGAGATTTAAATAAGAAAGTATGTGCATTGTGGGTTTCAAAACAGTTGAACAAAGGAGTTGGACTGTAATGTCAGCCTAATGAGGGGCCTGGAAGGTAGGCTTAAGCTGGATTGAAAACAACAAAAGGAGGATGTAAGGAAGGCCCAGATATTAAATATTCCCAGCGAAGGCTGAGGGCAGGGTCAAAGTCTCACCTTCTTACTTACAGAACTTATATCTTCTTTCTGAAAATTACTATTTTTCACCACTATTCTCTTATCAGTGTCCCAAGTGCTACTGTTGGCTTCTCTAAGAGTTACAAAAAACCCTAGCAGCTTTTCCTAAGGTCATACCACTTAACCATAGTCACACCTTATAGATGGAAAGAAAACTAAGCAGGACAGAAAGATAAAACTATAAGGACATGGGAAGGGAAGAATTCCCTTACTCTGGAATCTGGTTGAAGCCTCTCACCATCTGAGAATCATAGCATAATTAACACATTTGCTGTGAAGGTCACCAACTTAGAGCTAATATTCTTTACTTACATAAATGGGTATGTCTACTCAGCAGTAAAGAAAAAGTCACAAAATTTGCAGGTAAATGGATGGAACTAGAAACTGTGAGATTAATTTAAGTAACACAGACTCAGAGAAACAAAAGACATATGTTCTCGCTCATTTGTGGATCTTAACACCTAATCTTTATATGTGAATACATATCCTGACATAACTGCAGGAGCCACGAAAATAGAAAGTATCCAGGGAAGTAAAGGGAAAGAAGGAGCCTGAGAGAGAACAGTAGGAGACAGGTGTTTCCAAGGGGGAAATGGGGAAAATGAAGGTATTTAAATGGGAGAGGAAAGGGAGGTTATACAAGGAACCATGGAGGTAAAGGGGATGAAGGAGCTCAAGAGTGGGGGGAACACAGGAGACAGGTATTATCAAGGGGACAATGGGGGTATTTTAACTAGGGAGGGAGAAGGAAGGTTTAGACAGAGAGAGACAGGAGAGATAAGTCATGCTTAGCTGGTGCCAAAAAGCAGAGTCCTAGCACTCAGGAGGCAGAGGCAGGCAGATCTTTGTGAGTTCAAGTCTAGCCTGGTCTACAGAGTGAGTTCCAGGCCAGCTGGGGCTACAGGGAGACCCTGTCTCAAAAAGACCAAAAAAAAAATAAATAAAAAGCAGAGAGAAAGTTCAAATGCTTACTAAAAATTACACATGCAATATCTATACACAGTGCATGTACACACCTGAAGGCTATATAAAACAAAACAGTGCCAGACAGGAGAAAACTTCATTTGAGTTGTTGGTCAGGAACTCCCCAAATTACATAGTCTATTGCCACACCCCTTTATTACCTCCCAGAATTTGAAGGTTTGCTGCTGAAGACAGGATATACTTTGGACACGGGGTTTGGAGCAATAGAGCTGTAAATAACCTGGAAGCCGCCTTCCTGAAGGCTAGCTCTCATTGTTTTGAAGAACACTATGCATGCTGCTAAGGGTAAACATTAATAATGTTTCAACCCCAGCTGGACTTCAAGCCCACTCAATGGGAGGGAACTGATGGACAGACAGCACTGTCAACCTAGCTGAATACATATGGCTGAAGAGCTCATAGATCTTAGAGGAAGTCTTAAATGGTCACATCTCTAGACAAATGCAATTTCTTGCTGTATGCTAAATATGGATTCTTATATTTACAGACAACTATGCCAGTCACCATTCATCAAAGAACCTTGTTTGGCAACAGATAGAGACTATTACAGAGTTCTGCAACTGGTCACACAGGGAGATTAGGTGTCTGTGAAATGGCCAACCTTAACTGACACATTTATAATTGAACCTATCTACAACTAAGGCTCATGGAACATAGTGGCACAAAAGGTAGACAGTATACTAATGTATCTCTCAACTCTCAGCAACAAAACTCCCTCATACCACAGAGAGTAATGAACACAAAAGGCCACAAATTTCCAAAGGATAGAGAGTCTGCAGAGTATGGATCATTGCACAGCACTCCTATATTAACCTTCATCCACCCAGAGCACAGGGACCATTGCAGAAGAGGGGGAAGAAAGATTATAAGAGCCAGGGGAGGAGGTACATGAACATTTAGAAACAAAGTCTTATAGGCTCCTGAGACCTTGCTCATATGAACCCACAATGGTGTCAACATGCACAAGACCCATGTAAATTTAAGCAGACAAAACCCAGTATAAAACTGTGGAAATGGGCAATAAGCACCAATCTTAGCCAAAGAACTATTGGCAGTTGATTATTTCTGGGTGTGGGAGAACTGATCTTTAAGCGAGAGACTTTCAGGGCTGACTAGACCCCAGAGTTTGAGCTTGCACTGAGGGACATCTGGATACAGGAGCTTGACTCCATAGGCCTTAATATAAATGACAGAATGCATGAAATACAGTGGGTGTCTATGGAAAGCTGCAGATGGGGGAGGGGTATAAAGATGATTAATTAAAATGTGGTATATGAAATACGCAAAATTTCAATAAAATATACAAGAAGCAGCAAGGCCTAAACATGTATAGCCTTGGAATCATGCCTCATTCCTTTCTCTGGACATATTCTGAGAATTGCAAACAAGTCTGTTAATGCTGTTTATAGTGAAGATATCTTCCTCCTTATATCCTTGTGATCTACAGTTTACCTTAGGATGTGTAACAGTGTCAGGGGTTACTCAGGACTTCCCTATGGTCTTGTTTGGGATTCTTTTTATTTTTAAGTTAGTTTAGGTTTTCTTTTTTTTTTATTTTTAAGGGATTCTACAATATAATTTACACAGTTGTTTGCAGATAACATTGATGTTACTCAGTATGTCATGCAATTAGGTAATTGGTGCATTTTGCAAATATCTATGTCCAAATTTTGAACAACCCAAGGTTCCCATAGTCCAGTTGGAGAAGCTTGTATGCACAGGCATGTTGATCAGTTAGGAGTCCAGACTATATTCCTGTAGTCTCATGATTCACCCCTATCTCTC
>VZQC01011754.1:0-32942 GCA_009823505.1 Rhizomys pruinosus | reverse complement strand
TATTGAGACCACACATGCAAGTGTACAGATGGCCTCTGGAATGCCAGAGAGTGTTACCAAAGGCCACTAAACCAATAAAGCAAATATGGGTCTCCCTGAGTCAAGCAAGACTCCACCGTCAACACCAGCTACACCTCACCTGCCTGGAAATACTGTGCAGCAGAGGCAGCCATATGCCTGTATATCCCAAATCTAATTGGCTATTGGCTCTCTCCTTGGAGGAATAACCCATGGCTGATGCCACAAGCTTACATCCTCTACAGGTTAGGAGATGTCATAAGCCACAGTAAGACCCTGTCATATTTAACAGGAAAAAATTTATCTTTTATAGTAAGCAAACTAATTATTGCATGGGCCACAAACTGATGCTGGGTGAACCAGGCCATTCTGTAATACTAAAGTACAAAGAATACATTTCCTCATGAACATTGTAGCAGATCAAGAACAATTGGCCATTTGACTTAAATGAATAATGGTTTACAGCTCATTTTGAATTAATTATTCACATAGTGACAGGAATATTCTTGCCAATGGCCCTCGTGCATTCAAAGGCTGTTGATTTAACTTTGATTTGGGATCTTCGCTTTCATGATTATCATTTCATATAGCTTGTGCTGCAACAAACTCCATTTTGATTGACATACCTAATTTTTTTACATGTTCATGTCTTCAGTTTTGTTAAAATAGGGTTTTATAGGTCTAAAGAACTATTCTTCCAGATGACATTTAAAAATCTTTTGTTTTATTCTGAGTGAATCTGATAGAGGGATTCACCGGAGGTAGTTTATTTTCCTCATTTCCAAACTTCTGACTTGTCTCATTTAAGGTAGTAGCAGATGTTACATGGACAATATTCATATATTTAATTTCCTTAACAGCATGTTCTTTATAATTCTTATCAAATTAATTAGTCTTGCAAGGAGAACTTACCAGTTACTGAAAAAAATTATCCTTCGTGAATATTTAAGTTATGAGTCTGGACATTTACTTTTCTCTTCAATAATTTATTTCCATTGATCAAAAATGTTTTGTAAAGAATTGTAAGAGTTGTTGGAATTTTTGTAAAGAAGATGCTATTTTAGGTCTACATCATGAAATGTTCAGTGATTCCTGAAAATATCAACTCAGTAATTTACATAAAAGCATAGATATACTGCAGTTTGATGAGCCTTCTTTTGAACACCAAAGGCAAAATACTATTCATTAAAAAGTAATCTTTTAAAGTTGAGTGTGGCAGTGTATGCTTGCTATCCTATCCCTTGAAAGAATGAATCAGGAGGCTCACCATGCATTTGAGGACAGCCTGGGCTGCATAGTAAAACCCGTTTCAAAAGACAAAGAACAAAGGACAAAAATCAAACAAATATATTTCATCTTTAAGATAAAAAAAATCTTGTTTAGATTTAACCTTTCAATAAAATTGTTTGTGTTTCTATGCCACAAATACTTCTGCAAAATTTTATTTTGATTCTAAATGATCAAAAAACCACTCTAAGTATATAACATAAACTTTTACAGTTTACTAGTGTATATCTACTTTGTAAGTGTCCCTTTTATGATGACTTGAATGAAAAGCAATACAATGGATCCAGAAGTTGATCTTCAGAAAACAAGTAGCTCATGGGTATCACTTTCTTTGCTATTATTTGACTTCCTGGGTATCCTGAGTGCCAAAGGCGTTTTAGAAGTATCTGCATTGCACATTCAACTCTGTGTTTATCCCCATTTGCTTTGACCTTCAAAATTCAAAAATTCTCTTGTTGGTTTTAGTTTAAGAAGAATCTGTCTAAAGAATCTCATTTTGGTGAAGAATTAAAAGACCAAAATGATAAATCAAAATCTGCTTCTGAAGTCAAATGTAATATATATCACTGTTCCAGAAATGTAAAGATACAGCCTTTCCATCAACTCTGATGAAGATATTTGAATAATCTCAGAACCTGATGTTAAGGACAAATAGAAGAAATCAGACATTGGAAAGAGGTAGCTTGCAATCATGTGCATGTGTGCAGTTTGTTTCTCTACTGTAAAAACACCTAAGGAACACAGCAGGAAACAGGGCTATGCCACAGGGTACTGCTCCTCCTGAAAATGCTGCTTCTCATAAGGATCAGAGAATCTACAGAAATTGGAGGACAAGAAATAAAGATAAACCAGTTACAAATCAACTAAAAAAGAGAAAACAAGTAATATATTTAGAACATAAAGAAGAATATATTTAGAAAGTAAAAGAAGAAAGAGTAGAGTAGAAAGGAGTGTTTGAAGTTTGTCAAGCTTAACTAGAAGTTCCACACTAGCAACAGTGACAGTCACTATTAAACAGCATCCTAAAACCTAAAGCCTGTACCATGCAGGGCGCCAGAAGCTTTTCTAAGCAGGGTTCCTTTAGTCAGTCAGAAAAATCAGTAAATAACAGGAAAACTTTTTTTTTCTCCCCAGTGATCCGTCCAAGCTGGGCAGTGCATATCAATATGTTCTTTTGTTTTATAATGAAGGAAACCTTGTAGACTAATAATTTTGAGACTACTGAGACAGGTAAACATTTTGTTCATTTGTTTGAAGAATCACTATTTCAGATTATAGGAAAAAATTATAAAGTTGAATTTAGTGCATATATATATTTAAGATATAGGGAGCTGGAGAGATGGCCTAGCGGTTAAGAGCACTGACTGCTCTTGCAGAGGACCCAGGTTCGATCCCCAGCACCCACATGGCGGCTAAGAACCGTCTGTAACTCCAACTCCAGGAGAACTCCAGTTCCAGGGGAATCAGAGACCCTCCTCTGACCTCCGCGGCATTGCACGACACAGGTGCACAGACCTACATGCAGACAATACATTCATACACATACAAAAATAAATAAAATTTAAAAAAAAATTAAAAAAAAAGATATATATACCTTTCTTGTGTCATACTTAAAATTTTCTGGTTGATACAAGTGTATCACAACCTCCATTTTGATAAAATTGAGTAGCAGTAGGATGAAAGGGACATTAATTGAAGAAGATGATTAGAGAGCCATATGAAAGTGCTGAAAGACACTCATTCTCAGACTGCAGACATCAATGAACATTCAAGTAAATAAAACTCCCTTAGTGTCATTTTTTTCACTAAACTTTTGAGATTTGTAATAAACTAATCAGTGTTAAATAGCCCTAATGTTTATGAGAAAGGTGGTAGGCCCTGGAACTTAGATACACTAAGAGAGGACCCTATTGATTCTTCCTATTCCTGATCACTCAGCTCCAACCATAAAATCATAGTGGTGGAAGACCAACAAACAGAACCTTTACTTAGAGAAGGTATTAGTTATTTCTTCTATGGGTATAGGAATAAAGATTCCTTCCATGACCTAAATCAGTTGGAGGAGTTTTAAGTGGGTCCTCTGTTCCATATGACTGGACAGAACCTGCCTAGATGATATATTTCATAACAGTTCTGGCATAACATAGTCATTAAGGGTTCAAATGTTTACTTGTTCCATGGCTAAGTTGCTAGCCGCCTTGGGCTTCACAGATATCAAAGCAGACTGTGCAAAAAGTCATCTGAAAGACTTAAAACAATTGATGAGAAAGTCAGTTTGGGTCATTTGCCAGTCTCATGTGGCAGAAACAGCCTACAACTTATTCAGTGCTGCCTTTTCTCTGCAATGCCTTCTTTTCTTACACCTGCCTCTCAGAGGTTATATGATTGAGTTTATGGATTATTATAATTAGAAAGCCTCTTTAGAGTACTGTGATGGTTAATCCTTGGTGTCAACTTGACTGTACCAAGAAACAAATAAGAGAAAAAGGATCTTTGGATTGGACTACCTCAACTCGGATGGCCCACCCCAAATGTGGGCGTTACCTTCTGCCAGCAGACAGTATTAAAGGCCACAGCAGAGGGATCTGGTCCCTTTTTTCCTGCGGCTTGCCTCTCTCTCACTGGTGAGTTTGTCTTGCTGCTGTGATCAACCCTATGGATCCCAGCGTGTACTGAGACCAGCAGATCTCCTGGAATCCATCGGGCCTTCAGCACCAGATTGGGACTACTGAGACATCCAGCCTTGCGGACTGAGCAGTTCCCTGGATTCTCAGCTTCTCCAGTGTGGCACGGCTACTGTTGGACTCCTTGAACTTTGTCACATGAGCAAATCAATAAATTGTATATAGCTATATATTCGTTCTGTTGCTTCTGTTTCTTTAGAGAACCCTGACTAATACAAGTACATAATTAGATTTCCAATAATTTATATTTAGTTTTATTAGGAAGAAAAATATGTTTACATTGAATGTTGATGGAATTGTGTGTGTATTTTATAGAACAAGCTTTCAGAGTTCGGACAGAACTTTATGACATATATGTACTTTATTTCTATACAGTGAGTTGGGTAGCCTTGCCTAGAGCTTGCTCTTATTACCTCCTGCTTTTACTCTTATTCTGTTTTCTTCCTTCTATCTCTCAGCATAGCTCCTTCACTTTTCTTCTTGTTTACCGAGTCACTCACTCAATGATTCATTCCCAAGGAAAAACACAGTGAGTGCCCTAACTCTCAGGAGGAATAACTGTGAGATGGTGAGCTGCTAGTCATCTGCTTTAAGCTTGCAGTCACCGTTGGTGCTTTTGCAATATGTTAGGGTTTCAATTTGAACTGTCCAGCACAACTTTATATTTTGAATGCACGCTCCCTAGGATGTACTGTATCTGGAGGTGTTCCTCTGCATGTAGCTATATCTCGGGGTGTTCCCTAGCATGTTCCCAGTATGGGCAGGCCTTTGAAGACTTCCTCCTATTTCTGGTTGTTCTCTGCTTCCAGGTCTGACATGATGGTCAGCTGTTCTGTCTCATGATGTTGCCACCATGATCAGAGCTACCTTATCCTGCTTCCTTCCCATGGTACACAGAAATGCTCCTGACACCAAGAGCCAAAGTAAATATTTCTTCCCATAGATGGCTTCTGTCAGATATTTCATCACAGAAATGCAAAAGTAACAATTATGTAAAATGGTAGGCAGAGTGAGGTCATCACTATAACAACCTGAGCATGTGGTATTTACATTCTGGAAGAAGTATGTTGCAGGCATTTAGAAGAGCTTAGAGACAGGGCACCACACCGAGAAGCCCCTGGAAGGCTATAAGTAGTTCTTACTAATCAATTATGCTGGAGTTTTGGAAGACCAGAATGCTACTGGCAATGCAGACTGTAAGCAAGGTACTCCTGAGGCTTCAGATGGTAACAAGGACTCTGTTTGGAATTGGACTAGAAGCTATTCATGCTGCATTCTCACAGAGGATATGCCCGAGTTCTGCCTATCCCCTGAAAATTGGGATGAAGCTGAACTAAAAGTGATGGACTAATTTATTTAAAAGAGAACATTTCAAGATAACATGACAATTCTGGGTACAGGATGGTTATGCTGGCTTCTTTTGTCAATTTTACAATGAGCATGGACACTAAAATCAGAGCAGAAGGGTTTGAAAAATGTATAATCTGGGAGCCTAAATGATTTAAAGCTGTGGACAAAGCAAGAGCATACAAAGCAACTATAATTGTTAAGAAAGATTAGCACCACTAAAGAAAAACTACACAATTTATACTGGGACAGTAGGAAATGTGTTTGAGAGCCAGATCTCTTGATGAAAGGATGCAGAGCAAAAAAAAAAAAAAAGAAAATGCAAACTGCTTGTAAGACTTCCTTTGAGGAGAGAATGACTGCAAAGGAAACCACAGGTGACACCCTGCTTGTAAAGGGTACATATGGAAGTACATTACTATGTCTAGCCCGCCCAGCACTCAGAGGGCACTGCAGCCATGGTTCAAAGGGTCCCAGGTAGTTCTCCAGATACCAGCAAAACAGGCTACTGCCTCAGCTGTGGATTTTGTGCATCTGCAGAGTGTAGTTGTTAAAAAGTCATGGTGTCTTTCACCAAGATCTCAGAAACAAACCTTTGGGGACCAGAGAGAGTATAGCAGAACTGCATTCTCTATGGGGGTTCCCTGAGTGAACTATGCATGAAGCTATGAAGGTATGAAGGTAATCCTGATTTGTGATGGAGATCCTAGGATATTGTGGGATGCTCAGGAAAGCTGCAGGTCCTGAGTAGATTCAGCTCAAGGGGAATGCTATGTGCTGCAGAATCCACTGGGCAAATGTGATTCCCAAGCCTCATGGGCTGACATCATGCACTTGTGCTCAGATGCTGGGCACAGAGCTGTAGGATTTGACGCTTTTTCTGCTATGGCTTACTCTTAGTTTAGTTGTCATTCCTTGTATTCCTTCTCCTCTGCTTTGCAATTGGGGTGCTTACCTTATTCTATTGAATATTTGGTATAAAATTTACATAACATTCTGTCTTATTTTATAGGTCTCACAGTTCCAAGGTTGTCTTGAGTCTTAGAAACAACTCTGTATCTGTAATGTTTATTTTTAAATTATGTGTACGTGCGTGTGTGTGTGTGTGTGTGTGTGTGTGTGTGTGTGTTTGTACATGTGAGTGCAGGTGCCTATGGAGCCCAAAAGAGGGCATCAAATCCTGGAGCTAGGGTTACAGGCAGATGTGAGCCTGGCTTGGAACCAAACTCTAGTCTTCTGCAAGAACAGCAAGAACTCTTTTTTTTGTCTTTTCGAGACAGGGTCTCCCTGTAGCCCCAGCTGTCCTAGAGTTCACTCTGTAGACCAGGCTGGCCTTGAACTCCCAAAGATCCGCTTGCCTCTACCTCCACGTGCGTAAGGAGACTAAATGGCGTTTGCCAACCAACCCCCATGCTTTTTTTTTTTTTTTTTTGTCAAGAACAGCAAGATCTCTTAACCATCGAGCCATCTCATCAGTCCAATACTCTGTACTTTGGAACAGTGTTGAGACTGTTAAGTCTTGAGAGAACACAAAAAATTAGACAAAAAGTATTTTGAATTAGGGAATGACCAGAAGATCAATATTTCCCACATCCTTGTGTCTTGAATGCATATTTCCCAGCAGATTTTTGTGTTTTTGGAGGCTCTGAAAACTAGGAGGGGCTTGACTGATAGAAGTCCATTACTGTGGGAAAGACTTTGAAGGTTAATAGCCTGGCCTCACTTTCCTTATCCTCAGTCATATGAACCAATTCTCTGCCTCATGTTTTTATTGAAGAATATTTCAAGCATTATGTTCTAACTTTTCTTACACAAACTATGTATAAAATGATAAATATGTCATTGTCAAAGCAGGCATATGAAAAGACTGTTCGTGGACACAGCCTGAGGGGCTGAGGGTACCTATGTCTCAGTACTCCACACTCAGACTTGGAAGCTCTGCTTTAAGGTTTATTACAAGAAGAGTTTTCATTTAAAGCTTTTATAAATGACAGAGAAGTTGAAGTGCCCAGAAAAGTCTTCATTTTCACAGATGACACTGAGCTATGCTGTGGGATTACAGGCCACATTGATTGGGACAAACTGCAAACGTTCTTTCTCTTCTATAAGCTGAGGCCACAGAAGATGAACAACATTGTATGTGTATCAATCAGGAGGACAAAGAAAAACAGCACATTATTCTACTTCCTTGCCATGGTACACTGAAATGCTCCCAACACTAAGAGCCAAAATAAATAGTTCTTCCCATAGAAGGCTTCTGTCAGATATTTCATCATAGAAATGCAAAAGTAACAATTATGTAAAATTAGTAGGAGGAGTGAGGTCATCACTCTAACAACCTGACCATGTATTTGCATTCTGGAAGCAGTATGTTGTAGGCATGTAGAAGAGCTTGAAGACAGGGTACAGAGAAGCCCCTGGAAGGTTATAAGTACCTCTCTACCTGTGTCCAGATTCTCTACCTTATAAGGACACCAGTTACACTGGATCAAGAGTACACTAATGACAACATTTTAATTAATTATATCTGTAATGACACCATTTTCAAGTAATATCATTCTTAGATAGTGGGTGCTGGGCCTTCAATATATGTTGAGTGTGCAAATTCCAACCCAAACAGCAGCTAGTAAAGAAATACAGTTTGGTGGTGCACAAAAGCTAAGAAATCAAAACGAGATCTTATGGCTTCATCCATCAGTGAACATAATGCACTGAAAAGAGCTCTCAGTAGATGAGAAGCAGAGGCTGTAGTAAGAAGACCAAGACAGTGTTCCAAGGCTTTTGAATTGTGGACAACCTCAGACAGCTTGTGGACAGTGGAACAATGTCTTGGTGAAGGTTCTGTTTACTTGTTCAACAACAACAACAACCAAACCAGGTGATTTGACCAGTGGTGCATCAGTGTTATAAATTATTTATGCAACTTGTTGTTAATCCAGATGCAGATTAACTGCCAAATATTTTTAAATGTGGTTTACCACAAACCCCAAATAATCTCAATACTTGGAATTTCTTGGCATTTTCTTTCAGAGGAAAATGCAAACCAAACCACTTCAGACAAGATCCATTAATATCAATATTGGCTTTTCAAATTAACCTTAATTATACTTCTCTATGAAATTGAAAAGGTGCTTCATTAAAATTTTATTTTACTCTAGGCACATTCAACACCATGTCACAATGCCATGCACAATGGCCTAAGAATTGTTTGAGTGTGTGTTTATAAAAAATCTATTCCAATGAATCTTACTTGTGTATTAATAAGACATAAAGTGATAGAGACAAATGAGAATGTACTGGCCACTATCCACCTTCTCGAGGATCTATTAAAAGATGACTCTCAGTTGAGTCTTTGTCATGATACCAGGGCTCAAACTTGCATTATTTCTACTTTGTTAAGGTTACTGGCCATAAGTATATGGCTTTTAACACGTTTCCACAATTATGTTTTTTATATTGACATGCTAAGTCCAGCTGGACAATAGATTTGATGGTTGTTCTCTCAGTTTTTTAATTTTTTTTTAAATTTATTCTTGTATGTGTATAAATGTACTGTGTGAATGAATGTAGGTTTGTGCACCCGTGTTGTGCAGTGCCACGGAGGTCAGAAGAGGGCATCAGATTCCTCTGGAACTGGAGATAAAGACGGTTCTCAGCTGCCATGTGGGTGCTGGGGATTGAACCCGGGTCCTCTGCAAGAGCAGTTGGCGCTCTTAACCGCTAGGCCATCTCTCCAGCCCCATCAGTTTGGAGCCTCAGGACGTTTGTGCTTAGTGGCCAGGGCTGATTGATAACTTTGTCAATACCATTGAGAGTACTAAGCAAACTTTACTGCACCTACAGCAGACATTTAGCAATATGTGTGCAATATCTGTATTTTTTTTTCATGGAGAGGGGGGTTGGAACAGGGTTTTCCTGAAGTCCCAATTGGCCTGGAACTCACTATGTAGATCAGGCTGGCCTTGAACTCACAGATCACCTGCCTCTCCCTCCTGAATGCTTGGATTAAAGAAGTGTGCCTCTACTCCCTGGCTTCAGTACTTGTTCAAAATGTCTAAATGTAATAAATGACCTTGCCTTTCCTGTCAAGGAGTGAGCTAAACCTAGCACTTAAGGTCTGACTAGCTGACACTGCTTTCTGAAGCAGGAATGACGACTTTGGTCCAGGAGCCTAGCAGGATTTGGATTAGACTTTTTCTATCTGGATTCAAATGTGTGAAAAATATGACTAGAGTGGACAAGCAGCCAAGGTAAGGACAGTCAGCAGCATCAGGATGAGGGGTACACCATCCACATTGCAAGAAGAGGAAGATTCCCATATCAGTATTTAAAGGAGGAAATCTGAGGGCAATCCTTGGATAATTTTAAGAGAACATGACCATTAGTGTTATTTTAAAAAAGACCATATTTTATTCCATAAAACTAGAAGATAGAATATTTAAAATAAACAGTCAGTCAACGTATGCACTATCCAAGCACAATTAACATTTTGCTGAAATTGCCCAGGCTTTCCACACATGTGTTTGTTATTCTGTGTTCTACAAACTTAAGTCAAACAACATAACTTTTAAACTCCCTACTTTCCATTCAGTACCCTGTATTTTCCTAATATTCATAAGTAGCCTTGTGCTCCCTGAGACGTCCTGAGCTTCTGTCTTTGACTACCCTGTTTTCATTTCCTGAAGTCTTTTCAATTCTTCCAACAGACAAGTAATCACCTAAAAGCTGAGAAACAGAAATGTGTACATCTCATGTTTCAGTTTCACATACAATCATTACCTGTTTAAATGTTCACTAATTATGAACTAATTAATTGACGATGAGNTCCCTGGCTTCAGTACCTTGTTCCAAAATGTACCTAATGATGAATAAATGACCTTGCCTTTCCTGTCAAGGAGTGAGCTAAACCTAGCACTTAAGGTCTGACTAGCTGACACTGCTTTCTGAAGCAGGAATGACGACTTTGGTCCAGGAGCCTAGCAGGATTGGATTAGACTTTTTCTATCTGGATTCAAATGTGTGAAAAATATGACTAGAGTGGACAAGCAGCCCAAGGTAAGGGTGACAGTTCAGCAGCATCAGGATGAGTGGTTAGCACCATCCAATGAAGAAGAGGAAGATTCCCATCTCAGTATTTAATAGGAGGATAAGTGGGGGGACCTGAGCGGTCAATCCTGTGAGTAATGTTTAGCGAGATCATACCATTCGGTTATTAAAAACCATTACCTTTTTATTCCATTAAAACGTAGAAGATAGAATATTTTAAAATAAACTAGTCAGCAACGTATCCACTATCAGAGCCACAATTAACATTTTGCTGAGAAATTGCCAATGGGCTTATCCACACATTGTTAGTGATACCGTGATTTCTGTGTTCTACCAAACTTAAAGTCAAGACACAAATAACTTTTTAAACTCCCTACTTTTCCATTCACGTACCCTGTACTTTTCCATATTCATCATAGTAGCCTTGTGCTCCCTGACGATCGCTCCTGAGCTTCTGTCTTTGACTACCCTTTTTCATTTCCTGAAGTCATTTTCAATTTTCCAACAGACAAGATATATTCACCTAAAAGCTGAGAAACAGAAATGTGTACATCTCATGTTTCAGTTTCACATACAATCATTACCTGTTTAAATGTTCACTAACTTATTGAACTGATTAATTGATGATGAGTAAAATTGCATGGTTAAGTAACTAAAATTGTGGAACATCTTATCTTGGCAATTCAAGCAATGAGGGTTTAATGTGGAAAGCTTTATCCTGTGACCATCTACTGGGAAAATGCCACATAGAAACAATAAAAGAGGCATTTTAAATAAGCTTCCAACATTCTTACAATTTGTGTAGGGTATCGGGACTAAGGCTAATATATTTCCTATAACTTAAAGATTGTTCCTTCCTCTAGCCCATAAGTGTCATGTGGGAAGCTCTGTATCTACCTTCCCATTCCCCCGAATAACAGAGGCTTCGTTTGAGTCAGTGTGGTGATTGCCCAGCTAATAATATTTGATTTCTCAGTCTCCACCATAGCTCAAAGGCACAGATCAGGGAAGTTCCAGCCAATGAACTATAAAAGCAAGTCTGCTCAGTATTTCCCTATATATATAGATCGATGTGTAATAGATGAGTATAGATATACGATATAGGATATAGTAATATAGATACAGATTAGTGTATAGGAGCTATATATCAACTTGAAACTTATAGGACCCTTGGAATTGGTTGCCTTGGATGCCTTGCATTTGCTGCTGATATTAGCTTAGTAGGTCGGGCCACACTTATTGCAGCACAACTAGGTTTGCTAGGCTCTTTGGGGAAGCTCCTTGGATGTTGGCCATCGCTTGGTGTTCTTCCTCGTTATTGTGAGGGTGTGGAGCCCAGCAAGATGCAACTGGTGCAGCCCTGGGCTAAGTTCGTGTGACCAAATTGAAGCAGTGGCTGCTGGCGCTACTGTCATGCCAGGGTGAAGCAATTCCTGGTTCGAACTACGAGCATTCCTCCATGGGCTGTTTGCTTCAGCTCCTGCTACAGGTCCCTGCTCATGAGATTCCTCCTTGGGCTCCCTCTAGTTGCATGACGAACTGTAATGCCCAGGAGATGCTAGCTGAAATAAACCCTTTCCTCCCCACGTTTGGTGTCGTCAGAGTGTTTTGTACAGCAATGGAAAACAAACTAAGACAGAAATTGTACCAGGGGCTATCTTGAAAGACTGATCGGGTATGGCTGTGACGACCTAACCTTGGTGTTTTGGGGAAGTATTGTGGAGGCATTTGGAACTTTGGGCTGGAAGATCATTGAATGCCTAAGATCATTGCTGTGAGCTTGGAGGTCAGTTTGCTGAAGGAGTTGTAGAAGATAGGAGAACTGGGTTTTGTGAAACTTTCTAGTCAAAGGGCAAGCAGAGATCATCAGGACGTGTAATCTGTGGGTTCTGGCAGCTGGGGCTGAATAATCATCTGTAAGTAACAAAGAGACCAGAACCTGAAATTAAATCTTTGTGTACTGCGACAGTTGATGCTGGTTAGCTGGGGGCTGAAAAATAAGCTGTAAATAACAAGAGACAAGCATCACAGTGGTGGAATCTTCTGGGAAAAATTTCCCGAGGGTCAGCACACAGAAGCTGTTGATCCATTAGCCGGCCCTGAGTCCATCTGGAGCCCAGAAGCAGGACGTGGGGTAAACATGTAGGCCCGTATATGTGTCCCTGTTGAAATTTGAGGGAGTTACGGAGAGCAGCCATGTTTTGGCACTGTGAGAGGTCAGGCAAGACCATTGGTGAAAGTGCCCCTCGGTTGCAGTAAAGACCCCAATATTGCAGGGGTCATGAAGAGAAGAAGCTCGATGGCTTTACACCAGGAGAGGCTAGAAGATACCATTGAGTGAGCGCAGTGGTGCTAGCTGCCTCCAGTATTGAAGTTGGCGAACCCCCAGACTTTGGAGATGCCAGGACCAAGGGATATGACCACCAAAGCAGCGGCAGGTGTGGAAGGAGCTGGCTGGGCCTGCAAGATGAGCTTGTGTGTGTAACCACAGACGGCAGACTGTTGGAGGATGGGGGTGCTTGACCCCAAAACCCTTTCGAAGCCCAGCTCAAAAGATTGTGAGTGAATCCTAGATGTCCGAGCCTTGAGTTAACTTGCTGGACTTAGGTTTTGTTTCGAGGTGCCTGATTCTTTCCCTTTGAAATAAGACAGTACTTGTTTTGGGATTTTACAGCAGTCCACAATTAAGAGGACTATGTTTATACGGAACTGTGAACTTTTAAGTCTTTGGACATTTTACAAGATTACTGTGGGGCTTTTAAGGCCATGTTCTTTCCGGTTCGTTGATTAATGTTAACGTCATATTTTGGGGATAAGAAACTGGAAAGGTGGTGGTTTAATTAGTGATGTGTTTTGTGAGTCAAGTTGACAAGGGGGGGTCAATTTTGCTGGATAGCAATTAGCTTCAACTTGACACACCTGGGTTTGAGGGAGCCTCAGCGTTGAGGGGAATGGCTCCATTGGATTGGCCTGTGGCCACATCTTGGAGTATTGTCTTGATTGCTTGGCAGTGTGCAATTGATGGACCCAGGTACCGATGATGAGTTTAGTGCCACCGTGGGAGCGGAGTTGTTGTGTTGTACCGTGTATAAGGAAGGCAGCTGAGCATGAGCCGAGGGGAACAAGCCAGTGGCAACAGCATCTCCTCCATGGCCTGGTGCTCAGCTTCCTGCCTCAGGTTTCCTGCCCTGAGTTCCCTGCCTTGGGTATCCCTATGTGATGAATTGTGACCCAGGAGGTTGTAAGCTGAGAATAAACCCTTTCCTCCCCAAGTTTATCGGTGTCAGTCAGATGCTTTTGTTTTGTCACATCAAGTGGAAGACAACACTGTGGTAGAACAATTAGATATAGATATATGGATATATATTTTCATGCCTAAAGTGCCTTTACTTTCGCAGCCCTGGTTCAGAGTTTAAAAGAATAAACATATTATAGTAAGAATGAATGTAAAATCATCACCATATGTACATTAATGATAAGAAATTGAATATAGGGGCTGGGGAAGATGGCTCAGAGATTTACAGAAAGTAGTACTCTTGCTTATCTGTGTCAATGGAGTACTGTTAGGCTTCGTGGTTCCCTAGAAAAGCAACTACTGTGAGGCTTTAGTTCCAGGGTAATCCATGCCCTCTTCTGACCTCCCGTGACTGGGGTGTACCAGGCCATGAGCATATGGTATTGCACAATCCACATGCAGGCAGAACACTCATATATGTAATAAAAATGAATATAATATATAGGAAGAGATGTGTTCATTGAAGGCATTGTTTAGTCACTGTGTCAATGTAAGTTTCATTCTTTTGGACTTCATTTGGAAAAAAAAAAAAATTTTACCCGCCCAATTAAGTATATCTGGAGGCGTTACGTTTACTTAGCTGAATGATAATCTCTAATAGCCCAGTGGAGAAGAGGTGTTTTTTTCCCACCCATGTGTCATGCCCTTTATTCCCAAACAATCCCAGATAGAAACAAACATTTTATTAGAAACCCAAAAATGGTCATTAAATTTACTTTGGAAAATTTTCCTTGTGACCTTTTTTAAATTTAATTAATTTATTTTTTCTGTGTATGAATGTACTATCCATTCTGCATGCAGGTCTGTGCACCTGTTTGTGCAATGCTGCGGAGGTCAGAGAGGGGTTGTTGGATCCTCTGGAACCAAAGTTTAGTAAAGGACGTTTCTCAGCCACCATGTTGGGTGCGCTGGGGATAAAAAACCCAGGTCCTCTGCCAAAGTAGCGGCCAGTCACTCTAACAGCTAGGCCATTGTCTCCAACCTCCCTTTTGATCTGTTTTTTTAAAGGATAGTTACGATGTTACTGAGTTTTAAGAATGAGGGCTCCGGGGCTGGAGAGTGCCAGCAGTTTAAGAGCGACCGACCGCTCTTACAGAGGACCCGCGGGTTCGATTCACTGGCACCCACATTGAGGCTGAGAACCGTCTGAAACTCCAATTCCAGGAGAACTCCAGTTCCAGGGGAATCTGAGACCCTCTTCTGACCTCTGCGGCATTGCACGACACGGGTGCACAGACTTGCATGCAGACAGTACATTCATACACATACAGAAATAAATAAAATTAAAAAAAATTAAAAAAAAAAGAATGGAGGCTCCTAAATTAACACAGTTTTGCTCTGTTTAATTAAGGACCTAATGTTTGTTGGTACAACTCTGACAAAACTAGTGGGTCCTGTGGCAGTGCATTCCTGGCCTTGTACTTAAAGTTCTTAGAATTCTCATGTAATGTACAGTAACTTACAGGTGAGGTGAGTTGGAAGCCTGATATAGCTCTCAGATGCCTGACACAGCTCTCAGAGCAGTCTAATCCACTTCCTCTACTCTAGCTACTATATGGATATGAGTGCATGTCCTTTACAACTTTCTATGCATCATCTGTGGAAAATTTGGGGGTTCAGTAATCTTGGAGATAATTTAAACATAAAAAGTATAATAGCAACAATAATATAACTATAATACAGTATAATATGTTTTTAAATTCCGGGGTAATGGGTTGGGTGAAATTTTTAAAGCAAGCATTCTTCATGAAAATTGAAGAATTTGTCCCTATAATTCTGGGAGGTTTAAGTCTGAAAATAGCAGGTGAGACTCAAGATTCATCTTTGGGAAAGTCACTCCCTGAGGAAGATGTGTTTCTAGAGGTGACCTCTCATTTCTGTCCACTCAGTTTGGTGGTTCCTAAAGGCCTATCACATTCTTTGAGTTACTTACTCTCTAGCTGCTGACAGGGTGAGCTGTAGCACTCTGAGAATCTCAAACAGCTTACAGTGGAGGAGAAGTCAACCTTTCACAACTTCTAGAACATAGAATGGACCTGCTAAAATCCTTCAGTTCTCTTCACAGATCTTTTTTTCGTGCCAAATAGCATTGTAATAGTGTTTCAAATTTTGGGTGCATAAAGTATGAATTCTTTGTGTTTCTTTTATTTTGCCTTTTTATTCTCTGTACTCAAGGAAACCCTGGACATGAAATGGCCATTGATTAAACTACTTTTCTCTAAGATGTTCCATGAAACTTTCTGTCTCTTTAAAGATCCTTAATTGTGATTTAGAGTTGAATTGAAGTGGATAAGGGCATGTCCTGAAGTGAGTGCAACAACTGAACTTGAAATTTGGCCTAGAAACTAATTTGGTTTTCTGAATCACTAAAGATGGAAAGAATGTGAAATTACTTAAAACATAATTAATAGCATTTCATTAGTGCATGGCATTGTGAGAGAAGTACTATCCTGTGTAGCACTGTCCTGATTCCCCCAGAGCTCTAGTGTCAGCAAACTCAGTGTCAGCAATCTCAGTGTCAGACATTGCCACTACCTTCCCTATTGCCACAGATGCATTATTAATCCCTAGAGACCCCTATACTGAAGATGCTACCTGGGCTAGTGCTGTCTAAGCTCACGATGGCTTTCTCAGGTGTGTACATCACAAACAGACCATTTTTAGACTTTAACATCCCACGCAATACCTTTCGTCTGTTTCCTTGGTTTCCTACACACTGCCTAGGCTATTATGCTCAATCTACTAGGACAAAAATACTAACAGTCACACCACTGTTACAATCAAGCATTCTATGTGTTTTAAGCTATCTTGACAAATGCTTATAATTGTAACAGTTATCATATGGAATGCTTGGTGTCCTCAAAAGGACTTAAGTATATAATAGAATCTTCCTTACAAAAGAGTTTATCTGCCAGCAAATTTGCATTCTGATGCTGGGAAAGTGCATTTTAGATACATAGAAACCACAGTAAGTGCACTCCTAACTATGCCAGCCGTTGTAATCAAGCTCCTTTCTTTTCAAAGTATTTAAACTATCTCATTAAGTATACTTCTAGAGGATATAATGGCAGTCCTCCACATGAGCCAGGGGAGTGTCTTGCATTTAGATTCTTGCTTATCAGATTCCAAAGTTTAAGCAGTTTGGTCACTGGGATAATTAGACCACTATCACTCCTCATTTCCCTCAGCCTTCCTGTCAGTGCTAAGGGCTGCTGAAAGATAATTTGCCAAATGGAAAAAGTTACTGCGAAGCTAGAGCACATAGTGAGTAAATTTATAATCTGTCATCTCCAGGCTTTAACAGTAGTTGTTGACATCTTGAAACTAATGTCAGTCACACGGGCCAGAAAACATGGGGCTTTCCCGTAGAGGTCCCCAAACATTAGTCCAGTGATTTTTAAATATGGGAAAGTAGGGGCTGGAGAGATGGCCTAGCAGTTAAGAGCTCTGACTGCTCTTGCAGAGGACCTGGGTTCAATACCCAGCACCCACATGGCGGCTGAAAACCGTCTTTAACTCCAGTTCCAGGGGAATCCGACGCCCTCTTCTGACCTCCGTGGCATTGCACGACACGGCTACACAAACCTACATGCAGACAGTACATTCATACACATAAAAATAAATAAAAAAATAAAAGTTTAAATATGGGAAAGTTTGACCAGAGTGTCCTGCATAACTCTCATGCAGCTTTGAATGATTGATGAGGACATGTGGATACAGTATTCTGTAGCTCCTGTCTTGGCCATATTTCAAGTGAACTAGGGATGTAGGCCTCTCTTATCTACCAGCTGAATTTTGGATCTTGAAGATCTGAATTATTCTTTCATATATTTTGATGTTTTCACTACCATTTATTATACCAGGTAATAAACATGTACTATGCCACAAAAAAGATAACTGCATTTTTAGGCTTAATGCCTTATTTTTCTTTATATGTTATTATTTCAGCTCACAGTATATTAACTGTGTGTGTATGTTGTGTCTGTGTTTGTGTGTGTGTGTGTCTGTACTGAAGAATGGGGTAAATGAATATTCATAAAAATTATATATGTAAATAAGCACATGATTAATAACATGTTAACTTGCTCAATTATTTTCTTTTTCAACATTTCCCATAAACTAGTCATAGCTAGGATAAGAAGAATTTAGAGTTCTGAAACTTTTTTCTTGGTCTTTTCATCCTTGTGCTCCCATACTCAAAAATCAATGTTAAACTACTAAGCTTGCAATATTGTGGTTCTGGTAGAACTGAATTCTGATAAGGGCAGCTGCCCCTTCCGATTGACTCTGTTACCTTCTTTGTGTGCGTATCTTTGAGGGAACGTGATTATTCTTTGTAAAATGGCAGAGGCACAGCCATAAATCTACTGACTCTCTTGCTTCTCAGTCTGGGAAAATGGCAAAATCCAGGCCAAATGAATTGGATGGTACTGAGATATGGACAGTATTTTGTTAAGAACAAACACATTTTACACATTTTGATGTTCTGAGCAGTGAGTATGCAATTTTCTGATATCAGAGTGGCTAGAAGATCACTATCTTTTCAAGGAAGCAGGTTTTATCCTGTGGGAATGATCACATCAAGGTGACCAGAAGCCTTGAATAAGCACCTTCTCTAACAATAAGATTTCACAGAATGAGTTAGAATTATGTTTTTCTGGAAAATGGACTATATCACACAATTTTCTTACTGCATAAATCCATTTTAAAAATTATACTATGTATTCTAAATTCTTATTTTTGCTATGAGGTGCTTCTGGGTAGAATGTATCATGATCATTTAATAAAATGGTTCTCCTGGGTCTATTGTTAGACCTTTATTTCCCAATCCGAAGAAGAACTGCTTTGGGGGGATTTAGGGGCAGATACTGAAGAAGGGATCCCTAAGATCATTGGGGCATACTACTTTATGGACTGGCTAGCACAGCTATTTTACATGTGGATGTCTGCTAAGCCCCAGCCATGGTCGAACTGGCTCAAACCCTCCTCTGCTTAGTTATGAAGGCTGTGTGCTCCTTAGGTTCATTTCATAGACTCCAACTCCTCCATGCAATACCCAACATCCTACTTCTCAGAGCTTCCCTGGAGCTGATAGTGAACTGTCCTGTATCATGCAGCTTGCAGGACATAGACAAAATAACAGTGTGAGATTGTGTGTCTGCCCAGCTTGGCACCAGAGACTCACTGTGAACAGGACTTAAAAGTGTGTCAGCATTTGTTCTCATTCTGCTGTGCAGCACAGTGCTCTGACAGGCAATGCTTCATCATACAGACGATTTGAAGAGCATTTGGGCAGTACAGTATACTTCCATAAATCAAAGACCAGGGCCACCCAGACCCTCCTATTTAGGAACAAATGGAACTGAAAATGAAATGTATAGCAATGAACGCTTAGCTAAAAAGGTTAACGACTGGGACAGGGAGCAGGAGATGAGAAAATGGGGATCTGGTGATTTATTAAATTGACAAAAATCTCTAACTTTGCAATTGAACACCATTTTCCTTTGTTCTGTGTGCAGTAGAGATGGAGAACAGCTGGTCACCAGCACCTGTGTAAGAATCTATCACATTCCTGAATACCATTAATAAATTTCCTTGTAGCCTTAGAAAAAGACCAATTTCTTTAATCTTTCCAATGTAGTAAGTGAAACCCTTCATTTTCTCTGTCAGTTCAGAGAATTCAATTGCTAAAACAAGTTTGTTTTTTTTGTGTTGCTTTGAGTATCAGACATCTTTTATCAATTCGGATATTGTTTTCTTCCTTACGCAGCCACCCATCTGAATACTTTTCTCGTTTAGTTGTCACATTTCCTATTATTTGATTCTAAATGATACTTTGCACTATATAATTAGTCTGTATTTGAGGGCTAGAGCCACAAAGATTTCAATCAGTAACACATAATTCCTTTCAATAACGAAATCACTACCCATGTACTTCACCCTAGATTTTATCTGGGATATTGGTGTTACATACAGTAACTTTTAAATGTTAGGAGAAATATTCTCCTTTGTTTTTCTGAACTTTACTTCTATCACTAATATGGATACTTTCAGCTTCACGCCTATCATGACATGTTAAGGTAGGATGCAAGAGTCGAAAATAATGGGGACTGGACTTCTAGATGGGCCCATCGATTTATTTCATAACAGAGTGGTCATAGTGCATGTTGTCGATAGGCTGGTGGAAAGGAGGATGTATCAGCGTTGGCGGGGCTTTGGGGTAGTCTGGGGGGAGGAATTGATGTGTGAGCAAGGTGCCAGGGCGTGGAGGGATCACGTCACCTTGCCATGTGTGGGGGAGCCGGTTAGCTTCACTAAGGAGATATTATCTGATGTCATACCATGGTCTGTCAGATTGGTGCTTCTTTCCACTTGAGTTTACCATTTGGTGTAATAGTACTCGAGTGTATGGGTGGTAGGCTGCGGCAGGTTCGTCAATCCACTCATCTATTGAGAGGACTTTGGGTGGGTTCCATGCTCTTGCCTATGTGAAGAGAGCTGCAATAAAATAGGATGTTGCATGTATGTCTTTGCGTGGGTAGGATGGGTCTTATGAGGTATATACCCCCAGAGTGGATATGACTGGGTCAGGTGGTAGGTCCATTTTCAGTCTTTTAAGGGTACTCCACACTGTTTTTCCATAGTGGTTGTACAAGTTTTATTATTACCAGCAGTGGTTGGTTTTTCCCTTTCCCCACAACCTCTCCAGCATTGTTGTCTTTTGTTTTCTTTGATCTTAAGCTGATGTATAGTTGAGTGAGATGATATTGAGAGTGGTTTTAATTGCATTTACCTTGAATATTATTAGATGGTTGAACCAGTTTTTGAGATGTTTTTCAGCCATCTTACTTCCTCACTGGTGATAGTCCTGTTCTGCACTCTACTTCCATCTTTTGAGTAGGTTCTTTATTCTCCTTCTTTGTTTCTTGAGTAGTTTAATATTCTTGAGCTTTAATGCTTCTGTCAAATGTATCACTGGGGTGAATATTGTACCCTCCCACTCTGTGGGTTTTCTCTTCAATCCCTTTTGAATTGCTTCTTTTTATTTACAGAAGCTTTTGGTTTCATGAGGGTCCATTTGTGGACTTTGTTGACCTTTTCTTGTGCAGCTTGCTGTCCTGATTTAGAGGGCTGGCGAATTTGGGGCAAAAAAGGTGAAACTAACAAACAATAAATAGACTGGCACTCATTTGAATCACCTGAGTGACATACAAGCCGCTCCCTGCCCGCTGCTGGCCATGTGTTGGACCCATGAGCTGTTGGTTTTGGCCGTACAGACTGCTCGCAAATTGGTTTTGCATGAAGGTTGGATTAGTACTCACCAAAATTTATCACTTATATTGTTTAAAAAAAATGAAAACAAAACCAACAACACAAAAAAACCCAGAAAAAGATACCAGAAAAGTATGGCAGACTTATGATCTGGCGATGGGTAGGGGTGGCCGGGCGGTGGTGAAGGGAAAGGGAATATGACACTGACTGATTGGAAAAAGATGTATGAAATACCATAGCATCAATAAAAATAAAAAGACAAGTCTTTTTCCTATGATCATGTCTTTGTAGGGTTTGTTGCCAACTTTTTCTTTATCACTTTCAGAGTTTCAGGTTCAAGTTGAGATCTTTGATCACTTGGAGTTAATTTTGTACAGGAGTGAGGAGGTGGGGGTTTAATTTTGTTTTCTTCTAAGAATGATATTCCAATTTTTGCCAGCACCATTTGCTAAAAGTCTGCTATCCTTCCTCCGTATGAGGGGTTTTTTTCCCCTTTTGTCAAATAAATGAGGTGGCTGAAATTGTATGAGTTCAAGTTTGGATCTTCAAATTTTGTTCCATTGAGTCAGATTGGTCTGTTTTTGTGCCGAGTACCAGGGTATCTTTATGACTAGGCACTGTAAATAGTCTTGAAGTCTGGTAGGGTAATTCCCCCCCCCCCGTTATTGCATCTTTTCGCTTCAGGTTGCTTTAGCTATTCGGGATCTTATGTTTTTTCCATATTGAAATTTTAAGGATTTTTTTTTCCTAGTCTGTGAAGAAGCTCATAGGGATTTGTGATTGGGATTGTTTGAATCTGGTATATCAATTTGGGTATAATGGACATTTTTTACTTAAATTTTCCCAACCCATAAGCATGGGAGGTCTTTTCCATCTTTTGATGTTCCATTTTCAATCTCCTTCTTCAGGGATTTAAATTTTTTTCTTTTTTGTAGACGGTCTTTGGTATCTTTGGGTTAGGTTTGTTCCAGGTTTTTATCTTTTTTTAGGCTATTGTGAAGTGGGAGATTCTCTTATTTCCTTCTCCAATTGATTCCTTATGTGATCTTATTGATTTGGTGTAAAGAAAGGTACTGGTTTTTTTAGGTTAATTTTGTTAGCCCATCGCTTTACTTAAAACTCTTAATGATTCTAGAAGGTTTTTCTGGTGCGAATTTTAGATCCCTTAGCTAAACTATCAATGTCATCACAAAGAAGGATAAGCTAAGCTCTTTGCTTCCTCTTTCTGATTAGCATTCCTTTAAATTTTCCTTCTCTCATGATTTATTGCCTCTAGCAAATGTTTCAATGCACTATATTTGAAGAGGAGTCTGATAGGGGGCTAGCCTTGCTTGGTTCTCACCTTTAAGGGGAAATGTAGTTCACAATTTTTCCCATTTTAGGAGATTGTTGGCAGTGGGTTTGCACATATATGGCTTTGATCAATTTGGAGTAATGTTCCTTTCAGTCCCATTTCCCTCTAGAACTTAAAATGAAGTATGCTCGATCTTGTCAAGATTTCTGCATCACTTATGAGATATTGTGTGTATTTTTGTCTTTCAGTTGCAACTTTATGGTATTTTATGATATAGTTTTGATTTGAAGTTGTATGTATGTTGAACCATCCCTTCACTCTTGTATGAATCTCAACTATGAATTCCATGATGATGGGTCTGTATGCAAATTTGGCCAGTATTTTTGTTGAGAATTTTGTCAGTCTGATGCTCTGATTAGTGAGAGGAAGTCTATAGCTTTCTTTTTTGCTTGCATCTTTGCCTGGTTTTGGTATTATAGTGGATGCTGGGCTTCTAGGAAAGGAATTTGTGGAGAATTTCCTCTGTAACCCTTCTAAACAGTTTGAATAGCAGTGGTTGTAGGGCTGCTTTAAATGTTTTACTAGAATTCCGCATGGAGGACCATTAGACTGAGGCCTTTTTTTAGTTGGAAAGCTTCTTAATTACATCTTCTCAATTTCTCAGATAATTATGGGTCTGTTTAAAACTGCACATCTCTCCTTGGTTAAACTTTGTTGGTTTCCAGGATTTCAGATATTCATCCTTTCCCTACAGGTTTTCAAAATTTAGTGGAGTATAGATATGTTTTTGAAAGTGCATCCCATATGATTGTCTGGATCTTTTCTTTGTCTGTTTGTAGATGTTTGCCCTTCATTATGACTACTATTGATTTGGGAGGCTCTCTCTCTCTCTCTCTCTCTCTCTCTCTTCTCTCTCTCTTCTGGTTAATGGGCTATGTCTATTTGTTATTTTTCAAATGAATCCAGCTTTGATTGTTGGTTTTATGTATTATTTTTCTTTGTTATTTTCATTGATTTTCTGCTTGATTTTTGAGATTTTCTTCCTGACCTGTTGGGTTTTAGGGTTCATTTGTTGTTGTCTCTCAAGTGTTTTTAGCTGAGTGTTAGGCTCATTGTTTTCCCTCTTCTGTTTTTTTTTTTTTTATGGTGAGCATTAGGGCTATAAATTCTTCTTTCAGACTGGCTTTGTAAATATGCCACAGGTTATTTTGTGTTGTATTTGTCCTTTTTTCCGGGTTCAGTTCCTGAATACTTTTATTTCAACTCTTTATTATTTTTGGTCCCTTAGACCCCATTCATTTATTCAGTTGATTGAGTGTTGTTTAGTCTCCACGTGTGTTTATATCTAGTTGGACTTTATTCTGGTGTTCATATGACTTTATTTGCACTAGTAGAGTATTTATAGAAATGCATGGATATTATTTAATCCTTTTTTATTATTGAGTTCTTTTGTTGATGAGAATCCTAAGGACATTGTGGCGTTCTGAGGGAAAGCCGCAGGTCCTCGAGTAGATTCAGCCCAAGGGGAATGCTATCTTGTGCTTGCAGAATCCACTGGGCAAATGTGATTCCCACAGCCTCAGGGCTGACATCATGCACTTGTGCCTCAGATGCTGGGCACAGGCTGTAGGATTTGACTGCTTTTCTGCTATTGGCTTACTCTTAGTTTAATTTCAAGTCTCTGTTTTCTTTTCTCTGTCTTAATCACTTGGTATTCCTATTCTGACGCTCTACTCTTGCAATATGGTGTCTTCACCTTATATCTATTGAATCAGTTTACAGGTATATTTAATAATTCTGTACATTAAATTTTACAGGTCTCACAGTTCCAAGGTTGTCTTTGAGTCTTAGAATACTTTAATTACACACTGTCAATGAATAACTGCTGATCTTATCCGTGTATCAAGTTTATATAATTAGTTTACACGTTATTAAGACTTGTTACCGTGTGGTGTGTGTGTTGTTTCGGCAAATGTGTGTGTGTGTGTGTGTGTGTGGTGATTTTGTACATGTGTGAGTGCAGGTGCCTATGGAAGCCAAAAGAAGCGTATCAATCCTGGAGCTAGGGTTCAGGAGATGTGGCCTGGCTTGGAACCAAGCTCTAGTCTTCTGCAACGAACAGCAAGAACTTCTTTTTTTTTTCTTTTTTTTTGTTCTGTTTTCGAGACAGGTTCTCCTGTAGCCCCGGGCTGTCCTGAAACTCACTCTGTATGACCTAGGCTCGGCCTTGAACTCACAAAAGTCTGGCCTGCCTCTGCCTCCCACGTTAGCGTAGGATTAAGGTCGTGTGCCACCACACGTGCGCTAGACCATAGTATTTTCATCTGTTCATGTCATCAATAGATTCTTTTTCTCCTATTCAGTTAGCTGCTATAAAATTGACATTTTTCATTGGGGGTTTATAGTAGTTCGGGTGGCATCTAAAGTCTTTTAGTACTAGGATTTGGGTCCCGACATATTCTTCTACGACTTTTCATCAATTTGCACATGGAGAAAGTCCAACTGTTGATCTGATTGGGTTGTTTTTCTTTCTGTGGTTTTCGTATTTTGCTTTGTTTTGAAGCATCTAGTGCTTTAACAGTTATATGCCATGGGGGGAAATCTTTTCTGTTCCTTGTCCTGTTTGGTGTTCTATGTGCTTCTGTATTTGTATATGTTTGTCTTTTATTTCAAAATTTTGGGGAAAATTTTCTTCTACTATCTTGTTGAAGATCTGGTCAATAATGTGTCTTGGGATTCTTCTCCTTCCTTTATCCCCATGATGCAGAGGTTCCTGGACTTTTCATAGTTTCTCACATTTCCTGGTTGTTTCCACTCGTTGTTTTTTTTTTTTTAATTTTTCATATTCTTTACTTTGGCATTCCTAGTGGTCCAATGTTGTCCTGTAGGTCTGGTATTCTTTTTTATGCTTCTTCCCATTTTGGCTTCTGAGGCTTTTTCCCCATCCTTTCCCCTTTGGGTTGATGAAATGGAATTTTTCCCAATTTCCTTTTTCATTTCAATCCTGTGATTTCTTTAGTGTTACCACTTCCTTTTGGAGCCTGTCATTCTTATTTTGTAGCTCCTTGGTTCTTTTGGTCATTTTCTTTTTTCGTTTAGGCCTAGGATCTTTTCAAGCAAATTCCCATTTCCTTCCAGAATTTGTAATTTTCTTTCCTCCCTTTAGTTTCTTTCCATGGTTTTGTCAATTATGTCGCTCTTGGGTACATTCTGCGAGTTTTTTTCAATTTCTCATTGCCATTAGTTCCTCCCCTAAATTTTCTTTTTGTATGTCCCAATTTGTTTTTTTTCTGCTAAGTTAGTGTTTCTTGGGTTTTCCCTTCCCAAGGGAGGAGAATCTCGTTGTAGGTGTCTTTTGTAAGAAGTTGGTACGTCAGTTGTGGATTTATTATGAGCTTTTCCCATGTTGTTTTTTGTGTGTGTCTTTGGCACATGGATTTGTTTCTTTGGGTTCTGGTGCCTCAACGTTGGGTGCACAGACTATAATCACTAAGACTGTGTCTGCTAGACTTGCTAGATCCTCTCTGCATCACTGCTCCACCAGGCTGAGTAGGTGGGGTGGGGGTGGGGGAGTGGTTTGCAACTTTGGCCCTCTTGCTGATAGCCTACTAGCAAACTCACGGCCACAGCCAGGCTTGGGCAACATTGCTGGTGGTTTGTGCCTATGTGGGTGTTGCATGGTCTGGGCCCATGTCGCAACTGGGGACCTAACGGGTTTGGAAACTTCTGGGTGATACCAGGCCTCCGTGGAGCACAGGGGTGCCCAAAGTACCTAGCCAGGCAGGTCTTACCTGGACTTTTGCAAGTTGTTGTTCTGCAGGACAGGGGTGAAGTCCAGTTGCCCCCATGCGCTGGGTGCATACTGGTATTGTGCTGTGTGGTGCAAATCTGACACTTTGTTTCTTAGGCTAGAATTCCTGAGTGGAACTTTCTATAAACTGGAGAGGTTTTTATTGTCCAGTGGAGGAGAGAATGCAGACATTCTGCCCATGCTATTTAGCCTCGTAGAAGTCTAAGGATAGCCCTGACTGTTAAAGGAACAAGGATCTTAGTCTACCCAGGCTTCAGGGTTCTGAGTACTAAACAATTATGAAGCTCCAGAACTATGGGCTGGAAAGATGGTTTCAAGGTTAAAAGGACTGGCTGCTCCTGCAAAGGACCTGGGTTCAGTTCCTAGCACCTCCCCTCCACATGGCAGGTAACAGCTATCCATAACCCCAGGGTATACAGTGACCCCTTTTGGCCTTGATGGTCAGTATACTCCTGGGAGATGTATCTACATATTACAGGTATTGCTAAACTTCCTTCTGGGTGGCACTCCCAGGTTCCTCTCGCTTTGGTCCTTACAACAAACCAAGGTATGACTTCACCAAACTGGTTTTGCCTACTTGATATCCCTCAAATGGATTCTACTCTGCAAAACACTCAGAAGTTAACACTTTTCAAAATACTAAATCAAACATAAACAAGGTCTAACACAGCATGGAAATGATTTATCCATTTTGAATCAATTATTTTTTTCAACAAATCCAAGTTGAGTACAATAGCATGGATAAGGGGCATTAATTCACTTAGCTCTTTACTCTTAGTCAGTCTTTTGGACCCTGGGTTTTTTTTTTTTTAACCAGGAGCCTCCCTGCATGTCTTTATTCTTGATAAACTCACTGGGCCTGGCTCAAGCTGCTTCACAGGAGGCTAAAAAGAGGACTAGGTCGCATTTTTCTGCCCCTTGATCTGCACCTGTGTCCCTGGGTCAGGAGGCCCTGGGTCTATCTTGGCTGTGCCACATCTGTTTCTCTCCATGGCCCACAACCTAAAATGCTTGGGGAGACCTGAGTGGTGACAAACTTCCTCTACCCTCATATAACCTCTCCCTGAAGAAAAATGTACCCTGTTTAATCTGGGGTGGGGATAATTATTCACGCCTGGGACAGTTTGTATCTTCTCTATGAATGCCTTTTTGGTGGAACTTTCCTCAAGGCTTTAAACTTTCAGGAAGCTCCTTAGCGCACAGAATTTGGCTTTTTTTTTGTCAATTTTCTTTTTTTAAAGAAACCTCGTGGGGCTTCGACACAATAATTTTTTCTTGCCATATTTGCCTTTTTTTCAAATAGTTACAGGCAGACCAATTTCTCTGCCTTTAATCTTCTTTCTTACAATCTCTTTTTAGGGTTTGCTCCTAACTATTTTTACAAAACATATTTTTCAAATTCCCTGGTTAAGGCCTTAAGATCTTTCAAAGTTTCTCAATACTTTAATACAAGATCTTTTTTTGGGGGGGGTTCCAATAAGGGACTCCAGCAAAGGCCAAGCTAAAACGCCCATCCAAGTCTATTGATGGTTTGGCCTGGTTCTTCTTTTTTTTTTTTTTTTTTTTTTTTTTCACAATGTTTGTTTGATTAGATAAAAGTATACTAAAATCAAGCCATGAAAATGATTGAAAATATTAAGTAGAGTTAATTTCAATACTATATAATAAGGGAACAATTTCAAATTCTCTCACCCCATTTGTTTCCACAACAAACAATAAACCACTTAAGGGGCAAATTATGATCTCTAAATCTTCTGGATTCAGTTGGTTGCCCAAGTCATGGTTCTTTTTTTAAAAAAAGGCCTTGGGTGCACTGGCCCCAGGCTTCCAAGAATATTGGAAATTAGCAAACCTAAAGCCCCATTTACCTTAAACCCCCCAGGCAATGGTATATTATGGCCCCAACTATCATTTTTTAGGAGTTAAGGGATTTTTCTTGGTAAACAACCCAAATTGGGTAATCTAATATTTTGGCAACAACAAACTCAGTATTGGGCTCGGAGCAGTGCAATTTCTTATCTAAAGTATTATTTTGTATACAGTTCTATTTACATCTATGACTAATGGCAGGCAAAAAGAGGGACTTGCAATAGATGCCGTATCTACCTTGAGGAAACCTATTGAAGTGTATTAATTGGCATGCCTACTAATATGTACTGTACTTAAATTTTAACTGGTCTAATTAAAGATATTCCTGAAAAATTTTTTGAGGGTAGACTATGATTAAGACATTACAAAAAAAAAAAAAAAAAAAAAACCGTATGCAGAAGGAAACACTTACTAAACCTGTGCTTCTGCTTTTAAAGTATTGGTGCCCCCAAATTTGAAGTCAGTAGCTCACCGAAGGATCCTGTCCTTGAAATTTGATCCCTCTGCATTGGTCTCCATGATGCTGCCTAGGTAATCCAAACAATGGCAGTCCATATTCTGAGGAAGCTGAATTTCCAGTAGCCTGCTTAGTTTCCACAGCTGAGGTATCTCAGCACCTCAGTCCCCATCACTGAGGCTAAAGTAAAAAAAAGATTGTATCTCATGTCTTTGAGGGGGTTGCCAAAAAATCCACAAGGCATTGTTGGCCTGCTGTAGATTAGACAGGCCAACACAATGGTGAATGGCTGGGGCCCCTTTTTAAATTTTTTTTTCTTTTTTTGGTTCTTTTTTAAGATCTCCAAGTTTGAGTCTGCATTTTAACAGTTTTCTGGGTCTTTATACTGGTTTTTAATTTTCTGGATCGTTGTAATTTCCTTTCTGGGGATGCTTTAAGGCCCCCAGTTTCCCCTTGATAAACCCCAAAAAAGGTTTTTTGGGGGGTTTTTGTTTGTTTTTTTTTTTTTTTTTTTTTTTTTTTTTTTTTTTTTTTCTCAGGGTTTTTTTTTTGGGGGGGTGGCGAAATCCCTTGCTTTTTCAGGCTCTTCATTCAACTCCAGTTCCATCCCATGAAAGGGACAGAGTCAGGTTCCTGCCCTTAGGGGACAGTGCCTTTCTTTTTCTGAAAAGGAGTGTGCAGACTTTCCTCTTTATAAGACTGGACACTGGCTTGAGTCCCATTAGTTTTGGTTCCTCCCCTAGACCTCCTCTGGAACAGGATAGAATGGTTGGACAAACCACCTCTGGCGGGACTTTTCAAGAGATTTCCCTACGTATAATCCCCTAAGACTTAGTGGCCTCTGAGGGAAAGGACCAAAGTTGTCCCCCAGGTCCATTGGCCAAAGTTGGTAAGGGGTCTTAAAGATTATGTGTTAAACACAGAAGGCTAAAGTTGCACCAGCATGTTAACATTCACTATATTAACCATTGTATTCCTTTTGGAAGCAAATCTGTATGTTATTTCCTCTAGCATATTTTCTTAAATTCACCATTATTTTTTCCATTTTAATCTCATATTACCACTTCTGGGTATATCTATCAGAATCCTCTACAGCAGAGATACTTGTATGTCCATGTTTGTTGTTGCTCTCCTTTCACAATAGGCAAAAGGGAGTTGGGGAACCAACCCAGATGCCTCCACAATTGGATGATGAGGTGGATACAGAAAAGGGGGTGCATCTACACAATGGATAACTATGCAGCGGTAAAGAAAGATGACGAAGACTTGAGTGCACAGAGATCAGATCGGGGATTTCCCAAGACCAAAAAAAAAAAGATTTTATGCTAAGTGATGTAACACCGTCCCAGAAAAAACAAAAGATGAATGGTATCTCATCTGTGGATGTTACTCTACCAAGGACTTAGGGTGTAGACAAAATGACAATGTTAGTAATTATATTTCTCATGATCTAAAAGATAATGGTGCTCTTGTTTGGGGAACCCTACACATGTTTAGAGAGCTGACCTAACAGTATTTTTCAGACCTGGGATCTTTTAAATCTTCTGTTGAACAACGTGTGTCCTTGGCCAGGTGAACTGTGCATCATACATTGCTTTCCTCATACCTATTTTGCTCAGTAGTGCCTGCCCCTCCTCTATTGTACTCCAGCCCCTGATACATATCCATGAGAACCTCCACTGCTGATGTGCAATTATGTCTAATGCCTTGTACAAGTCAGTCCATTAGGGAGTGATTCCCCCTGTACTACCTCAGGTGCTGCAGCCTGTGTCTCATGGAGGGATGGGTGATTATATTGCTCAGCTTTCAGGTTTTCTTTCTTCTGCCTTCTATAGCACTTAAACTAACTTCATTTGGCCCCATGTACCACATCCTCACAAGCCAGATGGTTAGGGGATCCTGAATTGCTTATTTGAAAGTCTTCCCTAATTCCAACAGCTCCATTGCTGACTATTCTCTGAAAACCAAACTCTCTTGCATCAGACCACTGTCAAGGCCCTCAGTAGCATGCTGAAACATGGATTTTGCTTTGCTTTGTATTAAAGATTGAAGCTGACAGGCATCTTCAGCTTTTTCTAGGTCACTCTCTTCTTCATCAGTATCTGCCACCTCCCATTGGTTCCAGGTTTTGGGGTTCTAGGATGAGACTTACATGATATATTTAATCTGGGCTCTCTTTTCCTTCTGGGTCCCTACCGGAAAAAGTCAGGCTAACACTTCTATCTCTTTTTCTCCTTTATCCACAATACTGAAGAGGCCAGCATCATATCTCTTTCTCACTATAATCTCTTTAACACCTTGCATTTCTCTCTTACTGGCAACTGTCTCCTGCTTTTTGAGCAGATTCCCTTATTACACAAAGCAGTGGCCAGGCTGCCTCTGCAACTGTTTTATGATACTTGTATCCTGGCCAGCTATCCCCCCAGGGCTTTCAAAATTTGCTCTAGACCTTCTGATGTCTTCAAAACATCTCCATACTCACATGGCAGACCCCACTGGTCAAGAAGGCATACCATTTCTTAACACTTACACCATCCTGGGATTTCCCCCACTGACATCATCCCCTTATGTGGTTTTGCCTTAGTTATGCATCTTTGAAAAAAACTTCAGGATCCATGACCCCCTGGTCATTACCGCGCGCCCCCATAGGCCCCTATTGAGTAGCCCACATCATGTCTTCTGCCGCCACTGTCTTTCCTCACCTTAACCTTTGCCATTTGGTTGTTCGTCCTCTTTCTCATAGCAGACTACCTTTACTTCCCTGCTCCTCCACTCATCCTTTGGTTTTTGTGTTTCCTCGGTAATTACAGCTTGGTTGCTAAAATTCCTTTTCCTTGGGAACATGAACATATCTTGACCGCCTCTCTCTTTGGTTCCTTAACAACAACTGAGTACAATTTTTTAACATTGCAATTTGGACAACCCATCAGGTTTTGTTTGGACTTTAACAGCAAGTGTGTTGAAGGGGTTACTTTACAGGTTGTGGGTGTTCCCATTTCTTTTGAGGTTGGCTCTCTTCTGAAGGCCCTCCCACTGGAAAGTTTCCATCCAGCTATGGATCGTGATTTCCCCACAGCTGCACAAAATGGCGAGAACAACCTTCACTCAGGCTTCCTCTGCTTATACTCTTAGACCTCTCCACTTCAACATGGTTGGTGTGGAGGTATAGCTGAATATCCCTGTCCCTCCATTCTTGCAGAGTGCATCAAGTTTTATGATTACCTGAGGCAAGCCTGTGCAACCAAGCTTAGAAAGAAGGCCTCTGTCCATAACTTGCCAGTTGGAAGACAGTTCTAATGCATAAACACAAAAACAATCCACATTACATATAAAATTATGTCATAGTGCATGATCTGGGCTGGAGTGAAGGGGAGGGAAAGGGGAATATGCATGAAACTGTGAATTTAAATGATGTCTGAAATACACAAATATCAAATAGAAACAAATAAACAAAAAAACAAAAAAAAATTCTAAAATAGAAAATAATTTTAAAAAAAAATTCAAAAAGGGGGCCAGGTGTGGTGGTGATGCCTTTAATCGCAGCACTCAGAGGCAGAGGCAGGTTGGAATCTCTGTGGAGTTCAAAGGCCAGCCTGGGTCCTACATAGAGAGTTCCAAGGACTCTCTATGTAGGCTGTGCATGGAGGCTCTGTCTCAAGACAAAAAAATTTTAAAAAAGATCCGACTTTTAGATACTTGCATGCTGACTGGGCGATCCATACAAAGAGTATGTGCATTTTATATAGTTACAATTCGCCATTAACAAGATTGTGCTAGTCACTTTTTTTTTCTTACCATGATGAGACATCATGGTAAAAAGTGAATTATGGAAGAAATTATTAGCCTTAAAGTTAAGGGAGAGAGAGAGAGTTCATATGGTGGGGAAGGCATGGAGACAAGCAGCCAGATCAGGAAACTGAGGACTCAACAGCCAACACAAGGCAGAGAGCAACTTGGAAGTAGGGTGAGGCTAAGAGCTTTCAGTGCCCACCTGCAGTGGGTTCCAACAAGGCCTCACCTCTTAAAGCTCCTCAAACAGCGCTCTCCTCATTGCTCTCTATTCCTGGCTGGCAGGAAAAAGGAGAGGACAAACACTTTTTCTTCCAGACGCAGTTTATTCAGGCAACTCATACACCAACTCCCTCCTCTCCTTCCAGTCTCCCCGTACTCATATCCCCTCTCTCAACCCCGCCTCCTGCAAGGGCACGAGCACCATGGCAGTCTCTCAATTGGTCTGTAAGCCAGTATGCAATATACAGAAGTCACGACATGCCCTAATGAGAGGGTTTCAAGGTTTGGGCGGTTTTCTCACGCTTATTGGCTGTGTGTGAATGAGCTGGCGGCTATTCAGCGAGTCACAAATTCTGTGAGATAAGACCTGGGCAGGGTCCAACGCGCCATTTTGGCCAATGCCTGCTCTCCACATCTCCCCCTTTCTTTTATAATATGGCAGAGTGAATGCCTGTCTTAGGTTGCCGCCTGCAGAGTTTATTCCTTACCTCCCATCATTGGGGTTACAAACAACCAGCAAAATAGGGGTTTTTTGTTTTTTCCCCTTTGTC
>VZQC01011750.1:367315-473350 GCA_009823505.1 Rhizomys pruinosus | reverse complement strand
CAGCTCTTTCTGTTGGAGCAGTAGTAGTGGCAAAAATATTGGGGGTAATTAATAGATATCTAAACCCCTCTCAGTTAGAGGGAAGTCATATGTAGGACTGGAAACACAGCCAAATATACATGGCTAGACACATCATAGATAGTAGAGAAAACTCTATTATGTCACACATCTTAACAAAATGTTTCTTATTGAATACTAAATGTGTATGATTATATTTACAGACAAGCATACTTATCACTACTCATCAAAGAAGGCTCTTTTTGCAATTGATGGAGACCATTATGGAGTTCCACAACTGCTCAAACATGAATAAATGTATGTGAAATGTCCTGCCTTAATGGACACATCTTCAATGGAACCTTATGCCTAGGGCTCACAGAGTGGAGTGGAACAGGGACAAGAGTGGATGCTAAAGTGCCTTTCAATTGTCTCCAGTGAAACTTCCTCATATAACAGGGCAATTACCCCAGTCAACTACAACTGGCAAAAATATAGAGAATATGAGACTGCAGAGTATGTTTCCCTGCATATGACTCCCATATATTAGGCTCAAGGACTATTTCAAGGATCATTATGGGAAAGGGAAAGACTGTAAGAGCTAAGGCTGTGGAGAGCCACAAAGAAGCAGATAACCCAGGCTTCTGGGAACTTGCTCATAGGAAGTTACAGTAATGATGACAGTATACAAGACTTATACAAACTCAAACCAGACAACCCAGCATAGAAAAACTGGGGCATAGCAAGAAACCCCAATCTGGGCTGAAGCACTATTAGCAACTGATCACTGCTGGTTGAGGAAGAGTTTATCTTTAAAGGATTGATGATAGAGAGGCAGCCTAGTCTCCATTGGATGAACTCATACTGAGGGACATGTGAGTACATAAACTTGACTTTATAGGCATTAAAATATATGACAAGATGAGCCAGGCGTGATGATGCATACCTTTAATCTTAGCACTTGGGAGGCAGAGGCAGGCAGATTTCCATGAGTTCAAGGCCAGCCTGGTCTACAGAGTGAGCTTCAGGCCAGTTGGGACTTAAAGGGAGACCCTGTCTCAATATATATATATATATATATTTGAGACTAGAATTCATTCATCTTGATATATATATCAAGATGAATGAATTCTAGTGGAGGTTTTATAGGAGTTGCAGATACGGGGAGGTGTCTAAATATGTTTAAGATGCATGAGTACACAAAACTCAATAATACATATTAAAAACATTTATATTGTAATATATTTGTATAAATTCAATAAAATAATTGGAGAAGTCTTATTTTATTAGAATTTTCTGTTTATTTTTATAAATACTTTTATGGAAACAAAGATTACATATATATTCAAGTAGTCTTAAGTGATTTCTACATATTGAAATTTCACAACTTAATGCATTTTATCCATGAAAAGTCAAACTTTTTGAAGAATTTGTAATGAAACACTTTTACTTGATTATTGAGGATAGTTGTTACTGAGGATAGTCTATTTTTACTCTTTTCTTAACATTTTATTATTTTTATTTTATTCATGAGTGTTTTGTTTGCATGAATATAAGTGCACCCCATATAAGTAATTCCTCTCAGAGGCCAGAAGAGCCTGAAGGATGCCATGGATCTGGAATTACAGATGGTTGTTAGTGGCTATGTGTGTCTTGGGAATCAAATTCAGGTTCTTTGAAAGAACAGCAAGTGTTCTTACCCATTAAGCCATCTCTCCACTCTTGACTCTTTACTGACAGGAACTTTAACCAATTAAGAGACAAAGAAACAGCAAGAGAGATACTCAGAGAAAGGCAGGTAAAAACATTCACTTTTTAGCCTTCTAGTTATAGTCAAACATATGTAGATGTTATCCTATACTATCAATTTTTACCTGAATAAAAACAATTAAATAATCAAGGAGTCATGGTGTACACTTTTAAACCAAATTACAAATAAGTGTAAGGCATGAAGGTCACATTTTGGCAACTTGTCTGAATTACATAGTGAATACAAGGCTAGCCTGGACAACTTAGTGACACGATTTCTCCAAGTATGAAATAATTTAAAGAGTGGTGAATATGTTTTTCCCACATAGTCAAGTGCCTGGATTCTATTCTTAATACTATAAATAAAAGCAGGAGCACATATTAATTTTAAACTAAGAAATGTATGGTTATTAGAATTCATACTCTGTATAAATTTCATTATGAAAAATTCTATATAAATATTATTCAGGAAAATATCTTATCCAGGTTAATACAGTAGCTTTACTCACATTATTCAAAATAATACACTATATTTAGAACAACACAAGCCAGAATAATGCAGGCATTAATCAAAATGATATTGTTATTCACAGTATTAGAGCGATGGTTAAAATGTTCTCTGTGTGTGCATGCCCATGTATGTATGTGGACTTTAGTGTATATTTGCTGATAGTCTCAGTCTCCCTCCTGAGGTGATTATAGTAAGAAGCTATTTTCTATAAGACATTGAAAATGCATTCCAAGAATGAGTCCAAACTCATAAATCTGGATTCTTATGTAGTAATATTTCTATCATCTCAGAATGTGTCTGCTTTTACCACATTTGAGGCACTGATTTTGGATTTTATGATACTAGCTCAAATTGCACGTACCATATCCTATCTCTATATAACCTGGAGAAATTATATATATTCTGGTACCATATTGGTCCACTCTTCTAACTTGTGATATCCAAACTGTATGTTCTTTTTTTGAATGGAACATAAATAAATCAAGTTCTTGGAATGTTAAAGTTTTGAACAAAAATATATTTTAACATGTAACAGTGTTTGAGTCCTGAATGTAACAATACTTCTCACTGATAAAAGCAGTACATATACATGTATGTAATTATGCATTTGTTTGTGTAATCCTTTCAAACAATGAAAGATAAAGAATTGTTATAAAGTTACACATTGTTAAAAACAATTAAAATCATAATGTATCCAAAGCATCCTATCGTCTTTAAAGGTAGCAATACTAAGCAGCAGAATCTATGCTTTCTATTTTTCCTGAAGCTGAGGTCCCACCATCACTCTATATAATATTATATTTAGCTCATATTCTTATATTGTGAGATGTTGTCTGTGTAATTGCATTTTTATTGCATTTTGGAAAAGTATGTTAAATGCAAACCAAACTTGAATTCATATAACTCATTATATACAGAAATAATATATATATATATAGATATATATATATATATATATATATATAAATGTCCATTTACATATAGAAGATGTGTACATACATATTGGAAATATTTAACTTTATTTTTTATATTCTTTCACAAGAAGAACACTTGAATTTCACATCAGATTACAAACAAAAAGGAATCAAATCCACATGCCAAAAGCACAAAGAAAAATCAATAACATGGGAAAAGCAAAAGAAATCCCACCAAACATATATCAGTCCTATAGAGGACTCCCACAATGCTGATGAGATCTCTCAGGAGCAACCCAGAACAAGGTGAAGAGAGTGAGAAGAATAGAGCAGAGAGAGAGAGGAGAGGAAGAGAGAGAGAGAAAGAAGAACGAGAGAGAGAGAGAGCGAGTGGTTAGATATTCATTCTATTGATTATGGGTTTGTTTGGGGCTTGTTTTTTTGTTTGTTTGTTTGTTTTTCTCCCTGATCCATCCTGGAGGAAGGTCCATTACTCTCTGATCCATCCTGGAGGTGTAAATATTAAAATTTAAAATGGGATGGTAAGTATAATTTCAAGTAAAATTCATCCATGCCATTTCCAAATGTTTAAAAATTTATCCATTTCCATTTCAAGTTAAAATTTATCCATTTTCAAGTTAAATGAAAATTTATTTTTTTAAGAAAGCAAAGGTAACCATGTTTTCTCCTTTGCCTTCAGTCAAGCAGTGCATTGCTGTAGTGTGTTTGTCATCTTGATCCTTCTAGTGAGCTGTGCCATGCCTTTTCCTCCCGCCTACCCCATGGCTGCAGTTAAGGAGCAGCCCTAGTCTCTGCAGCTGAAAACAGACTACGCTTCTTTCCTGCCTCAGATCTAAATGAAAATTTTAAATGTGATGGTAAATGATCCATTTTTAATTTCTGTCATAATCTTTCTTTAGGTCACTAATTATTCTTTGAAATATCATATATTTGAGCCAGGCATTGTGGTGTGAGCCTTTAATGCTAGCACTTGGGAGGCAGAGGCAGGTGGATCTCTGTGAGTTCAAGGCCCACCTGGTCTACAAAGTGAACTCCAGGCCAGCTGGGACTAAAGGGAGACCCTGGCTCAAAAAGACAAAAAAAGAAATATGAACTATTTTATATATACTCTGATAGCTATAAATATATTTATGATAAAATGTATTCAAATATCTCCCTACTTTAAATATTTACCTAGCTGTAGTATATAAATCTGACTAAAATAAGTGATCAATAACTATGCCACAGTCTGATTGGTATTGTGTCTTAAAATTTCTTCCTCTAAACATTTTTATCAATTACTGTGCATTCAGCTTCTTTCAAATTTTCATAACATGATCAGAATGCAACCATATTTTTGCAAGCACATAGCAGAGTGGTTTCTAGTTCTCAATAGAATCCATGTACCCCAGTGCAATCTCATGACAACAGTCTTATCTTACACATTTCTGTATATCTTCTGGTCTTCCTAAGTAGCCTCACAGTTGTCGAACAGAATGTCCTCATTAAGCTGTGCTTTCAACATTATAGGGTTTTTCTTGCCCACAGCACCAAACTCTTCAACATTTCTACCAAAAACCATTCCAGAAAGCCTAAAAACCATATGATCAATTTTCGCCAGCATTTTTTCCATTTCTCCATACAAATAATCTTCATTTGTTACTTTGGTTATTTCTGGGACAAAATCTCCAGTATGAAATGACTTAATAGAAAAAAGAATTGTTTTCAGTCACACTTTGAGTGTCTATTATATGAAGGTCAACTAAGGCATGGCAGTAGATAGCTTTCAGCTGTGGTGGGTGGACCATCAAGATGTTGACTCAGATCTTGATAGGACAGGAAGCAGAGAAAATAGAATGGCTGCACTCAGCTTGATTTTTCCTTTATCCATTTTTATTTGGGTAGAACTCCAGGCACAACATGGTGGTACCCAAATTTAGGATGGGCATTCCCGTGAAAGTTAATCACCTTTGGATACATTTCCACAGACATATCCAAAGATATGCCTCCTTAAAGCGCCAGATGTTTCATATCCAATTTGCCAAAAAAAATCAACACTTACATTTACAATGTCCTCCATTTAATACAGGAATCTCTTTTTACCTTCTTTCATATCATTAAATTTCTACTTTATTGTATCTCAAAGCATCTCTTCTGATGCATGTCCCCATGGTACAATGTATTCATAACTAAGGAAAAATTAAATTTTTATGTGCTGATATATATCTCACAGCAAGAGATATAACACCTCAAATAAAATACATGGTGAAAAACAAGTGGAAGAGATAAAAGCACTTTGTAGGAAAATCTCCCAGGGAGAGAAAATCTTCCGTAGTGACCTGATCAACCTGCTTTTAAGGCTTCCTGCTTCTCAGAAGTCTTTGAAAATGAGAAGTGAAAGGAAGCTGTTAGATACGAAGAGTAGACATGACTGTCTTCCCACATAATGGGTACACTACTGAAAGGAAAAATAGCTTAATCTAAATCTCGCCTTTTCCTCTCTCTTTTTCTCTTGCTCTTTGGTGGGAGGTGCAGAAAAAGAAAGCATACAAGAGCTCATGAAAATCTCATCTGCAGTCAGTAGATAATACTGGAGGTTACAGAAAGCATAGGGGTGGGAACTTGAGACATAACACAATGGCAGATTTACTAATTATTTTTGAAGACAACATTTATTAGCAATTTTCTCACATTGTAATCCATTTTAGTGGATCAGTGAAAATATCAAAGCTGTGGAAATAAGGCATTCCTTCCTGACATTCAAGTGCGTTCTACTAGAGTTAAATAAAACTAAAGAGTACGTCACACAGGGACAATCTCTTTTGTTGGTATTGGGAGAAACTTGATTCCTATAGAAAAAAAAGATAACTCAAATTTCAATCAAAATTGTCACAAAACTATCCTGGGAAGAGGTGCTATTTTAATTGGATTTTGAAGAGGAGGATTCCAAGTGTAAAGAACTGAATAGAAAGAAAATTTCTGTGTGAACAATGGATGCAAATCAGTTTGTAATTTGGGGCTGCAGTACACAATATTATGCAGGAGTTGCATGTTGTTAAAGATCTGATTTTCCAGTTTGATGATGTTTACCCTTTTATGCTGGACAAATATCTACACCACAAATAGGACAAGGCTAATCAGGAAAATACATGGGTATAGAACATGGCATACTTCAAGTACTGATGCAGTTTTAAGTTATTTAACTTGCCAAATTAAGAGGTTGCAACTCCAGGGGCTGGAGAGATGGCCTAGCAGTTGGGAGCGCGATTGCTCTTGCAGAGGATCCGGGTTCAATCCCCAGCGCCCACATGGCGACTGAGAACTGTCTTTAACTCCAGTTTCAGGGGAATCCAACACCCTCTTCTGACCTCTGTGGCATTTCAAGACACAGGTGCACACACCTGCATGCAGACAGTACATTCATACACATAAAAAATAAATAAATAAATAAAAACAGGTTGCAACTCAAAATAACATCTAATTATAAAAGTGTTGTGTAGTCAGAGGGCAAGCTTACATATCATTCCTCAGGTGCCTTGTCTCCTTGACCCTGAGCCTGTCAGGTAGGCAAGGCTGCCTACACACCTGCTTGTCTGCAGAGCCAGGACTGCAAATATTTCTCCTACATCCACCTTTTCAACTTGGCTTTTGGGGATCGAAGTGAGGTCTTTGGGTGTACAATGCAAGCACTTTACTCACTTAGTAATGTCTCCCCACCCTGTAACTTATTGTCACAAAATATTGACTAATAAGAACAATTTTGAACTGAACTCAAATCGAGTCCACTTAAAACTGATCTAAAAGCTTTATTTAGATAATTTCCTAGTAATGATATTAGAAAGATTGATGTTTGGAATGTTTATCAAATGTAGTAATGGAAGTTTCTTTCAATCTTTTAAGGGTAGTTTCCATCACTCTAATCATTATGTGAGCTAGGAGGATTGATCTAGTTCATAGGATAGGAGGCTCCTGAAACACTGAGTTTTTATACTTTCAGTGAGGTAAAATTTCTACATCAGTCCTGGCATGGATGATATTCTGTGTATTGACTCATGATTTCTATAGATGTTATAAAAATATTAGCCCTCAAAACCACAACATGATTCCAAAAGATAACAATGAACTATTGCTAAAAACATATCAATTTATCTTTCAGGAGCATCCTAGCTTTACTCTGTGTCCCAGGATTACTCCTGCCTGGGGTCACCGAATCAGATAAGGCAGTTTAAGAACTAACACACTTTCTTCATTATGCAAAATAAGACTCTCAGATATCTGCTTGGTGTAACCAGAAAATTCATATTTCTCTTTTTACTCACAATTTGTGTCATTGAAATAATAATATAATTTTGGCATATTCCACTTTCACTGAGAAGGATTAAATACTATAGTTTTGTTGTTACTACAATGCTCAAAATATAATCATAGAATAATAATTATCATTATTTTTATAGTTTATACAAGGTATATTAAACATATAGTTTTACATATAATGTTGATTTTCTCATCTTCCTTATAAACTTTCACAACTACTACAGTAAAATTATTTAGATATTTTATTTCACTATTATATGCATTATTTATATATAAAGGTTTTTTTCTTTGGCTTCTATTAAGATTATCTAAATAAATATTTTCAATTCTAAATAATCTAGCATTTCACTAGAATAACAATTGCTAATTCTAAGTTTGTCAATAGCAACAACAAAATTTTTACTTTAGTATATGCTTCATTTTTTAATCTATTAGTTCTGCATGTGTATGTTTGCCTGAGTAGATGTATGTGTGAGTGCATGTGCACTATAATCTACATGAAACATCATAGTTATGGAGGTCAAAGGCCACATTTTAGTCTTCTGGATCCCATCAATTGGCTTCACATGCTAAGTCATCTTCTGGCCCTTAGTGAATTTATTATTTGATTAATTACTTGAGAGAGAGAGACAGAGACAGAGACAGAGAGACAGGGAGATACAGATAGACAGAGAGACAGAGAGTCAGAGAGACAGAGAAAGGAGAACTCCAGAGAACTAGCTCAGTCATACTCATTGCTGTTCTTTTCAAAATAGCTAGGAAACATGGTTCCTAAGTGTGGTTCAAGCAATGAATGGATAATAAATAAGTGATACATATGCATGATTGAGTGTTATTCAAGTATAAAAAAATGAAGTGAAATTTAAAGTAAATGTATGGATTTGGGAAACATTGTACAGATTGAGATAACCCAGAACAATAAAGACAAAAGCAGCAAGTTCTCTGTGTTTGGATTCAGGTTTCTTAATGTGATAGGAAGTATTTATTTGAGCAATCATAAGAATCCCTCATGGTGAAAGACATGGCAGCAGAAAAAGTAAATGTGTTAAGGCCATGAGCGCTAAAATTTAAGTGGCAGTGATATGTTTCTAGGGGTTAGGCAACACATTCCAAAGGTTTCATAGACGGTGCCAAACATGTCCCCTAACTAATCAAGTGTTCAAATACTTGAACCTGTGGTGAATTCCCTTTCAAAGCACCACATTCTCTTCTTTGTGTGCTAGTTTTGATGCTTTAGATGTGAGTTTATGGTCTAAAGCAACTGCAGAAGCCAGGAAAGTAGAAACAGATCTCTAGGAGGTGGATGTGGATAAGGAGCTCTCGAGATTTGAATCATAGGCACATATCCTAGCAAGGAAGAAATGGAAAAAAAAACATGAGAAAGACTTTAACTGGGAGGGAAGGAGGAAAGGTCATGCAGAAGAAATGGATGTGAGGAGAGAAAAGCAATCCTAAAGATGTCTGAAATAAAACAGAGAAAAATACATTATTTTTAAGCTTACTTTAAAATGTGTTTATAATATATTTGTGTGTGCATGTGTACAGCCAAATACTAACTAAAATCCCATTGCCAGGCTATGGAAACCTCCCTGCCATATATTAATCATGATAGTCCAAAAGATTCCCAAACAATATACTTCATTGCCATTTCCCTTGTTTTACTACCAGAATTTGAAAGTAAGACCTATTGTTGAAGACATCAGACACAAGAATTGGAGAAATTGAGCTGGAAATGATTTGGAACCTTCCTTCCTGAGGAATAGCTTTCATAATATCTGAAGATACTATACTACTAAATCTGGTAGGGGATAAAATAAATCAATAATTCTACCCATCTTTAAAGACTGTGAATCACAACATGACCAGCCTTTTAAAATATTTTTAATAGTGAGGTAGTGACACTTTACTTTTTTTGAGACAGCATCTCCCAGCAGCCTCAGCTGTCCTGGAATTCATAGAGATCTTTCTGCCTCTGTCTCCTGAGTTCTGGGACTAAAGGAATGCATCACCATGCCTGGTGATATAGTGACACTTTTATCATTAAGAGTAGCCAATTTGAACTGATGGTCTACTCAATAAGATGGAATCCATTCCTGGAACTGTAAACCTAGCCAAATATTCATGGCTAGGGTACTCCCTAGAGGAGAACCTACTGCCATTTCCTAAGCCAATATAATTTCTTACTATATTAGGGATATTTATCCTTATATCCCCAGATAAGTGTAGCTTTCAACATTTATCAAAGAAGCTTCTTTTGTAACAGATGGAGGGCATTAGAGAGATCCATAAGTGGCTAAAATACATACAATAAATGACCATAGGGTGCCCAGTTCCAACTATTATATCTACATTATGAGTCCTATACATAAGGATTAGAAAACATTGCTGAAGATGGCGCAAAAATGTCGTCTGAAGTTTACATCTGGTGGTTCTTTAATATGTATCATGTATGTGCCTCCTTTGACTAGGTGTTCCTCTCCCTGGACTAGGGCTCACAGCTCCATGATGCTGAAAGTATATGAACTGTTCCTGGTCACCTGGTTAACAGTCATCAGGCTTAAGGTGCCAGCAGGGTGGGAGAGGGAGATAGAGAGAAACCCATAGAAAAAGAAAGACAAACTCATAGAGACCAGGAGTAACTCCACAAGGGAGAAAAAAACTCAGTTTCATTGTGTAGCTCAGGGTATTTTATACAGATCCTTGTAAGGACGCTGAGACACAGAATTGGGGGTTGGGACAAGTGGGCTTCAGGCCATTTGCTCCAGATCAATGCTTTGGCCAAAGGCATCAAAGACAGTTTGACATCAGGGAAGGTCTGACAGGTTTGCAGGATATCATCAGGGGTCCAGGCTTGGAGGCTGCTTGCTGGATCTCTTAAGTGCTTCTGCCAAAAGAATACCTACATCTCCCCACTTTTATTTATTAAAAAAAAAGCTCAGTTGTCACATACTGTTATTATTTTTCTATTGGGGATACTCTGGAGTAGTGCAACTCAAGTTGGCTCCCACTGGGGACAACAGAACCTGGGTGAGTGTATAGTAAGCTGAATTGTAACATCTGCTCTGTACATCAAAAGAGACCCCTCAGGGTCTGAAGCTTTGCCCAGGCAAGGCAGGAATACTGCATTATCCCTACCCCAGGGAGCTAATAAATGCACATGGAGGCTACTACATGCCCATGGAGACTAATAGATAACTCACAGAGGCTATTGTTTTGCAGATTTCTGCTTCCAGCCAGACAAAGTCTCAGTCCCACAGCTAGCTTCCTACATTTTTAATTAAAATGGAGCAGTGTTGTCATCCTTTTTTCAAAGAACTTCTACGGATGGCTTGATATTAAACTAAGATACTCTGGGCTATAAAACTCTCTTTTGACAAACCAGGAAGCCAACCCCTTAAGGTTGGGATTAGTCTTAACAAAAGGGATTATCTAGGTGGCCTAGAGGGAGCAGGGCTGCAGGTAAGAAGGCTCTGTCAACAAAAGGTAACATTTTTCTCCCAAATATAAAGACACAGAGGCAACCTTTGAATTTCCTCTTAACACAGAGGCAGCAAAAGGCCGAAGGGCAGCTGCAAAAGCTCCAAAAGACTCCAGTGTCTCTACACCTACTAATTTAAACACAGAAACTGGTGCCAGTGTATCCTAAACTGACCATAAAAGATGTAAAGAATATGTAACTTTTCCCACAAGAGGTGGAACTCTAAAAAGTGACAAAGCAAAAGTAATACCTCCTTTCCCACCAAGACATACAGGTATGTGAGCAACATTTTTCTTCTAAAAATAACATTTTTGTCCTATACATGAAGACAATATTTCTTTCCTATGAAAGACATGTGAATGACATTTTCCCTCTAAGAATAACATTGTTTTCTATACATGAAGACAGTAACATTTTTCTTCCCCGTATTTAATATCATATCCCTCTAAACTTAGATGGTGATTTTAATTGTACCCCCAAAGTCTTAAGTGTGGCTGGAAAGACCTGTATATGTAACTATACTTATGGAATAAAGTCCAGTCTATGAGAGTCCACAACTATCCTTTTTGTTCTCTTGTACATTTTTTCTTAAGCCAGCAGCTCCTAGGCTTTGGGGAGGAAGGAGGAAGGGCAGGTGAGAAGAGGAGCAACCCATTCTTTGTGGTTGAAGATAGCACTTAGGCTGTCACAGACTTTTTTCCCAGCAGGAGGTTGGTGGCTCAGCTCTGGCTTCAGTTTGGGCCTGGAGGCAAAGCAAAGCAGGAGCCCCATAGGTGGCCTCAGGCTGACCCAGAGTCTAGGCTTTCAGGGGGTGTTTTCAGCAATTTACTTATGGAAAATGAATGGTAAAAGTATAGACAGTTAAATAAAAACTATTTATTATACTAGCTTGTGCTACTGGTATGGCACAGGTGGTTAGAAATACCATTCTTTTATATTGCTGTGGGTATTACAGAAAATACCTCATTTACCATTTCAGTAAACAGATGAAGGCTAAATAAAATTCTTTTAAGAATGAAATATATTAGCCATTTAACACTAAGTTTGAAAATCAAAATAATATACCAGTTTAGTACTTGGGGTTTACCCATGGCCTTTTAGCCTTGATAGATTCATTGGGCCTGATTTTTAGCTTGATAAATATAGCTGTACTATTTTTTTACTGATACAATTGGCTGTTGGGAGAAGTCCCAGCCAGTACAGTATCTGGCTTTGATGCATACTTAATAGATATTTTTGAGAAATAGAATATCTCCACAAGAGATTTTATGTCTCTTAATGTAAGGAAGAAGTTAAGCTGTATTTCGGGGGCATTACATTAATTTTAGCCTATTTTAGGAGAATATACTCTTTCTGAAAATTTTACTACTATGTATTCATACAGGAACCAATGTTCTGAGGTTCATTGTTGATGAAGAGGTGAAATACAGTCTTTCAAAGCTAAGTTCTCTTGTAGATAAAAAGGGGGTGTTAGAGATAACATCAAAGGAAGACATTTGGTATCCATTAATGTCAAGGCTGTTACCTGGAAATCAAGTATGTATTAGCAGTAAAAGTAATAACAACTTGTAGTTCATATACATTTAAGTGTGACCAATTGTTATGTTGATAGTATTAGACCAATTTTTAAACAACATAAGTAATTTAGTTTGCCATTATACAATGTGTGGATAGATTTTGGATAAAAGTAAAAATAAGTTAGAGAAACCTTGATTAAACATACATTGTGATCTTTAAGTTACCTGATTAAGACTTGATCCTGAAGAAATAAAGTATATATACCTTTATAATTTATAATTTTAACCTTTATATATTATGACCCCTAGATGCATTACTTTAAGGTATAAATTTTATAGAATGGGTTTTAAAGATCTTTATTGGGTGTTGGTGGAGCGTATCCAGCAGATGACAGTACATACTCAATAAAACTTTGAACTATCACATGTGTAAATTTATATTTAGCCTTAATAAATCAATTAATTTATTAGCTGTTTAAATATACTGGCAGACCTGAGTTAGGGAAAAAATGTCAATCTTGGTTTTAGAGTTTGCCTTTACTGAATTTAAGCACTAAATTTATGTAAGTAATAAAATCACAACAAGTTAATTGGAGAAAAAAGGTTAATCTTAGTTTTACAGTATATTAAAATGACCAATAGTTTCTAAAGAACATTTTATTACCTTTAGCTTTTTGTTAGATCAAGCTCACTTGAAAATCTCCATACAAAGCTGACTTGTTTGGGTTTCAGGATGCTGAAATATAAAATGGTGTTAATTTTAGGTAGGGACAGACAGACATGAATCAAGAAGATTTGTTATTTCAGTTCAGTGGTAGGTTACAAATCACATGGTCAGGGAGGCTGTGAATTTTAAAAGGTGAAAACAAATCTTAAAGACTCCAAAATTGTCCAGGACCTTTTTTAATTAATTGACTTTAGGATTGTTTAAGAACCTTTTAATTACCTTTGAATTGCCTAGGACTTATTAATTGATTAATTGTGCAAAATATGTTTAAAGATGTCTTTGGGTACCCATGTATTAGATTTAGAACTTATTAATAATTATGCTTGAGATGGAATTTAACTTAACAGATTTTGAATGGCCATATTATAAAAATATTATCTCGAGATAAAAATTGACATGCAAGTAACAGTACAATTAACTCAATTTTGAACATGTTTCATAAGAAAAAAACACAATAAGGTTTAAAGACACATTTTCTTTGTGTATTTTTTGGGAAATCTGTTTTAGAAAGAACCCAGACCATTTTGAGGATTTTTTCTCCGTCCATGGACAGGCCTGAAGTATTCTGGGAGTTGCAGTCTGCTGGTTTTGAACCTTAAAAAGGAAAGGAGTTTAACATGGCCATGACAGGTCCAAAGAAATATGCGGTTGGTAGTTTCGTGCACTGGATCCTGGCACGCACGCCATCAGCCAAAGCTGTGTTTTTCTTTCCTGAGAAATTGAGAAATTATTTTTGTTAGTATCCCTGCCTGGCTTGACCTGATGGGAGGGGCCCAGGCATTGTAACACTGCAGCTGAGAGTAGCGAGAACTTGAGAGATACAGGTGCATCTCGCCCTCCTCACTGCCTGGACCCCTGTGCCACACGGGTCCAAGATTTTGGGTCCCATAAGTCTGCAGAGGACATCCACTACATTAAGAGTTTCACTCTGGGCTGGAGAGATGGCCTAGCGGTTAAGAGCGCCGACCGCTCTTACAGAGGACCCGGGTTTGATCCCCAGCACCCACATGGCGGCCGAGAACAGTCCTAAACTCCAATTCCAGGAGAACTCCAGTTCCAGGGGAATTCGACACCCTCTTCTGACCTCCGCGGCATTGCACGACAGGGGTGCACAAACCTGCATGCAGACAGTACATTGATGCACATACAGAAATAAATAAATAAAATTAAAAAAAAAAAAAAAAAAAGAGTTTCACTCCAAAAGAAGACAGGGCTTCCGGCAAAGCGGAAATTTTAGCACCTTGACTCAGGTTTTTTTTTTTTTTTTTTTTTTTTGTCTTTTCGAGACAGGGTCTCCCTGTAGCCCCAGCTGTCTGGGAACTCACTCTGTAGACCAGGCTGGTCTTGAACTCACAAAAATCTGCCTGCATCTGCCTCCCAAGTGCTAGGATTAAAAGCATGCACCACCATGCCCGGCCTTCACCTTGACTCTTGAGGAGTGTCTTTATTTTCTTAATTTGTGGGTCCCTTTGGCATGTCTGTTTGTTTCTCATGATAGAGGACAGGAAATGTTAGTGAGATGAGAAATAGGAGCAGAGGGTTTGCAGCTGTCTGGCCCAGCAGGCAGAATAGCCTCTCATCTGCAGGAATTGAAGTTAGAGAGAAGCTAAAAGACAAATTTAAGACTTATCCTACATAAGGAGAGTGTCATATGTATGGACCAAAGCCTGGCCTTAGAGAAGAGACACTGAAAGTCAGATTAAAGTCTTACCCCACATGAGGAGAGGGTCCTGGGGATGGACCACAACCTGGCCTTAGAGAAGAGATGCTGAAAGACAAATTAAAGACTTATCCCACACTAGGAGAGTTTCATGGAGATGAGCTGAGAGCCCAGCATCTACCCTGAACCTGGCTTTAAGGGGGAATTTACTTCCCTATCAGAACCCTCAGAAATTTTTCCCAGTCATGAGGGAAAGGTTGAGCTGAGAGAGACAGCCCGTGAGCCAAAATACCTTTTTTCTTCTTCCTTCTTGTGAAAGGTCATGAGCCACATCTTGGCATCAGTTGTCATCTGAAGTTTATGTCTGGTGGTCTTTTAATATGTATCATACATGTGCCACCTTCCACTAGATGTTCTTCTTCTTGTACTAGGGCTTGCAGCTCCAGGATGCTGCAAGTATTGGAACTGTTCCTGGCCAACCTGTTAAGTCCCCAGGCTTAAGCTATAAGCAGGGAGGGAGAGGAGATAGGGAGTAATGGAGAAAAAACAAAGATGGACTCATAGAGACTGGGAGTAATTCCACAAGGGGGAAAACTCAGTTTAATTTTGTAGCTTAGGGTATTTTATACAGATCCTTGCAAGGGGGCTGAGACACACAGAATTGGAGGTTGGGACAAGCAGGGCTTCAGGCCATTTCCTCCAGATCAATGCTTTGCCCTAAGGCATCAAAGACAGTTTGATGTCAGGGCAGATTTGTCAGGTTTGCAGTATATCATCAGGGGTCTAGGTGTGGAGGCTGCTTGCTGACTCTCATGGATGCCTACTGATGAATAGTATCTTCTAGACAGGACAAGAAAGTTGCACCAAAAATTCTTCATCAATAATGTTGCCTAAGCAAGAGTTACATAATGTCAACACCAGTAAACACACCAATTTGAGTTGGTCACACCTCTAGATGAACACCTACAAGCAACAAATGGCTGCTGAGGGTGGGAGGATCAGTATTCTCCAAGGACAAGATCCAGTTGATCAGTCTTCCTGCACAGACAAGCACCACTGATATATATATATATATATATATATATATATATATATATATATGCATCTGTCATCAAAATTGCAAAACAAAAATTAGAAATTTTATGTGGAAACACAAAAATCCCATAATAGCCAAAGCACAATACATGCATTGATCTATGAAATGTTACTTGGGGCCCATATATAAACCCATACCTCTATAGCCAAATGATTTCTGCAAAAGATGCCAGCAACACACATTGGAGAAAAGATAGCATATCCAAAAAACACTATGATGGTCAAACTAGTTAACTACATGTTGAAGTTTGAAATTAGAACTTTATCTCTAGGGTAAGAGATTAAAATCCAACTATAGATGGATCAAGGATCTCAACTGGAGACCCCATGCCTCCAATGTGATACATTACAAAGTAAGGGAAACAAAAACTTATGTACACAGAAAAGGGCTTTCTGAACAGGACCTTAATAGCACAGCCATCAGGAGCAACAATTGATAGCTAGGATGTCATGAGGCTAAAAAGCTTCTGAATGGAAATGGGAATCCTTCAGAGAGCTAAAAACACATCTACCACTTGATACAGCCATCCTCCAAAGAGCTTGTCCATGTCCAGTGCTGCTCTGTTCACATGGGATGTAAAAACAAACTAAATATCCATCATCTGATGCATGGACAGTGAAAATGTGGCAGATTTACACATCTGGTATTGTTCCACTATTAAGAAAAAGGAAATTATGAATTTCACATGTGTAGGTGTGAAATTTACAGCTAGAGCTGTACATATGCATTCTGAGTGAGGAAAGTCAGATGCATAAAGACAAACATTGTGTTTTCTCTAATTCTAATTCTCATTTGTTAGCGTTAGATTTAAGCCTTTATACATGTGAGTTTCATTTAGAATACCCATTAGTAAAGGGTCATTGGAAGGGGCCTTTCAAGGTATCAAAGACAAAGCATAGTGTTGTAAGGGAAGAAAGCGGAATGATATATGAGGACAGGTCAAACGGACTTGGAGATGGGAGATGTGGTGGTTTCAATGAGAATGTCCTCCATAGGCTCTGAATGTTTGGACATTTTGTCATTTTGTCCCCAGCTGGTAGCACTGGTTTGGGAAGTTTTCATGTGCCATGCTGAGGGAAGCACATCAGTGGGGGCAGGCTTGGAGTTCTTAAAGCCTTGACAATCTCCAGTCCTGCTGTGCTTCCTGTGCCTGCTTGGAGATGTAAACCTCTACATTGTGATTCTGCTCTGGCACCTCCTGCCATCATGCCTCCCTACCTACCATGAGGGACTCTAATTACCCTGGAACTTCCTTTTGTAAATTTCCTTAATCATGGTGTTTCTATTTTTTTTTTTTTTTTTTTTTTTTTTTTTTTTTTTTTTTTTTGTCTTTTCGAGACAGTGTCTCCCTGTAGCCCTAGCCGCCCTGGAACTCACTCTGTAGACCAGGCTGGCCTTGAACTCACAAAGACCCGCCTGCCTCTGCCTCCCAAGTGCTAGGACTAAAGGCATGTGCCACCACGCTCGGCTTCTACAACAACAAGAGAAAAATGACTAATACAGAAATTTGTACTAGAAAGTGGAGGTTGTTCTATAAAAACCTGACAATGTGGGATTTGGGAGGAATGTGGAAGACTTTGGAAATTTGGGCTAGAAAAGTATTTGATTGGTGTAAGCAGAGCTCAATGGGACATTGTAGTTGGAGCCTGGAAGAAAATATTGAGAACAGTGTAGTCCCAGAGGGAAATAAGGACTTAAGAAACAATTGGTATATTTTGGAAAAGAGTCTGTTTTCTGCCTACAGCCTAAAACCTTGCTTGAGGCTGACTTGAAAATCAATGGACCAATTCCTTTGGCAGAGGCTATTTCATGACAGCCTAATATAGAAATGGTGGTGTGGCTGTTAGTAGTGAATATTATGCAAGATTTACAGTCAAAAAGAGCAAATGCAGCAAAAAATGTAGAATGTACAGTTTGGATTTAAAAAGGCACTAGGAAGATTAATATCATAAAGCATGTGCTAAAGTGATTAAGATTAAGGCCTAGATATTCACATGCAAACAAGGGTAAGAGAAACTTCAGAGCAAGACCACACTCAGCTAAGCCCCCAACATGTGGAAAGAAAATGCTGCTAGAATTTTCTATTACTAAAAATCCATAGCAGAGGAAAGCTGGGATGTGGATGAAGCAGGCAGGTGTCTATCCCAAGTCTGAGCAAACTTAGCAGTGTCATTCACTTCATGCTGCCTTTAGGGGCATGAAATATGCAAGAGTGAAGGACAATACCCAAAGGAAGCATTATATATCACAGATACCTGCACAAGCATGTTTACTGCTGCTATTTACACAATAGCAAAGAGCTAGAAGCAAACTAAGTGTCCCTCAATTGATGAGTGGATAATGAAAGTGGAGTTCTATGTAGTGGTAAAGGAAGATGGCATCATATGTTGTAAAATAACATTTAAAAACATTCATTTATTTGTACGACATATGTATGAGTTTATAACCTGCATGTATATAAGTATACCATATATAAAGTGTTCATGGAGGCCCCAAAATGACATAAGATCCTGACACTGGAGCTACATGTGTTTTTTAGCAACCATGTAGGTTTTGGGAACTGAATTCTGGTCCTTTGGAAGATCAATAAGTGTTCTTAACCACTGAGAAATCTCTCTACATACATAAAATTGCTTTTAAAAGATGAATCTCAATGCCTTGTGAAATTATGATGATTTCACAGGGCAAATTTTTAAATTACTTCTTGATTTAGTAAAAAAAAAAAAATTACCCCTAATGTGTGTCAGATGTGGATACTCAGACCATGTTAAAGAATGTCAGTTGGGCTGGAGAGATGGCCTAGCAGTTAAGAACGTCAACCACTCTTACAGAGGACCCGGGTTCGATCCTCAGCACCCACATGGCGGCCGAGAACCGTCTGAAACTCCAATTCCAGGAGAACTCCAGTTCCAGGGGAAATTGAAACCCTCTTCTGACCTCCGCGGCATTGCACGACATGGGTGTACAGACTTGCATGCAGACAGTACATTCATACACATACAGAAATAAATAAAAATTTTTTAAAATTTAAAAAAAGAATGTCAGTTGTATATGGTCTTCTTGCTAGCATGCATTTAATAACAAGTACATAGTGGTCATAAGCAAGCGGGCTAGTTATTATAAGCAATATAACATTAAATATAACAAACTACAGTACAACCTTCTGTATATTTTTTCCCAAGGAAGAGCTCTGGATTTACCAGGCTTATGATGATTCAATGTCCTTGTTTATCCAAAAATAATGTGTGATTTCCTGGTTACACAAAGAAATATCTTGAATTTATACCAACTTTTTAAAGAAACACTTCTAAAACTCTAAGATGAGTAGTGGGGGAAGTATTGATGGGTATAATCTTCTGCCTGCCCTTCCTACATAATTAACATGATGGAGTCAAATAGCATTTCTATTTGGAGATATTGTCTCTGAATTTCAGGTGTGCTTCATCATTTAACATTTTGATGAATGTACTTTTTGTGTAGAGGTTTGCTGCCTGCAAGTATGTAAGGGCACTCTTTCGTGTAATGCCAACTTAGAAGATGGCATCAGATCCCTCAAACTGGATTATGCACAATTGTTAGCCACCATTTGGGTATTGTGAACCAAACTCAGGTCTTCTGCAAGAGCAACCAGTGCTCTTATTCTCTGAGCCATCTCTTCACCCTCTACTGTCTGCACTTTCAGTGAGGATAAGTAATGCAATATGTAAATCAAATCAGTTACATCAATAAAACATGAAATAAACAGTAATTATTTTTGAGATACACATGCACTTATCAGGCTGGTCATTATTTCAAAATATATCTGCTGATGAGCTTAAATTCTGATCCTCCTCCCTCTGCTTCCTAAGTGGTGGGATTATAGTTATGTACCACTAGAACTTGCTTCTGATATTCAGGGCATCAAATCTAAGGCACAGTGTATGCTAGGTAAGCAGTCTACTAATAAAGCTATGTATATAGCACCATTATATATTTTTTTCTTTTTCAAAAAATATTTTTATTCTTTGAGAATTTCTAACAATGTATTTTCCCATATTCAGACACTCTCCTATCTCCATCTCCATTTACTCTCCATCTCAAGAATTCATATCCTCTATTATTACTTTTTTGTTTGGGCTATTATTTCTAATCAGTGTCCTCCAGTGCACTTTGTTACAGGTCCATCTGCTAGACTCTGGTCAATCTACATGGCATCATAATCTGAAAGTAAACCAACTCACCTCTTTCCACAACTATCAATTACCAATAGCTCCTCAGTTAGGGTTTAGACTTCTTGCCTAATTCCATCACCCACTGTGTTTTTGTCCTATCTTGAGCTTTAGCAGTTCTTCAGCATGCTGCTACAATTAATCTGAGTTCATATGATAATTTCCCAACTGTCTGGAAACGTTTTCTTGTAGTCATCAACCACCTCCTGGCTTTTACAATGTTTCTATCCCTCTTCTGCAATGTTACCTGAGCCTTGGGAAGAGAGAGAGCAATATAAATGTCCCATCCCAGTCTCTAATTCTCTGTACATTTACCAGTTGTAGAACTCTGTGTAATCTGCTTCAGGAGGCATCTCTAGTAAGAGTTGGGAGGTACACTGATCTATGGGTATAAAAATAAATCATTATAGGTCAACTTAATACTGTGTCCATTTATGAGGATAATTTCATTAGGTTCAACTTTTTGGTCTGTGACTAAAAGCCTGATAAAAGTTCCAGGTATGGGCTTTATCTTGTGAATCAAGTCCAAAATCCAATCAGAATATGGTTTGTGTATTCAAAAAAAATTATGGCACTATTGCACCAATGAGTATTATATGTCAGGCTGGATATTATTGTGACTGTCAGGCTTCCCAGCTGGACAAAGTTGATGGCTTTTCTCTTCTAATCACAAGCATAACACCTTCCAACACTATGAAACATGGTCAGTAGAAATAATGTTTTGAATTCAGCACTAACTTAATATTGCCCTGTTTGTCCTATAGGCTGGGTATGTAATTTCTTCAGCAATGGGTCTTACAGTGATGTTCTGGTGGTAACCAAGAGCAGAGGCAAAACTCAATATTGTTTGGGGATCTGTGAGATTCCTCATCAGCTTCCTGGCACGGGGCTTTTACTTTGCCTATGGCAATTTGTAGGGTCCACTTCAAGTCATTTATACTGTATATATTTTAAGAATATTCTATAATAGTAAGGTTTCATATAAATTTTACAAAGGACATTTGCTCTTAGCTATCCCTCTCCTAATCCCTCCCCATCCCTCATTCTATTTAACCTTTCCTATTTTTAAAGCAAGTATGATATGATTCAAGAATATTCTACTGTATCAAAGGGCTGACAAAATGGCTTATCAGGTAAAAGTACTTACTGATAAGCCTGAAAACATGAATTTGATCACTGGAACCCACATTGTAGAAGGGAAGAACTAACTCCAAGTTGTCTTGTGACCTCTCAATATACCATGGAATACCCACAAACATGTACACATATAATTGCTCCATACACAAATAAATAGACAAATGTACCCAACTCTTTTCAGAGGCTATTCTGCCACAGTGAAAACACCAATAATTATGTCAGTGAGGTGTCAAGGGAGGTAGAATTAAGTGTTTTTCTGAATTCTGAGTAGAATTTCAAATTAATTTTGTTTTTATTCAATCATCATCATTCCTTTATTGGACATCACTATGAAAATCTCACAGAATGCTGCAAATAGCTTTAAAAGAATGGGGAAATTCTGTAACTGGAGAGATGGCTCAGTGGTTAAGTTCATTGGCTGTTCTTGCAGAGGACCTGTGTTCTACTGCCAGCATCCATGTGGTATCTAACAACCGTCATTAACTCTAGTTCCAAAGGATCTGATACCCTCCTCCGATCATGGCCATTGCAGAACATGAGTGCACTTAAACATCCATCCAGGAAATTACTCATATACATTAAATGATTTTAGAAAATAAAAATGATAAATAAAAGATTTACCAAAAAAGTGGGAAAATTCTATATTGTTATATTAACCCTTATGATAAAGTAGGTTTAATATATTTTCTTGTACATAAATGTAGTAATCACTGTGTCAGGATTTGCCTTTCCTAGTTAATTTTTTCTCTTTACCAGTAGTAAAGAGATGCATGTGGTCTATTAGGTTTCTACTTAAGTTTCTGCCCCTTCCAATATTGCCTCCTGAGATGATTATAGGCTACTGTGATGGGGGATCTAGGAATCCCTATTCTTTTCAGTAATACATTTAGAGACAATTTGAGTTACTCCCAACAGATGGCTAATTACATCTATTGTGTGGTGATTTAGCTCTCAGAAGCAATCTTATTACCCAGCTCTTGTTTGAAGAGAGGACAGCTCACTGTTTCCATGATGTTACACTAAATTTGGAAGGCACATTAGGGATAATCGCCAACTCCCTCATTATAAAGATAGAACTTACTTTGGTGGAGTATGTGAGTAAATCACTTATGAAAAGAATTTAACAAGCAATAATTTTAGGACTAAATATATGAAACATTGCGCCTTGTGCACTAAACAGGAGATTCCTTTGCATTGTTTAGAAAAGGTTAAAGAAATAATGTAACCAATGATTTATTTGACAAGACAAAAATTTGATGTACCCAGTAGAAAAAGGAGAAAGGCCATGGAGCTGAAAAACACTTATTCTGGGAATATTTATCAAGTAACAACTGATCTGAATCTAGAAGTCTAAGTGAAATTTTGATAAACAAATATTAAAATACATAATAATATGTTTAAGAGGAATGAGCAACTCATGTTAAACAAAGTTTACTGGGGGTTTATAATGGAAGAAAAATGTGTGCCTATTTTAGTGTAGTGGGAGATGTGGAGTTTAAAACAGGTAAATTTTAGAGAAATACCAATTTAATTTGGAAGTTCATTCCAGAGAATTAAGTTGACTTTCATGCTTGTACACACACACACACACACACACACACACACACACACACACTCACACACACATACACACCACAGTATGTATTGTGCAGAGTAGGATATGAAGCTACCTGTCTCAAACTTATTTCTGAAATTTGTATTTGTTACAAGATTTATTCTGAAACTACACAAAATATATATGAATTATATCTATCATAGCTTAATAGTTACTTTACTTACTAATTGCCTTAAAATCATTATTCCAGATATCAAGGATCATGATGTATTTAACCTTTGTTCTTTTTTTTTTTAGTATACCATGCTGAAAGTCCTTTAGACTTCCTACATTTGTTTTAGAATAATAAATTAAACTGATATTGAAAACTCAAGAAATAACAGAATTAATAGTAAGTCATAGCAAAGAGTATAAAAAACAATACCAATTAGTATGGTTATAAGTCAGCATACATATATATATGAATATACATATGAATATATATATATATGAATAAATATTGAATACTTATTAAATTTTAATAACTAGGGGTAAATCTCTTTTTAAATGTTATTAAATCTCACAGAATTAATGAAAAGCCTCTTGTATGAGATGAAAATGAATGGTTATTTCCAAAATAGATAATAGCAACTTGCTTAAGCTAATTAGGGATACAGAACTGTTCTTAATTTTCAATCCATTCCTAACTTGTACTTGATCTCCAGAGGCAGCTATTGGATTAAATGAACACACATGGTCTCCATGTTTCCCTGTATTATACAAGTGTTAACTCTCACATTTCTTTCACCCATAACATGCTAATTTTGCTCAAGAAAAGCTGGGTTCTACCTCCTTGAACCATCAGTGTGCAGTCCAGAGGGTGACCGTTTGGGCATGGTAAATCCTTTCAGGTTTGTTTCTGTCTATAGGTATGTCATACATCTCCTGACTCCTGGAAAACTATAAATCAGGATACATTGATCTGGGAAACAAGAGAGAGAAGGAATAGGCCCTATTTCTCTACCCTTGCAGTCGTCAGGGCTAGGGAAAACAGACAAGTGGGTTGTTGACAGTGATAAAGGTGGAGTCAGGAAAGGTGGGTATTTTGACAGTTTTGACATCCTTGTAACAGACAATCCCCTGATCTAATGATCTGACTCCTCCCCTCATAGGTCTCTCTGACTTAGCATCACCAATGGTAAGGAGTAGGCACACTTGCCACAGGGTGGGCAGAAGCAGAGTTTGAGTGGAGTATAACAAGAGTTGCCATAAGAATGACAGAAATAGAAGCTGGGGGGGGGGGGGGGCAAGAGCATGCTGACTGGACATGGGCGACCAGATTGTGGATATCCTTCCAGGTGATCCTATTCAGCCACTGGGGTGATGTCTCCTTCATCATCAAGTCTTCTGGTCCTCCAGGGGTAACCATCATCCTAGTCAGTGGGGAGGTGTCAGGCTTTTCTGGCAGGGACCTAAATGGGTTTGGCGTGATTCTTTGGGAAGATATAAGGAAAACCCTTACCCATTGTTACCAGGGAGTCAGGTCCTTTCAAGCAGCCACCAGTGTGTTCCTCCACCTTATTAGCATTTGTGAGAGGGTTCCTGGCCTTTGTCAATGGGCAATGATAGGGGGACGGGTCAAGCTTCTGTATATGTAGAATAGATTTAGTGTAGTAAAGGCCATGGATAATTATATACTAGGGGGTTGCTTGATCTTGTTTTGGTTTTTAAGTTGATTTTTGAGTCTGGTGTGTTCTTTCTATGATCCCTTGTCCCTGTAGGTTATAAAGGATATCAGTGTGATGGTTATATTCCAGAGGGAACAGAAAGCTTGAAAGTGGGAGCTTGGGAAAGCGGGTCCCTTGTCTATTTTCAATTGGTGTGGGATGCCCATAATGGGAAATATGGAGAGCATATGGGAGACCAGGTTTTTGCACTTTCCCCTATATGAATTTGGAATATGTGTCCACCATGACAAAGACATATTTTTGTCTACCAAACTGGGGTATATGTGTAACATCTATTTGCCAGAGGGGCTTTAGGCCTTGGGAGCTAGTCCCAATAATTCTAAGGGCCAGAGAAGCACAAAAGGAACAGGTCTTAACGATATATTTAAGGTGATCTATACGGATGTTGTGGAAGCGAGTCTGAAGGCACCTGAGGTTGCTGTGTGTAAGGGACTGAAATTGTCAGGATCCTGAACAGAGAAGACAAAAACCCTGATGGATGCCATTCAATCAGGCAACACATTTCCCTCAGATATAGGGAAGAGAGGAGGCTATGAGACCTAATGTGATATATATCTCCGATGAGGGAGGAAAGTGTCAGCCAAACGGGGAAGGGGATTGTCATCCAGGTGGACAAATGATCGAGAAAGCCAAGGGAGATTAACAACATATACACTGCCTGAAAACAAGTTAAGAGGACCACTAACCTCCTGGAGGGTCAGATATACTACAAAGAGCGAGCTCCTTGTATTGTGAGGAATTATCAGGGTGTTCTTGACATAGGATGGTGGGAGGCTAATCCTCAGTGAATTGGATAACTGAGGCTGCACCTCTCATTCCTCCATCAGTGAAGGCAGAGGGCGCCCTCTCTCTAGGGGCACTGAGGAACAATTGAGGAAGCATCCAGTTGAGCAAAGGCAAGTCCGCTGCGCATTTTTCATCGGGTTAGTGATTATCAGTTTGGCCACGGAAACCCATAAGGCTGACCAAAACATGGGTGTGACTTCATGTTAGCCATTATATATCACTAAGGGAGAAGGTGGTGACAATAACATCGGGTATTTTCCCTAGGGTCTGGGGGTGTGGTACAAAGGAGCAAGCAAGGGACCTTCTATCTTAAAGGTGGAGAGGTCCCTCCAGATGTTTCTATGGCTCACTCAAGGGAGGCCAGGTCTGACACTGGGTAATCCTTAGGGCTGTCCTCATCAAAGTCCTCAGAAGAGGCCTCTGTGGGAGCTTTAAAGTTGTCCTCTCTCTGCTCACCTGGAGGTATAACAGGGCCCACACATTGTTGAATGGTAGCAATGATTGGCAAAAAAATGGAGAGGTGAGGGAATCTCCTCTTGGTTTTGCCTACAGCAAGAAAGATAGGCTGCTTTGGTCCAAGTCTCAGCAGCATATGGGAGGCCATCCATGGAGCTGTTTATAACCTCATCCCAGAATGAGGGGGCCTCCCTCTGAGACAATTTGATGCCTCCAGTCCTCAGTAGTGCCCTAAGCCCATGGACCCGACAGTCTCTTTGGTGCGTAGGAGTGTTTCATGTTGATATAGAAAGAATGAGAAATGCCTATGACCTTTTGCTAATAATGATAGCTACTGTGTAAAATGTTGTCTCCTCACAAGGAAATAGATGTTCCTTTGGAGAAAGACATTCCAAAATCTGCATTAAGTTACTGAAATAAACAGAGTACACTTTACAGCTTCCCTATACTAGATAACTTGTCTGAATATTACTAAAGAATCTGGTTTGGGCAAATAATCTAGGAGGTTTTCACCTATGGAAACACCACAACTGTACTCAGACTCCTCCCATATTCTATATTTCCTGTAAAGCTGAAACAAATCAGATTTCTTATTTTTGTTTCTAAGATTTAAAAAATGTGAAATTACTCTATATTGACAGTCTTAATCTGCACAAGGAAAAAATTTTAACCTTGGTGCTTTGCAGTAGACTTAGAGAAAATAACACTTTAAGTTTCCTTCATATATATGTGTATATATATATATATATATACACATATATAGTAAAACTTATTAAAAGGCAGTATGTCTTTTATAAAGAAAAAATAACAAAAGAACAATTGGCTTATGGTTCGGTTCATTTTGAAATACTATAACAAAATACTCAATGGAAGCTACATTTTTTATAAAGAGGAGAAGCTCATTTCTCTCAGTTTTGGAGGTTGAAAGATACTATGCTATTTCCTCATAACGAGAAAGGCCCTCATGGCTATATCATACTATGATGAAAGTCCATGTAGGATCAGAAGGTCATACTTTAAAATGAGAAGTAATGAGGGCTCATAATACATCATGACTTCACACTGCTTTCTAGTTGTGTTAGTTATATATTCCAAATTAAAACAGTCTCTCTTGAGCAGGAGAGATAATAATAACAGTAAGTAAATGAAACATATGAAATTCAAAAGGCCCCTTCTCAAGGTTATATGAGCAGCAATAATTGCTCTTGACAGGAGCCTGTTAAGACAGCAGATTCCAAAAGTTTATGAACTCCAGTAACAGAGTTGTTTGGTTGTCACCCATTCTAATATGGGCATCTTGGTGATGCAGATACTTGGAGTCAGCCCTGATCCTTCTAGTAACACTAACACAATGACTCATTCTCTAGGATAAAAAACTTCAGTGGAATTATTTCTTGGTTCTCTTGTTGAGGGCTATGAGATTCTCATCCACTTGTCTGTCTGTATGAAAGCCTGCACATAAACACACTTAACTGCACATATAATACATATAAAATAAAGAAATAATAAACCTTAAATAGTTACTTTCAGAATTAAAAATCAGGGAAGCTATAGAATATACATTCTTATACAAAAAATACTCATAAGGAGGTTCTATTCTTTTGCAGATAATCTCGTTCAACTTTTTTTTTTTAAGTTTGGCCTTCCCCCAAAGCTTCAAGGAATCAGCACAACATATCTAAGTTCCTTGTGTAACAACAGTATCCTTTATTCCTACTCTGGTGTAATATTCATATCTGTCTAATGTGAAGTTCCTGTTTTTGCATCTTTTATGTGTTCAGTAGAGTATCCTACAGCACACTGCTTAGAACAGTCGATGATTTTCCATACTATTCTTTCAAAATCATCCACTTTCTTTTCACTTGGTTCCAAAGCTGGACACATATGTACAAGAATAGGTACATTACTAACTGTCCATCTTGGTACTCATTATTTTTTATTTTTAATATCACTGTAATGAATTTTCTGAGGCATTTGTAACAGATTTACTTAGGTGATAATTTTGTTGATCCAATCATGGTCTGCCATCAGTTCAGCTTCATTTAAATTAATTTAATTATCACAGCAATGTTATAGGATGAGAAAAATTTTTGTATTTGTGAAAGTTTTACTAAGTGTCCCTCCTAACCAGTATTCATTTACACTATGTTTCTTTATCTCCTGCTTGGGTTCACAACTCAGCCCAGTTTCTCCAAAATAATACCTTTTTTCTTAAATGCAGTTACAACAGCATACAGAAATTAGTTTTTATGCAAAGCTTTTTCATAATTACAATTTTACATGTATTTTGGTAAGTTTAATTGCATCCTCTTGGTTTTTGATATTTTGATAATTCTAGCCTAAGAAAAGTCCCTGGCACATACTGTATATTTAATAAATGTCTAGGAAAAACATGACAAAATATTCTTTGGTATATAGTAATATGGTTGTAAAAGGTTACTGCTAGCACCAAATACCGAGTAGTAAGGCAAACTGAGCAATGATATGTATGTATGTATGTATGTATGTATGTATGTAATTTTTTTTCCTGAAAGCAACTGTGCCATTATAATGTGAATTCCTTAATGGGATCTAGAATTAATCTACCACTTATTTTCAGACTTTGTAACTGTGGTATATAGGGTGAGGGTATGTATGCATACTTTAGAGTAATATAAAATATAGGGGGAAAATGTGAATTCCTAAACATGTTTTGGAATTAACATACAATCTTTCAGAAGTCATAACTTTAGTATGCGTGTGAAGAGCATATATGCATATTTTGGAGCAATACAAATTGTTGAGAACAACAAAAGGACTGGGTCAAAGAAATGACTGAAACAGTAAACTTCAGCTCAAAATAATAAACTTCTGCATAGAAGAACTTTAAAAAGACTGAAAAAAATGCAAGACATGTATGGCAAAATGCATGAACTCAGGTGGGTGGGAGGTATGGAAGGCGGAGTAAGTCTTGATTGGACTGAGAAATGTTGTGTGATTTGCATAAAACTTCAATAAAAAACATACAAAAAAGGTTCCTGCTTTCCAGTTAAAAGAAACAAGAAAACAGCATTTCTTGAGGTTGATAAAGGATCTGGGATTGCTACCAAAAAGAGCTACTTATAGTACATTAGGCATTCTCTGTTTTAACATCTTCTTGCTTCATGCTTTTTTTTATCTAGGATGTATAGGCAACTATGGAATAACTGGCCTTTTCCATCTTTGAATTTTCTACCACTTCTAAATGCAAAGAAACTGTGAACATTTATAAAAGCCCTAGTAACATTTCCAAAAGTAAGCTGGCATGAGAATTATCCATATGTTGCTCTGATAAAGAGTGATAGAAGCCGATTTTTTTTTCTGAAAGTGCTTGCTTAAAGCCTCCTGTACCATTGTTAAAATCATTTTTCCTTAAGTTTTAAATTATAAATGCTGCACAAATTTTTATTTTATTGTTGTACATGGGAAATATTTTAAATAATTAAAAAGTGAAACATAATATTTAGTTTCTTCATATCAATATATCATCCATAAACACAGAGACAAAGAGCGTTGAGAGATGGCTTAGTGGTTAGCACACTAGATGCTCTTATAGAGGACTCTAATTTCATTCCCAGGACCCACATGGCAGGTAACAACTGTCATAATCGACATCCTCTTCTGACCTCTGTGGCAATGCGTGCACTTAAATACATGTAGGCAATACACTCACACACATAAAATATTTTTTAAAACACACAAAAATATATGCACTTTGATTTTTCTTAATAGATTACAATGTTGGTGTGCTGGTCATCCCTTTAGGTAGGAGAATTACAACAGTCCCCACATTATAGAAAAACAACTAATACCCTATTGTTGACCATTAATATTATATATACATATATAATATGTATATATTAATGGTCAATATATATACATATTATATATGTATATATATTGGAAAGGAAGCATACAGAAAACATGTTAAAAGAAAATGCTTTTTTCTTAAAAACAAAGTTAACTTCTTAAGAGACATGAACATTTTAAATAGACATTGACAATATGAAGGATCAACTCCAAAATGCAAAAACCTCATTTTTGTTTTATTAATATTATGAGAAGTTTACATCACTAGAAGTGGTATGAGTAATTATAAACTCTAAAACAATGCTATCTTAGGATAAATCAACCTATTGTAATATGAAATTTTTATTTATAAATCCTCAAGTTTTATAGCCAGTCTTTAACTTATCTTTCTATATTCTATTCAGCCCTACTGTATTAAAGCAAAGTATATGGCAAAATGTAAAAAACCTAAAATTCTCAGATTACTTCAGCTCTGCAAATAGCACTGACATGATTCAAGCTAAATGAGTTTCTCTGTAGTGTATAATTCATTTATTTTTACTTTTTCTTTATTTGTTTATTTTTAAGGTATTCTACAATATAAGAGCACAGTTGTTTTCAGATCACATTGACGTTGCTCAGTTTGCCATACAATTGGGTAATTGGCACTAGCATCCACAGATGAGGGATACCATTCGTCCTTTGTTTTTCTGGGACTGTGTTACTTCACTCAGCTTATCTTCTAGCTCCAACCATTTATCTGCAAAGTACATGATGTCATCTTTCTTTACAACTGCATAGAACTCCATTGTGTAGATATAGCACATTTTCTCTATCCGCTTGTCAGCTGAGCAGCACTTGGGTTGGTTCCAGCTACTTGCTATTGTGAAGAGAGCTGCAATAAACATGGCTGTGCATGTATCTTTGAGGTAAGATGAGTGTTGTGGGTACATACCCAGGAGTGGTATGGCTGGGTCAGGTGGCAAGTTCATTCAAAGTCTTCTAAGAGTTCTCCACACTGCTTTCCATAGTGGCTGTATGAGTTTACTCCCACCAGCAGTGGATGAATGTTCCCCTTTCCCTACAACCTCTCCAGCACTTGGTATCATTTGTTTTCTTGATTCTAGCCAGTCTTATTGAAGTAAGATGATATCTTAAAATGGTTTTGATTTGCATTTCCTTAATTATTATCTATGTTGACTCTTCTTAAGGTGTTTCTCAGCCATCTCTATTTCCTCACTTGTGAAGTCTCTGTTCATCTCTTTATGCTATCTATTGAGTGGGTCATTTGTTTTCTTTCTTCTTTGTTTTTATTTTTTTTTTCTTTTGAGTAGTTTATATATTCTGGAAATCAATGCTTTGTCAGATGCATGTGCAGTGAAGGTTTCCTCGCACTCTGTGGGTTTTCTCTTCACTTCCTTGATTGTGTCTTTTGATGTACAGAAGCTTTCAAGTTTAATGAGGTCGCATTTGTCAATTGTCGACCTTAATGTTTGTGCAGCTGCTGTCTGATTTAGGAAGTCTTTTCCTACGCCTATGTCTTGTAGTCTGCTGCCAACTTTTTCTTCTAACACCTTCAGAGTTTTGGATTTCACTTTGAGGTCTTTGATCCATCTGGAGTTGACTTTTGTACAGGGCGAGAGGTAGGAGTTTAACTTCATTCTTCTACAAGTTTTGATAATTTATTTTTAAAGTGAAGATAATGGTTTATGTGATTATAAGATAAATCTGATAAGCAGAAATAAATCTGTCAGAGGATAAAAGACTTATTGAGTAGATATCAAAATATTTATAAGGAAACAGTAAATACATGAACCTGGTATCTTACTGTTTCCTTATAAATATTTTGAAAGTAAAAAGCGACACAACATCTGTATGACAATAGGAAGATGTTTTTATTTTTCGTTATAAATAACAAGAATGAAATTGTTACCCAAATTAAATCTAACTTTTCTTGAATCCATCATTTCCAGGTGCTAGATATTATAAGCAGAGTAATATTTGTATCACAATTTTGTTGTTGATAAAATATTTTGTCAAACATATGCTCATATATAGAGGGTGAATTCCTTGATAGCTACAGGCAATGAAATGGTGAATATTCTTTAATTTAAATACTCTGATGAGAAAAATGAATTAACATTATGTGAATAGATGCAGAGCTATTAAATGTTTAATATTTGTAATTATGCAAACATATTTCCAATTATACCATTACATGGTTCACAGTCTTGATTCAGTGTTTAGCAGTATATTATGAAATGATAATATAGGATACTGTAACAGGTGGGAATACATAGAAAATTATTATTCACAAAATCTAAAAGGCACAGTTTAAAAATGGCATTTTTGTAATCTCATAACTCTATATTAATTAATAAAAGATATCTAGAAATCTCACTTTCAGATTTTTATTTACAATTTTCCTACAAGTGATTATGATAATATTTTTCTTTTCAACCTCCAATCATATCAAAGAAATTAATATAGAGGTATACATCTTATAAAGTAAGGACATTTCAGACATGCACAGTATCAGTTAAGTGAGCATGCTGATGTGGAAATGGCCTGAACTAAAGAAGAGAATAAAGTACGAAGACAATCCACACAAAAATAAGAAATATTATTTATATTTAATATATAATACTCATGTTAAAATGTCATTTGCCATTTTTTTAATTTTTGAAAATTTCCTACATATACACAATGTCAATTTTATTTAACTGCTATCTGTTTCTAGTTCAGAGATCCCAACAAACGGCTGGTCACTCCCTCTTTTTAAACAGATGGATTCTACATATGGCGCTGTGCACCTGACCAAATTTCCTTCATTCCATGTTCTTAAGAACAGAGATCAGCTGTATATGGTAGAATGTACCCAACTTGTTTTGCTAGATATAAGTGTTCCCCATAGCCAACTACCTTCTCTAAAGCTGAGACTCCGCGGACATATGCCAATCTTCTTTTGGAGAATTCTCCCATTTAGAAGTCTAAGGAACTGACCTTGCTATAATCTATCTAAAGCTTATTGTGTCTACCAGCAAATGACTCTTTTAAGTATATAGTTTTTATTAAATTATTACTGTGCATATGCTCTGTGTGCATGTGAGTTTGGAATTGTGCTTGAGCCACTCAGTAGACAAGTTTTCAAGGGTCAGAAATCTCCTTCCACTCTTGGATCCAGGAATTAAATGTAGGTAGTCAGATTTACACAGCAAAGACTTTTATATTCTGAACCAACTTGCTGGCCACAAGATTACCTTTCATTAACAAAAACAGGTGAAGGCTCAACTCTTTTGGAATGTAAATCTAAAGAAGTCAAAATACTTTTGGTGTTGTGGTGCAAAACTATAATCTCTGTCCTCAGGAGACTAAGGAATTTAGATTCTGAATTTTAGGCCAGCTTGAGCTATGTAGTAGATCCAAGACCAGCCTACCATTCATAGTGAGACCTGTTTAAAATAAAACCAACTGAAAACAACAGAATATAATTTCAATCTATGACAAAAATATGTTGGTTATGGTGCCAGAAAGACTGAGAAATCAAAGAAAGTGAAAGCAAAGAAAATTAAAAATCTAAATTCTGCATCCGGGAAGGGTGGCACAGGCAGAGGCAAACATCTCTGAGAGGTTGAGGCCACCCTGCTCCTCATAGCAAGTTCCAGACTTATTAAGGCTACAGGGAAATAATGACAAAAATAAATAAATAAATAAATAAATAAATAAATAAATAAGGAAAATCTGAACTATTGCAGTATCAATTTTTCTTAACAGGCTAAATTAAGGTTGAAAGCTAGACCTGTATGTAAGTACCTTGTGAAAAATGTTTTCCTTTATGTAATGAAAGGGTAACAATCATACATGGCTAACCTGAGGCACACAGGCAAAAAATCCCAGAGTTGCCATGAATGTCCCCAGTACAGGGCAAATAACAGGTTCATGATGTAATAAAACCAAGATACATGTATTCACCAAATAATAATCACAGAAACCTGAAGAAGTACATGACCAAATATTTCCATCTTCAGTAATTTTCTTATGTATTAAAACAAAATTATCTACTAAATGAAGTAACAATATTAAACAACATAAAATTTGAAACAACATAGCTAGAAATTAGATATACAATTTAACTAACCTTTGCATGTATTTCAGTTATGTTTTTGTTAAAAGAGTTGTATTAACACCCAATCAACCAGAGATATAGCATAATATAATTTAATGGAAATAGTGCTTTTAAGCATAATTTTTTTAAAATTTGCTTTAAGAAGTGTATGGAATAGGGCAGAAGAAATTGTTCCATGTTTAAGAGTATTGCTTCTTTTTCAGAGGACACAAGTTCAGTTCCATAGCACCCACATGGGGCTCACAACCATCTACAACTCCATGTAAATGGGATCCAATGGCCATTTCTGATGTCCATAGGCAATAGGTAGTCACATAGTTCATATAAAATATGTATGCAGGAACTCACACAAACCCATAAAACAAAATAAGACTTTTTGAAAAATATGTTTACCCCAAACTCAAATGTTTCATTCAATTGCAGAAGGTTTTTTCTTTTTTCCATTTTTGGTATTGTATGTGTGTTTTCTCATATTCACACTTTCTGGTGCCTGACTATATAGAAGTAGATGTTTGAAATCATCCTCATTTGTTCTTTCAACTTATTTCCACTATATTCAACGAGGCAAGTTTTTGAATGGAAGAAGAGCTTGACAATACACCTAGCCTCACTAAAAAAGTTGCTCTAGAGATCCCACCACTGCCTTCTAAACTGAAATTACAAATGGGCTGTTGGATTAATCAAGCATTTTCCTAGGTTCTAGTGATTTGAACTCTGGACTTCACACTTGTGTAGCAAGTGCTTACCTACTGAGCCATCCCTCCAGCCCCAGGGTTTTGTTGTTGTATTATTGTTGGAAAAAATAAAGAATTAAAAGTAACTATCCAACGTTACAATCTAAAGTTATCTTTTTAAAAAAGTAATCACACGGGGGTGTGGTGGGGCATTCCAGGACTCAGGAGGCAGAGGCAGGCAGATATCTGGGATATTGAGTCCAGTCTTATCTATATAGCAAATTCCTGGCTGCTGGGCCTACAGGAAGACCCTATCTAGAAAACAAGAATAAATAAAAATAAAATATAAAAAAATGATCAGACATAAAGTCATGAGTGATGCCCTCTAAAACTTTCTGAGTTTTTGTATATTTCATATAATACATCTTAATCAAATGTAAATTCCTTCCCCCATCTGTACCCCTATACCTCACACACAATGTATTTCATGCATTCTGTCATGTGTGGTAAATCCTATCCAGACAAGAATTTATACCCAGATGTCTCTTGGTTCACCCAACTTATCTAGAGTCACTCCCTTAAAGAATGTGTACTTTTGCTTCAAGCCAGAGCAATAGAGAAGAGAGTTGCTTTAAATTCTTTGCAGGTGTGACCTTAACCAGCTCAGTTTGGAATTATGCCAATGATCCATTTTGAGAGATTATGAGGCAAGGAATCTGAAAACTCCATAATTCTTTATCTTAAGTATGCCAAATACAATGCTACATAGTGCCAGGTATAATGGGAGGAAACATTTAGGGGGAAGTAAAGCAGAACACAGTTGAGAACTCATATATGTGTTAAGCTGATTCTTGAAAATTTTTGTTATTTCTGGTGTACTCTTTTTGCCTGATAACCTAATAATGTAAAATTATACTTCTCTCAAGTAACTTTAGTTGTTTTGTTTGCACAAGTTTTGTTTCTGTCATAACATTTCAACTCTTTCCTTTCATATTTATCTTACTTTACATTTTATTGCCTTATTTCTACATTTTAGAATTTTTCGTATCTCCTATTAGTTATTTTATTTGATGCAGGAACAAAATATCTGACAAAAGCAACATAAGAAATTAACGTTTTAATTTTATTCACTGTTCGAGAGAACAGTCTGTCCTAGCAAGGAAAATATAGCAACTGGACCACGCTGTAACAGTAGCAAAGAAGCAATGGGGGATGAGTGGTAGTTCTCAGTGTGATATCTTCTGTTCATTCTGTTCAAGACACTGTCCTATGGATTGGTGCCACCATATTTAGGAGATATCTTGCCTGCTCAGTTAAATCTCTCTGGAGTCATTCTTATACACATACACCAAGAAGTGTGCTTTCATGTTGATTTTCATTTCATTGAGATTCACATGTGATGGGAAACTCTTAAGTCCACGACTTTGAAACTTGATACCCAAAGATATCAGTTTTAAATCATAACATTTCACCCTGGCTCCTAAAGTTAGATTTTCATCTCATAATGCAAAACACATTTAATCTATCTGTAAACTTCCCAATATCATATAACATGTTCGACACTAATCAGGAGTCTAAATTTTCTTCTGAGAATCAAATTGATCTTTTAACTATGAGCCCCTATTTTATTTTTTTTAATTAGTTTTTATTGATGCTTTGTGCATTTCATACATTTTTTCCAATTCAGTTCAGGCTTATTTCCCTTTCCCTCCCCCCCCCACCCCATCCCAGATCATGCATTCTGCCATAGCTGTCCTGCATCTTTCTCTCAGTTTTTTTTTTTTTCATTTTTAGCTATAAGTGATAATCCATGAGTACAAGCATCCTTCATGCAAAACCTATCTGCAGGCTGTTGTGCCCAAACACCTACAGCCCCACCATCCAGTGGGGGGTGACAGGTTGTTTGTTCAATCAAGTTGATCAAATGAGTGTCCAGACTACATTGCTGTAGTTTCACCATTCACCCCAATCGCAGCCCTTACATTCTACCATGCCCCCTCTTCCGCAGGTTGTTCCCTAGGCTTAGAAAAGGGGCACAGGTGGATGAGAGGTAAAACAGTCCACTCTCTCTGGAGCTGTTGACTTGGACTCTGGTCAATTCTGGCTGTTTCCTTTCATGGGCTGACAGTTTGTCCAGGAATAACCTTTCGATCCTACTAATGAAGAACAAGCAATTAGATATATAGGTATTTAGGCAGCACTAATAGTTATGGTAGGTTAAACAAAGGCACATACTTTCAATGCACAATGGCATACAGTAAATATTCTCATTTTAAAATGCAGTAACAGTGGTACAGCAAGAAATCTGCCAGAGGAAGATGAACTGAAAGCCCAAATATCACATCCTACATCTCCACTGCCTGTCATCTACGAATCAAGAGATCCAAGGGCTCGGGTGGTCCTGCCTTCCTAGTTCTGATGACAGCGGTACACACAGCCTCAACTTGGGCCAGTTCTACTCCCTGCCTGCACAGCTTTCCTCAGTGGTTGTCCCACGGTGTTTGAATATTCAGTACTGAGGGTTCTCTACTGCAACTAGATTTTATTTTCAGAGAGTCATTCAATGGTCCTTGTCAGTGGTTCTCTGAAACCCTAATGCAAGATTCTGTGACCCCCCCTCATCTTGCGACTTTCATTTATGCCAAATACTGCTGTCACCTTAGGAAACAGTCTGGCTCTCTTAGACCACAGGTACATGGGCCTCTTTGTGCATTTCAAGTTGACGCTCTGGAAACTGGGCTATTGATTTTGGCCTGGGAACACTTTCAGCAACATTCTCGGTGTGTCCTTTCTCTTTTCAAATTCATTTTGGTTTTCACATGTTACAGTGTTCAGTGAGTAGTTCCTGTTCTCAATCCGCTTTCCCATGGCCCTGCACAGTGCAAGTATCGTCTTTTCGGCGTGGTGCACTGCTTACCAATCATAGCTACTTTCTCAGTAACAATTCAATCTGCAATTTGAATCCCCTTGCTTTCCCTTAGAGACAGAACAATTCTCATTTCTAGTCCACTTTCACTTCAGTGGTGCTATAGACCTGAATAAGGTGTTGACCTGCAGGGGATTAAGACGAAAAGAGGAACATCTTTTATAAATAGCTTTATTCACTATTACTAAGATTTCTGTCTGATACATACAGTCCCAATGCTTGGGAGGGAGATGTCTGCAGATGGCATACTAGAGGCTAACCTGGGCTACATTACAAGGAACTTACTCAAAAAGCAAGCAAAAATAGATTAAAAAAAAGAAGTATCCTGGGAAAACTTAAAAAAATGATTTAATTATTGTTCTTTAGTAATGACTTAGAGGTCACAATTCCTGACCTGAAATTGACTAAATTTATGTTCATGTTTCGCCTAGCTCTTTGACTTAGAGGTGATTTTACTTTCTTTCCTTTTTTTTTTTTTTTGGTCTTTTTGAGACAGGGTCTCCCTTTAGTCCCAGCTGCTCTGGAGCTCATTATGTAGACCAGGTTGGCCTTAAACTCAGAGATCCGCCCAGCTCTGCCTCCCGAGTGAGTGCTAGGATTAAGGGTGTGTGCCACCATGTCCAGTTACAGGTGATTTTATAAACTGAACATGTCAGCAGTTAGGGCTACGGTTTAAACTGTGTATATGAGAATTATGTATGTCAGGAAGGCAAGTGTTTTCTTCTAGAGTTAATAATAGTAGAAGCATGGCTCAATATAACTTTATAAAAATGATAATCTTACAGGGATGACATGTGAACAGATTCCTTCTGAATGTACCAAGTGTGCAATAGAGCTCATTTATTAACACTTGGCCTCACCTATAAGAATTTCAGAAGATTGTAAAGAGGGTAGAGTAAATGTCTTCAGTGTTTGAAAAGTAAATATTTCCCAGATTTCAAACTTTTGCCATTTCAGCATCTGTGAATAAACATTACATAGGAGAAACCTAGAAAATACAAGAAAGCTTTATCAACACCATTCTTTAAAGGCAAATTAGGTATTAATTGAAAATGTCAGTAGTGTTTTCTTGAATAAAGTCTCAGTGTTGTGAGTTTCTATCCTTTGATCCATTCTTTTGTGAAATGTTATAGGAGGTATTTTAATCATATGATTCCCTTGAATAAACACTTTTATTAAAGCACTAAAGTAGAAAAAAATAAAGATTGCACATCAAATGTCACTTATGTCTCTCTGATTCTTTTAGAGTTAGATTTAATTCATTTACTATAAAATGATTTTTAAGACTTTTATTCTGGGGCTGGAGAGATAGCTCAGTGGCTAAGAGCACTGACTGCTCTTGCCGAGGACCAGGGTTCGATTCCCAGCACCCACATGGTGGCTAAGAACTGTCTTTGACTCCAGTTCCAGCAGAATCCGACTCCCTCTTCTGACTTCCGAGGCATTGTACAACACAGGTGCACCAACCTGCATGCAGAAAGTACACTCATACACATAAAAATAATAAATTAAAAAAGCTTTGAAAAAAGAATTTGGTTTTCTTTCTTTCCTTCTTTCTTCTTTCTTTCTTCCTTTTATTTATTTTGAGGGAGATCTTCATGCATCCCACACTGCTCTCAAACTTTTGATCTTCTTGTCTCCACCTGAAAAGTGCTGGCATTGCAGTCCTGTGCTGCCATACCAAACTGTATGTGGCAGCATTGGTGTATGCTCTGGTAAGGACTTTATGAAGGAAGACATCTCAGACATAAGAAGGAGTGCTGAAGATATCACAAGGTGAGAGGACATCAGAGGCCTAGAAGGCCCATCAGCATCTCTCTCTCTCTCTCTCTCTCTCTCTCTCTCTCTCTCTCTCTCACATACACACACACACACACACACACACACACACACACACACACACATGAACTAATGTACACTGGCAATCCAGTATTAATTCATTCCAAGGATGAAGTCCCTCCTGAGCTACTCACCTCTGGCTTGGCTCAATGATTTTAAAGTACCACCACTGTCCAATGTTGCCATAATGGGAACTAAGATTGCAACACATGAGTGCAAGAATGTTTCTCTACAAAAATAAAGTTTAACTTTTGTTCTACTGGAGAAAGCTTTTTATTTTCATGTGATTAAAATGAAAATAGAAGCACAGAATGCTAATTTTCCTTGTTTATGACATGTACTATCCTCTGGACTCTGGTCAACACAATAAGAATGCCCTAATCAGAAACAATTGACTATAACAATCCGATGTGCATTTGTAAGATGGAGTATCCATTTAAAGATATTTTTAAAATAATTACTGAGAAAATATTAGTGCCTTTGTGCTATAATCAAGATTGGAGAATTAGTTACATAATTAGAATATGAGGCAATGCCATCATAATCCCAATGCCTCAGATACATATGACTACATGCATACAATGAAACATATCCATGTATGCTGTGGTTTGGATGGAAAATACTCCCCCAAACACTCATGTGTCAAGGATTAGTCTGGTTCTGTGGAACTTTAATATTTGCAACTTAGGGAGCTCTTAGTTCATTGAGAGCAAGCACTATAAAAATGTACTGGGCTTCTGGCATCTATTCCCACCATTTCCTTTCCAGTTGTCATTTTCTACTATTTAGGACTAGAACAAGACCAAATGCATCATGGCCAATCATTCATGCACTGAAATCACCAAAACTGTCAACTAAAATAAATTGACCCCCTCCTTCTATTCAGTTTCAGGATGCAGTTGTTATAGGATCAGAAATCTCTCTCTCTCTCTCTCTCTCTCTCTCTCTCTCTCTCTCTCTCTCTTTCTCTCTCTCTCTCTCTTTCTCTCTCTCTCTCTCTCTATATATATATATTTACATATATTATGTATAGACATTATATATTATATATAGTTACAAAGATTATATTTGAACATTATTACTAAGCTTTTGTTTCTTATTTACTATACAATTAGGGAGCTTCTCAAAGAGAAGACTACATCATTCCTTCATCTTTACCATAATGGACGCAGTCTTTCATATACTGGCTAACCCTTTGATTGTTTTTCATTGCATATTTACATAACTGGAATATTTGTGCTTTAATATATTTTGGGAAATAGTTTCTTGACATCTTATAAAGGTTACATAATAACTGAATGGATATATTATGCACTCAAATAAAACTGGAATCTTTCCTGTCTGCCACACTTCTGCCTGTAAAATCTTTGCTGAACTGAAGGCCACAAGTCTTCAGAAACAGTCATCTGTGTCTCCTGTTTGCTCATTAATAACAGTCAAATTGTATCAAGGTTGTTTCTAAAAATAGTTCTTTAAAGAATGTTCATTGATTTTTGTTTCCCAAACTTTAGAACTATATACATATTTGTGAGCCTCAGTTTACATAAATTTTACATGTTTATGAAATCTAAATAACAAAGTTCTCAAAAACTGCATGGCTCATAGGTATTTGCAATGCCCCTACTTTCATTTAATGATAAGTATTTTTTAATAAATACTATGCAGGTGTGTTATAATCAAGATGTACAGGAAGTAGCCATGTAGTGAGAGAATCTGGGACAATGTCTTTCTGCTTAATGAAATTTGGAGGCAAAAATAACTTGTGTTTAGCCAAATACAGAAAGGGTGTTAAAACTTTCAAGGGTGGAAGCAATTTGGACAGACATCTGTCATCCCTATTCAAAGACTGATGGGTTGCTCAATTTAATTTATAACACTGAATAAACATTTTAAGTAATGTGACAGGAATTTGGTGTTCATTTTAAAAGTACATTCATTATTGATATTAAATGAAAGATAATTCCTTAATCAATTCAATTAAGAAATACCATGATTTGGAGTTTATTTTCTTCATGTTGTCAACATTTAAAACCTAATTTTCTGCAATAATTCATAATTACTTCATCTTTTCATTCCATCTGGAGGGTAATCAACATATAAGCACATGAACCAGCTGCTGCCCCCGTCACGGGGCATCTGCCAGGACTGACCCAGGCATGTGTCCAACAGTAAAATCCCCAAAAAACCTTTTCCTGAAAGAAAAAAAAGCTTTCATTCAAACTACATTTTTGTTGCTTGGGATCTGGGGATCTGGGGATCTTTGACTTTCTTGCTTCATTCTTCGGGGCTGTTATTCTGCAATCAAATATATCTTCATTATGTTCTTAATTTTTATTTTAATAATACATAAAATTATTTAAAGGCTATAGCAAGTCTTCCTTTTATATTTTCGGTTATCTTTAATAACTATACTAAAAATAGTATATAAACAAAAGAAAGAAAGGAAATGTAAAACTATATCTAACAAGGAACATCAAGATACAAGATAAACTCTGATTGTGACATCATTTGTAAAATCTTCACAGAAATAATTAAACAGTTACATTATTTAATTCAAAAGGGGATTCTGGTCTTTTACTTTTATAATTACCATAGACATTGTTCTGGTTTGTCTTCCATTGCTGTGACAAAACACTCTGACTGACACCAACTTGGGGAGGAAAGGGTTTATTCAGCTTACATCTCCTGGGTCACAGTTCATCACTTAGGAAGCCCAAGGCAGGAACTCAGGGCAGGAACCTGGAAGCAGGAGCTGAAGCACAGGCCATGGAGGAATGCTGTTAACTGACTTGCTCCCCTGGCCCATGCCCAGCCTGCTCTCTTATACCATACACAACAACCTGCCCAGGGTGGCACCACCCACAGTGGGCTGGGCCCTCCCACACTGCCCAACAATCAAGACAATACTTCACAGATGTGGCCACAGGCCAGTATAATGGAGCCAATTCCCCAACTGAGGCTCCCTCAACCCAGGTGTGTCAAGTTGACACTAAAGCCATCCAGCACAGACATAAAAAATTATAGATTAGATTTCACAATTTGATTTGGTATAAGTATGTGAAGCAGAAAATATTTTCAGTTAAAAGGTTAACAAGCTAGCACTAGTGCTTATATTATTATAGCAAGCATTTTCTACACATCATGTCAGCTGATCTTTGCCACAATAGTACAAGCAGGATTTTAGCATTTTGATTTTATAAGGCAAGAGATTAACTTGCACTAAATTAGGCAACTCATTATTTGTTCTCCCTGTTAATCTCATGTTTTGCTTCTAAATGCCACAGAATTACTTTTTAGTATGTTTAAATAATGCTGGCATCATTACTCATTTTTAATCTCTTAATGCCATAGACTCAGTGCCAAAATAGAAATTCTGACTGAAATGCTTGGAATTAACATTAAACCAAATAGTCATTAATACTTTCAAAGACTACTAAGGAAAATCTAGTGTATCTTCTCAAAGTGGGTATTTGAGCCAATGACATTTCTTCCACCTTCCTTCCTTTTAATTAGGTGATTATTTTCAAGCCATTTCCAGTATTTAGGTGTTTTAGAGTTATACTTCAAATACATTTTTTCTTATTTCCTTTTAATATGCTTCTTAGCAATAAGAACTTTCTTAGAATGATCCAGAACTGAGTTATATCCTTCTTCCAATTTTTCTGTGCTTAAAACCATTATTAAATGTCCAACTTTTAATCTTTTATTTTCAATTCTACTTCCAATGAATACTTCAATAAAACAAGTGATTTCAAGGGAGTATTTCCTTGAAGATTCAGAATTTGCCTTATGTTCCATAAACTAGAATACTATAATCAGAATAAATTAAGCTTGGCTTTCTATAGTTATGGCCCTTTATGATTTATTACTAGAATAGAAATAAATCTTGTTTATAAAAGTTTTAATTGAAATTCTTGGGGTTGAAGGATGGCTCAGCAGTTAGGAGCACTGGTTGCTCTTGCAGATGACTGGGGTTTGTTTCCTAGAACCCACAAGGCAGCTAATAACTATCTGTAACTCCAGTTTCAGGGGATCTGACTCTGTTTTCTGACCTCCATGGGCATTCAAAGACATATGTTCTAGGTTGTCTTTCATTGCTGTGACAAAACACTCTGACTGGCACCAACTTGGGGAGGAAAGGGTTTATTCAGCTCACATCTCCTGGCTCACAGTTCATGATTCAGGGAGTCCAAGGCAGGAACTCAGGGCAGGAACCTGGAGGCAGGAGCTGAAGCACAGGCCATGGAGGAATGCTGTTCACTGGCTTGCTCCCCTGGCCCATGCCCAGCCTGCCCTCTTATACAGTACAAAACAACCTGCCCAGAGTGGTACCACCCACAGTGGTCTGGGCAATCCTACATTGCTCAACAATCAAGACAATACTCCACAGATGTGACCACAGGCCAGTCCAATGGAGCCAATTCCCCAATTGAGGCTCCCTCAACCCAGGTGTGTCAAGTTGACACTAAAGCTATCCAGCACAACATAGATACACATACATACATGCAAACAATACACACATTCATATAAAACAGTAGACCATGAAATGTCAAATGGGCGGATGGATTGAAAGGAAAGGCAGGAGCAGAATACAGGGAGGGATAAGTAAATAAAGGGCTTTTGAAAAAGCCATGTGTAAAATCAGTTTAAATGGAATTAACTTATAACTAGTTATATCACCCCTAAGACACCACAGGTTAGTAAACAAAAACCCAAAGCTACAAGTAGTCCCTCTTTTCTGGAAATATTGAGCAGAAGGGCCTTAGACATTATACAATCATGCTGTCATCATTGGGTTGGGTTGCCCTCCAGAACTTGATGGTAAAAATTTAGTTTTAAAGGAAAAAAAACAAGAAAACTAAATAAAAATATGCTGATTACTTTCTAAAATGGAAGCATAAAAAACAATACAGTAGATTTTAAGTGATTTAATATAGCAACTGATATTTGTTGAAACTGCTAAAGTAGTTTAATTTTTTTTAGCACACTTTGCACTGAATATAAATAAAATAAGAACATAACACATATCTAGCTATCTCACATTGATATTGTGAAAATTATTGGTATTGTGTTACTAGATTTAGATAGTGCTAATACAAAATATTTAATTCATGAAATAGAATTTTATAAATATCCAAGACTGCCACAGTTTCAATAACTAGATAAAAATAAATGTTTGGGTAATTAAATAATATTTAAATAAAATGTAAAGAAAGAGAATGAAAGAAAGCATATTGTTACTTCTCCAGAAAGTATGATGTATCCTGAGGTAAACAAGAGCTACCTGATGCCTGCCTACCCTGAAGTATAAAAACATATCTATATTACATAATGTTCTGTGACAAGAACATATACAACATACTTGACAATTTTATTAATTATGTGTTTAATACATATCTCTGTGTTTTTGTTGTACATAACTATTTCATTTCATACTTTAAACTATGTTCCCATTTTATTCATTACATACCCATCCATAATAACTTCTGTTTTATTTTCTGTTTGTACATTCAGTACTTTAAAAGCTCCATGCTTTTTCCTAAATAATTATCTATATAATCTATATCTACATAATTATCCATGTCCTTCAATCTATTCATGTACTAAATGGAAGGTTATTAATTTTTATAGATCAATAATATTCCATTATGTAGACATAGGGCATCATTTATTTATTTATTTATTTATTTATTTTGGTCTTTTCGAGACAGGGTCTCCTCGTAGCCCCAGCTGTCCTGGAACTCACTCTGTAGACCAGGCTGGCCTTGAGCTCACAAAGATCCGCCTGCCTCTGCCTCCCAAGCGCTAGGATTAAAGGCATGTACCACCGCGCCCGGCAGGACATCATTTTTACTGCTTGGTCACCGACAGACACTGTGGTTGTTTCCACATCTTGGTTGTTATTAGCAGTTTTACAATTAACAGTGGAATGAAGAATTTGCAACTTGCTGATTCCATGTTTTTTCAGGAATAGATCCAGGTTAGTGTATATGAACTATATGGTAGGTCATTTTTATTTCATAAGATATTTATAATTTCTTTTTTGTTTGTTGGTTTTTTTTTGTTGTTGTTGTTTGGCTTTTTGTTGATTGTTTTTTGATAGGGTCTCCCTAGTCACAGACCACCAGTGTAATTATCGCTTGCCTGCGGAACAGGTCTTACCTGTTCTCGGAAGTTAACTATGGCAACAGCTGAGTCAGCAATCTAGGCCAATGAGCAACACTTGGCACGTTCACGGAAGGGCAGAGACAATATATATTTTCCCTGATTAAAACCAGTTTGCAGGAGCTCACAATCGGCCTGCTTTTCACCATACTCTTGGTGTCTGTGTGTTGATTTCGCTGCCTACTCAACCTCCCTTTCTCGGCTGTGAACTGAACTTCTTCATCTGGAGTTTACAACATCTGGCACACAAAGGTGGTCTGCCCTCCCCCTCCCCGCATTTGTGAGACTTCTGTGGTTCCCACTGAGTAGACCCCTTTGTGTTTTCTGTGCTTAAGGCTGTGCAAAAGTGAGCATGCGGCCTCCTTCCCTTCACTTTCAATTCATTTATTGTCCTCTTTGTTCATTGTTAGGGAGGTACATACCACCACACCTTGCTGTGTCCAATACCACTGGCAGCTCCAACTCTTGGTTTGTCCCTGCTAGTCGGCATAAGAGCTGATCCACTCAGGACTGGGGTGGGCCCTCTGTAAATAAAGAGATGCCACTCCAGAGACATCATGCAAACATATGGCCAAGGAAGTAGCGTCCCCTGGAATTCCTCCGCTCAGCACAAGACACTTTCAGATCCAACCCACACTCGTTGTCTGTGCTAGTTTGGTCCAAGTACCTGCCTGCCAACCCTCTCCCCTGCTATCATGGGCAACCTCCTCGCCATAACTGTAAGCCTTTTAAAAGGCTCCTTGGCAGAGGACAATCTACACTGTTACAAAAACCCTGAAGAAAAATTGGCCCGCCCCTGTACACCTGATTTCAAATCAAATGAAAAAAATTCCCCTCCTGCTCCCAACTCACAAAAACTACTTTCACCTGTCCCTACTAAATCAACATACCCCTAGAGGAAGACCCAGAAATTCCTCTCCCTCCCGTCTTCCTCCTTTTCCCTCAGCTCCCCGTTACCTCATCCATGCATTCCCTGTTAATGTGGGTGCCAACACTGCTGCTCAGCCCTGGATTCCCCCCGCCCCCTTCTGACCTATCCCTTATTCATAAAGCAGCACAAGAAGCTGGCCCAGATTCCCCTTATTTCAAACAGGTTCTCACCCAATGACCAATTAACCTTCAAACACATTACAATTGGTACACCCTGCTTAAGGCAGTCCTTGACCCTGCAACATTCCTTCAATGGAAGGTGGTCTATGATAACATGGCAGAAGGTCAGGCCTGAGTTAACATACATTATAACATCCCCAAAATCTTGGACATGCTTACCGGTCGTGATAAATTTACTGACCCCACGAGCCAATTCCTTATTGGTATGCCTCAGTATTTTGAACAAATTAAAGACACGGCCCTACAAAGCTTTAAATCTTGCACTCCACAAAAGCCTGACTATTGCTTCCTCAGTTTGGTTCAATGTAAAGGTGAATTTTTTTCTCATTTTCTCATCAGGATCACTAAGGCTGTCGATCACCGCACACCCACCAGGCCCACTAGAGATGCCCTGATCAAAGAGCTCCCCTGGGAAGCTATGAATTCCCACACCCACAACGCTGTCTTGTCAGTATGTAATGAAGACCTTCGTAAATAGGTCATTGTCACCTGTGACCTTAACCCTGCCTCAGCTCCTTTTGAGGTGCTCATTGCCTCTTTATAAGCTTTTTCCCATAACAAACGTGAACCTTCCAAGTCTGTTGGGGATGTGGCAGGAAAGGTCACTTCATGCAATCTTGCACAAATCCCTTCACCCAACCCAAGACTCCTTGCCCCAAATGTAGAAAAGGCTTCCATTGGGCCAAAGATTGCAAATTGACTCCCATTACATCCAACAAACTGCCCTCATCCCCATTAGTAAAACAGAAAACTCCCCACACCCTTTGGACCCTGCCCATTTATGGCCACTTGCCACAAATGACCATCAAGCCAATGTCACTATAATCAACTCCAATGATGCAGCTTCCTTCTCCAATTGGAGGTTCACATCCAGCCCGCCCATTAAAGTCATTGGCAGTGAACAGTCCAATGGACAAACTGTAATTCTGGCACCATTAAGCTCCTCATTGCTAACGTCCCCCATATCCTTTGGGGGAGGGACATTCTGTTCAGTATGGGAACCACACTTACAACTGAAAACAGTCCCACTTCAAGTATATTATTGGCAGAAACAAATGTGGATTTTCAGGGAGGAATAACTCGTTCTCTGCTCCAGACTACCACTCCCAATTCTAAGGACCACTGCTCTCCTGGATCCTCCTCTCAAGTGGGATACCATGGACCCCCTCTGGGTTGAGCAGTGGCCTATCCTCCAACCTAAATTGTCCATTCTTAAGCCCCTGGTGGATGAACAGCTTGCTTTAGGACATAGTGAACCCTCCCTTAGCCCCTATAATACCCCTATCTTTGTCATTAAAAAGAAATCTGGTAAATGTAGACTCTTGCAAGACCTCAGACAAATTAATCTACATATGAAAAAGATGGGCTCCCCTCAAGGGGGCCTTCCCCACCCTGGTTTCATTCCCCTTGATTGGCATATTGCAGTCATTGACTTCAAGGTCTGCTTCTTTAGACTTCCTCTGGCTGAATGGGATCTCCCTTATTTTGCCTTTTCCATCTGGGAAACTAATGTACATAAACCGGCCAAAAGATATCAATGGAAGGTCCTGCCTCAAGGCATGAAAAACAGCCCCACCATGTGTCAAAATTTTGTGGCCTTCACCTTCCAAGTTTTACCTTCATCCTGTAAATAAATACATTAAAGGGCAGCATCTTCCTTTATTGAAAGGGAAAATTCTCTTTATTGAAAACCTCCTCCTGCTTGTGTTCAAAGGTGGATGTTATTGCAACTGAATCTGCCATACTGAACCTGATAAAATTATTCTGCATCTTCCTATCTCTAAAATTATCTTCCTATGGAGAGACAACTCCCTATTTCAAATCCTTATTCGGGGTTACTCTGGTACTCTTCACAACCATTTTCCATGTGATAAGAGATCGCAGGTCCTTTCATTGCTTACTGTTGATTTCCAACCACACTCCTCGCCTAAATCCCAGCCCCCCCCCCTTTTACGGGTGCCAACAAAAACAGCTTCGGGTTTATTCTTCACTCCAACAATGACCCTATTTGCTTTCTCCATCCCAATCCTGGATCTGTTCAACTTCGTAGCTCCTTGCAATCTCCCAATCCCTCTTCTCAGCACAAGACACCCCTTTGAATATTTTCTCTGACAGTCAATACACAGTACAGGCTCTCAAGTCCCTCCCTTTCTCCACTGTAAATGCCTCCAATTCTCCTTTGGATGTCACTCTGCTGATTAACAAGGATCTCCTTGAACAAAGTGCCTATCCTTGGTTCATTGAACACCTTTGCTCCCACACAGGCCTACAGGGTGCTACTGCTGAGGGCAATACTTATCTGCCCATCCACACCCCCTGGAACAGGCTCATGCACTCTACCAGCATTTCCATCTCTCCCCACAATCACTTCATTGACTATACCCTGAGCTCTCTCTCGCAATGTAAGCACCTTTCCCATACCTATTTAGCATGCGCCCCCTTGGCTCCCCTGGACCCTCCAGTGCTCTGGTGTTAGTTAACCCTCACAGTCTTGCCTCCAACTCTTTATGGCAAATGGACATCACGCACATTCCAGTCTTTGGTAAACTTAAATGCGTACATGTAACTGTTGACACTTTCTCCAGGTTTATTTATGCTGTTCCTCTGTCAGGTGAAACAGCTTCCCACACAATTAATGCTTTGAAAAGGGCCCTGCTACTCATGGGAGTTGCTTGGGAACTCAAAGCTGACAATGGCCCAGCATATACTTCCAGTCCCTACAACATCTTTCTTTCCTCGTGGAACATTAAACACTCCACTGGTATTCCATATAATCCTCAGGACCAGGCCATCACTGAGTGGTCTAATCATTCCATCAAGGAACATCTCTCTAGACACAGGCCCTTTCCATCCCCTATGGATCCCCACCTCCTCCTTACAGAGAACTTCTTTACACTCAACTTCCTTAGGTTTGACGGTCATGGAATTTCACCAGCCTATAAGCGTTGGAGCTCCCTCCCCCACTCCACCCCCTCCCTCGTGTCAGATGGAAGGACCCTTTGTCCTTACAATGGAAGGACCCCAACCCCCTACTAACACAAGGCCAAGGCTTTGCTTGTATCTTTCCAGAATCCTCAGGTAAGCCACTGTGGGTACCCTCAAAAAATGTTCAACCCTGTTTGGACATGGACACTTGATCCCCTTAACAGCTGTGGTTTGCTACAGGAGAAGAAGGGGATCCTCCAGGAAGCCTCTGTGATGCCATTGAAAAACATTGGAGAAAAAGGGGATCCAACCTTTTCATTCATTGTGTTTATGGTGACTGTCTTTCTGTGTGTCTAAGATACATGTAGTCATGTCCTTCATGCATCTAAGTTTTTGTATGTAAAGTGTGTCTACTGTCCTCTCGGTCTAAGTTTTTGTGTGTGTTTATCAGTCATTGTAATTGTCTCATGTTGGTTCTGTCAAACAAAGTGGCCACTTCAAGTTTCCATCCTTTATGTGCACAGAATTATTCATTTTGGCATGCCAGACTACATATATATGTGCAAACTTTAAAATATGGATATTAAAAATGTATTTATAGGCCAAAAATTTGAATACCACAGATATCTTTTTATCAAAAGTTTACTACTTGTTTTGTGTGCTCAACTAAAGTCCTAGGCAGTTGAATACATGACTGGTCTATTACATGATTTTTCATTATCTAGGTCTGGTCCAAGATGTGACCTATCTTCGACCCCTCGCTCCTTGTCACTTGGGGCCTTCTCAGCCTCCTCTGCCCCTTCAGCAAATCCTGCCATTGTGGGCCACCACCAACAGGTCTCTGTCTTCTTCTCCTCAGGTGCCTAGTCCATTTTTAATGAGTTATTGAGACCATGGCCCAGGCCGTGACTACTGTAATCAACAGAGGCTGTCATTGAGCCCTTCCCAATGACTTAGTTCATGTTTGGTTCTCTGCCATTTATGACTCATGGCAAAAAATCCTCATGCCTCTACTCCCACCCAGACAAACTGTTCCTAGCTTCTTCCCTTGGTGGCTGGTTAGCCAATAAGGGGTAAGATCCTGATAATTAGGACAACCTAAGATAGGCAGAGTCAAATGTCAGAATGCTAGAGGTGGGGTCAACAATGTCTTAGCTATGGACTCAGTATATTTGTCTAGCTTCTTCCCTCGGTGGCTGGCTAGCCAATTAAGGGTAAGATCCTACTAATCAGGACAACCTAAGACAGGCACAGTCAAATGTCAGAATGCTAGAGGTGGGGTCAACAATGACTGAGCTATGCACTCAGGCTCCCACTATGTTTGTCACTCTTTTTAAAAAGCAAAGGGGTGGAAATATGTAGTGTTATGCACGTGTGCACCAACATTATTATCGCTTTGCCTGCTGAACAGGTCTAACCTGTTCTCAGAAGTTAACCAGGGCAACAGCTGAGTCAGCAATTTAGGCCAATGGGCAACACTTGGCATGTTTGCGGAAGGACAGAGCAGAGACAATTGCATATATAGGAATATATATATAATATATATATATATATATATATATATATAGAGAGAGAGAGAGAGAGAGAGAGAGAAAGAGAGAGAGATAGATAGATAGATATAGATATATATTCCTTGATTAAAATGAGTTTGCGGGAGCTCACAATCTGCCTGCTACTCTCAGTGTCTGTGTGTTGACTTCGCCACCTACTCACCTCCATTTCTTGGCCATGACCTGAACTTCTGCTGGACTGGAGGAGTTTACTACATATTAATAGTCTCATTTTCACTCCTCGTATTTATTACCCCTTATCTTTTAGATACTTGTCATCATTTCTGGTGTGAGTTGATCATACATAGTGATTTCATAGATCCACTGGCCCTAACTCCTGAATGTTGGTATTAAAATCCTGCACAAACATGTCATGGAAAGTATTCATGGAAGTATAGGGAAACAAAGAGTTTGGAGAGGAAGGAGTGTAAAATGTAGGTGGTACTAAGGGGAAAATGGAGAAACATTAACTGGGGAGAGAAGAGGGAGAGTTAAAAAGAAAGAGAGGGGAAATAAATTTTTAGGTAATGTGGAAAAAGAAGAGAAAATAATTAGTTCAAAAGCCTACTGAAAAATACATAAGTGCATGTATAAAGCTGAAAGTTATAGAAGAAGAAATACAGTGCCAGACAAAAGAAACATCCCTTCAAGTGTTCATTAGGAAAGTCCAAGAGACTCCTCCAAAGTCTATTTCAACATACCTTGATTAACTCCGAAACCTTGAATGTAAGACTATGTTGCTGAAAGACATGACATATTTCACAGAAAGGACTTGGGACAATGGAGTGGAACTGATCTGGATTCATTCTCCCTGAGAAGTAGTTCTCAGGTTTTAGAGGACATTATGCAACTAAACTAAAAAAAAAAAAAAATCAATCAATGATCCAACCTAGTGGTAAAGACTAATAACCACAAGAGTGTCTGACATAACAATCACCTGTATGGGGCAGTAGTGGCACTATTATTTGTGGAGGAAGTAATAGTCTGTTATCTAATTAGACTTGAAGCATGCCCAGTGGGAGGAACCTCATGTATGACACTGTCAACACAGCCAAATATACATGGCTAGAGGGGTCATAGATTCCAGTGAAAACTCTAAATAGATATGATATCTTACTGTATGCTAAATATGGATCTTTATATTTATAAATAAGTATACCAGTCACCACTCATTAAAGAAGCTTGGTTTTTAATATATTTTTGCTATTAAACTTTTTCTTACATCATTTCTCAATCCAATTTAGAGTCATTTCCCTTTCCATTCCCCCCACCCCACCTGCCCTCTGCCATACATTTCTTGCATCTTTTTCTGAGTCTTTCCAGAGTTTTTCAAAGCAGAGGCTTATTGTTTGTGGGAGAACTTCATTGTTTCAGCCCCCCCCCCAGTTCTTTTGTTGTGGTTGTTCTTTCTAACTTATTATATGTAATGTAATATATTATATCACCTGAATTGGAGGATTTTTCTTTTGTTTTCTTTTTTCTTTTTGCTAAAAGATTTCATGTTTTAAAGATTTCATGCACTTCTTAAGGAACTATTTGAAGGCTCCACCTTGGCAAGCCCAAACATGCATCAATCTTACCATTGTGCTCCACACTGGGGTCTTTCCCTCCCATGATCATCCAAATGAGGTCCAGTAAGCACCATGGACTGTCTTGTCTTCCTGTACTGGTCTCCATGATACAGCCTGGGTAGTCCAACAATGGCAGTCTGTACTCTGAAGAGGCTGATACCTCAGTAGCTGCTCAGTCCACAAGCTGCATGTCTCAGTAATTGCCATCTGGCATTGAAGGTTTGGAGGATTCATGGAGAGACATGTGTCTTAAGTCCATATTGGAAGTTTAAAAAGCTGTGTCTCATGTCTTTGAAGGATGGCAAAAGCAGTGGCAGCCACAGCGTAGATGCACTTGCCAATAAGAACAAGCAAAACAACATTGCTCTCTTTTTTTCTTCTTTTCATCTTTTTACTAAGATCTCAAGTTTTATATCTGATTTACAATTTCTCACACAGAGAATAATTGACTTTAAAGTCCCCAAAACTAAGTGATACATCTACAATGGAAACTCTACAACTAAGGCACATAGAACGAGGAGGAGCAGGTGATAGAATACTAATGCATTTCTTAACTCTCACAAGCAACCTCTTCCTCATGCAATAAGGGGCCATGAATAGAAAAGGCCACAACTGACCAACGTATAGAGAAGAAGAGACTGCAAATCATGTGTCCCTTGATAGGATGCCTATATTATACTTCATCTAACCAGGGCTCAGGGACCATTGGAGAAGTGGGTAGGAAAGACTCTAAGAGCCAGGGGTGTTCATGCCCATCAGGAAAAAGACTTCCAAGCTTTTGGGAACGTGCTAATATGAACTTAAAATGATGAAAACATGCACAAGACCCATTTAAACTCAATCATACAAAAACTTGAGAATTGGGGAAATTGCCTGGAGGTCAAAGACCTATTGTCAACCAATCACTGCTGGGTGAGGGAGAGTTGATTTTTAAATCAGCGATGTTAAACAGGCTTAAAGGACTCCAGTGAATGACCTCACACCAAGGGACAAGTGGGTACACAAACGTGACTAGACAGGCCTTAACATATATGACAGAATTCATGGAATCCAATGGTGCAGATATGGGAGGGGATATAACTATGATTAAGATGCATTGCATGAAACACACAAAAATTCAATTAAAATAATTCTCTTTTCCTCATTTCCCCCTCAGACACATCTGTCTCCTACTATCCCCCTCTCTTGGGCTCCTTCTTTCCCTTTATGACTAATTCTCCTTTCTATTTTCCTAGCTATTGTAGTCACATCAAAATATGTTACTCACACACAAAGATTCAGAGGTAAGAACTGCAAATGAAAGTGATAATATGTTGCTTTTTTTCTAAGTTTGTTTTACTTAGTATAACAGTTTCTATTTCTAGCCATTTACAGCAAATTTTATGATTTAATTTTTCTTTACCAGTAAGTAGAACCCCATTGTGTCAATGCACCACATTTTCATTATCCATTAATCAAGAGAGAGACATTTAGGTGGGAACCATTTCTTAGCTATTGTGAAAAGAGCAGCAACAAACATGGTTCACAATAGAACGTGTTTTTTTGTGTATGTGTCAAAGAGAAATATAACAGTATTATATGGTAGATTTATCATTTAAATGAGAATGAGGAGGAAGGTTTATACAAGGAAATACAAGGACGCATGTGAGGAATGGGGAAGATGGAACTCAGGAGTGGGGGATGATAAAAGATATGTATCACTAATGGGGATATGGTAAAATGGTGCACATTAACTAGGGAGGGAGGAGGGAAGCTTAGACAGCAAGAAGGGGAGTTGTGAATAAGCCATAGGTGGTGTGGAAAATAATACAGGGAAATGTAGTCATTAAAAAGCTACTTAAGGGGCTAGAGAGGTGGCTCAGCATTTAAGAGCACTGACTGCTCTTGCAGAGGACCCAGGTTCAATTCCCTGCACCCACATGGTGACAAAAAACTGTCTTTAACTCCAGTTCCAGGAGAATCTGACTCCCTCTTCTGACCTCCACAGCATTGCACAACACCGGTGCACCAACCTACATGCAGACAGTACACTCATACACATAAAAAATTAAAAAAAAATTGAAAAATTTGAAAAAAAGCCTACTTAAAAACAAACATACAGAGGCTGGAGAGATACTTCAGTGGTTAAGAACACTCACTGCTCTTGCAGAGGACCTGGGTTCAATTCCCAGCACCCACATGGTGGCTAAGAACTATCTTTAGTGCTAGGCATGGTGGCCCAGGCCTTTAATCCCAGCACTTGGGAGGGAGAGGGAGGAGGATCTCTATGAGTTCAAGGTCAGCCTGGGGTCTACATAGTGAGTGCCAAGCCAGCTGGGACTAAAGGGAGACCCTGTCTCAAAAATACCAAAAAAAAAAAAAAAAAAAAAGAAGAAGAAAAAAGAAAACCACATACAATATGTGTACATGAGTGCATATGTATAGTTGCAGGTTATACAACAAGAAATGATGCCATACAAGAGAAACCTCCCTTCAAATTTTTGGTTAGCATGTTCCAGGAGATTCCCAAAATAACAGCCTACTGCCACAGTCTTTTTCTTACCTCCTAGATCTTCACAGTAAGACCATGTGATGGTTAATACTGGGTGTCGACTGGACTAGGGGTGAACAAAAAAGAGAAAAAGGATCTTCGGATTGGACTACCTCAAGCCGGATGGCCCACCCTAAGTGTTGGCTTTACCTTCTGCTGCAGGCAGTATAAAAGGCCATGGCAGAGGGAGCTGGTCCTTTTTTCCTGCGGCTTGCCTCTCTCTCACTGAGTTTGTCTTCTGCTGTGATCAACCCTTCGGATCCCAGCTGTACTAAGACCAGCAGATCTCCTGGAATCCATCAGGCCTTCAGCACCAGATTGGGACTCCTGAGACATCCAGCCTTGAGGACTGAGCAGTTCCCTGAGAATCCAGAGGATTCTCAGCCTCTGCAGTGCAATGCGGCTACTGTTGGACTCCTTGAGCTCTGTCACCTGAGCAAATCAATAAATTTGTATATAGCTATATATTCATTCTATTGATTCTGTTTCTTTAGAGAACCCTGACTAATACAGACCATATTGCTGGAGACTGGATATACTTCAGGGCTTTGAGAAAGGAGCTGACACTGACGTGGAAGCCTCCTCCCAGAAAACTGTCTTTCACTGTATCAGATGATACTATGCAAGATGCTATGGGAGAAAATAAACAGTCCAACTGAGCTGTAAAGCCTAATAACCACAACCATAAGCAGCACAGCAAACTAGCCCTATTAGTGTAGTAGAGGCACATTTATCTTATCTTGGGGTAATCAAGAGATATCTAATTAAAATTAAAGATCTCTTGGCAAGAGTGAATGCATCTGTGTAATAAACATAGCTAAATATAATGGCTAGACAGGATCTAAAGAAAAGTCTCACATCTGTCACATCTCTAGACAAATGTAATTCCTTACTGTATGGTAAATATGGATCCTTATAGCTACAGAGTTACAATTCTCACCATGCATTATCAAAGATGCTTCTTTTTCCCACAGATGTAGACTATTACATAGTTTCAGATCTACTCAAATGCAAAGAGTAAGTGTCTGTAAGATGCCAAGCCCAATGTGACATAAGTACAGTGCAACCTGTATTCCTCAGATTCAGGGAACATAATTGAAACAGTGGTTAGAAAGAGCATTAATACATATCTCAACTTTCACCAAATTTCCTCATGCAAGTGTGTGCTGCACACAGAAAGCCATGATTTGCCAAGGTGTAGAGAATGGGAGTCTACAAAGTGTGCCTCCTTAGATAAGACCCCTATATTAAACCTCATGGTCTACTCTCTAAAAGAATTTGTGTAAACTTCCCGCATTCATACACTATGAGGTAAATCATACTCAGGTGATTTGGAACCTGTTGTGGGGTAAATATAGACTGTCAGTATCTCTGTCTGTATTTCCTCCACTTATGATAGAAGCATTGTACTAAGTGGGTTTCACTTTGTTGTCACAACCACTTCATCTACTTCCAGTAGTCTATGGAGTATCTTATGGAAATCAAATCTGAGCAATTCTTTCCAAATTCACTTAGCATATGGATTTCTAGTTTTCTTTTTTTTAAATTCAATACTTATTTATTGAATAATGTTTAATTAATTTTGGGATAGTAATTTCATTGAAACAAAAGTAATATACTTTTGGGGGCTGGAGAGATGGCCTAGCGGTTAAGAGTGCCGATCGCTCTTACAGAGGACCCGGGTTCGATCCCCAGCACCCACATGGCGGCTGAGAACCGTCTGAAACTCTAATTCCAGGAGAACTCCAGTTCCAGGGGAATCCGACACCCTCTTCTGACACCTGCGGCATTTCACGACACGGGTGCACAAACTTGCATGCAGACAGTACATTCATACACATACAGAAATAAATAAAATTTTAAAAAAAAGTAATATACTTTCCTACTGCTAATAATAAAACAATCCCAAGTTTGTATGTTTGGTTGGTTGGTTGGTTGGTTGGTCAGTTGGTTGATTTTTAGTACTTCCTACTTTCAAAACCTCTTTTGGTGATAGTGCAGCACAGTGGGTGAAGGAGCTTCTCCAAGCCTGACAGCCTGAGTTTTATCCCTGGGACCCACATAGGGGAAGGAGAGAAAACAGACTCCAGAAAATTGTCCTCTGTCCACCACATGCACACACCCATAGCTCATCCGGGCACATGCCAGTACACACACAACAAATGTGATTTAACATTCTTTTGAGAAATTATTTGGCTCTTGGCATAAGATTTAGAGTCAAGGACCTCAGATAGTTTGAGATCAGGTCAAATAGTTTTCTACACACAGTACTGAATCAAGACATTAAGTTTTATTTGAATTCCTGAATTATTATTTTTTTCTTAACTATTTCAATGAATTGTTGTATTTTAGTGTTATCATTCAGATTTGATTACTGAAATTATGAACACTTGCCATTCTTGATCATTTAATCTGACTGGACATATTTTCTTCAATGGTAGAATAAAAAAGGTATTAAGTTACACTGCAATAATAACCAGCTAACATGATAAGCCTGGGCCTATCAAACTGGTTTGAATGTTATGGGGGTCTGGAGAGATGAGCCAGGTTAAGAAACCGACGCTCTTCAGAGGACCCGGGTTCGATCCCCAGCACCCACATGGCGGCCGAGAACCGTCTGAAACTCCAATTCCAGAGACGAACTCCGTTCCAGGGGAATCCGAGACCCTCTTCTGACCTCCGCACGGGTGCACGACAATACATTCACACAACAATAAAAAAAAAAAAAAAAATACACATAAAAAAAAAATACCAAAAAATAAATACATAAATAAATAAATAAATAAATAAATAAATAAATAAATAAATGTTATGGAGATAACCAACTACTTTTTTACTGGATTTAAGATCCAGTCCACGGAAAGAAACATGTGACTGGTATTGAAAATCTGATCAAGAATTTATGGTTTGGACTTCACAGGACAAGGAACATTTTTATTTAAACCCTAAAATGAAAGAAGGAGAAGCAAAAAAATATGACTTGGGAAAAACACAACACAGGTTTCATGCCAGGCATATTGCTGCACATAGCCACAATATTCTTTGGTCTTTTTTTTAGACAGGGTCTCCCAAAAGCCCCAGCAGGCCTGGAACTCACTATGCAGACCAGGCTGGCCTTGAACTAACAGAAATCCCCTGCCTCTGCCTCAGGAGTGCTGGGGTTAAAGGTGTGTGCCACCATGCATAGCTAATAGCCATAATATTTGATTAGGCATGTACAATGTGAGGTTTTAGGACTAAGAAACTGACATCTCTCTTCACTTTAAATAATAAGCATTGAAATTGACTACAATCTATCAGCAGATCTTTGTATTAAGTATTTATATACATTACATCTAAATTTCATATGTGCTCCAAAAAATGAAGTACAATAGAGTGTTTAAGGTATGAGAAATATTAAGTAATCTATAATAGAGGCTACACTTGGAATTGACTAACTACAACAGCCTCCATTATTTGATTCCTGGATGGCACTGGAATTTCAATGCTGCTGGACTGTTATATAACTATTGCTTATATAAATGCATCTAAAAGGTGATAACACTCTGCCAACTATAAGTAGGTCTTAGAACATATGGGAATATTTATTTTTTAAAAAATTGAATAATTGACATGAAAGGCAATGAAATGAGGAGTTTGTGCTGAGCTTCATGTGTATTCTGTGTTTCCCTGTATATTGCATTTAGAACACTTTATATTTTAAAACACTTTATATTTTATTTAGAACACTTTATATTTTAAAATATAAAGAACACATTTAGAACACTTTATATTTTAAAATAAACATTAAAATGTTAACAATATATTGTACTGAGTTGATAACTGTTAGTCATAAAGGTAACAATGACTTATCCTCTTAAACTTCATATGGAATGCACTTCTGAAAGTGTTCTCTTTTCTAAAAAACATGCACATCTATAGGGAAACACTGAATTAAACATTTTTTTTGTCAGATGAATAAGAATTTAATTCACTTCAAAATTAATTCTGCCTTTATGTGGTGGATGAACTGTGCTTGTAATAACACCACACAAGATTTTGAGATGGGAGAACTGTGAGTTTAGCTAGACTATGATACATAGCAAGATTTTGTCTCAAAAGCATAGCAACACAATACAAAACAAAATTAGTTTTAAATTTTATTGCCATGTGTATTCTATTTTCTTTTATAGAAAAATACAGTTGATTTCTTATAGGGAACAGATAATTTTTCCATTGAACAAGGACACTTACTTTAAATATCTTATTTCATAGATAATCATCAATTTTATAAAACCTGTACTCTAATGATATGCACAGTTACATAAATATTCATATGGATGGTGATACCTTATTCATAATAAGACTCATATGTTAAAGCAATGGACAAAATATGATTAGTTCTAGCTTCTCATGAATCATAAAACATATTGCTTCTACTTTATATTGCTACAGAATAAATGCTCAGATGGTGAATGAAATGTTTTTCATCAAAATTGCCCCTGTTTGTCTTCTGGTTCTGTGGGACTAAATGGCTATATAACTCTCTTTCAAAGAACAAAGCATATACATAACCTTTATGGCTTTTATTTTCTGGTTATTTTAGAGAGATTATCAAGACTCTCCATGATTCATGCTTATTTATTTTTTTCTGACCAAGAACATAGAATTACATTCTCCTTAAAGTTGTCTTTCATAGCCCATAAGCAAATCGTTTTAAAAATAATGTAAGACTTTTCTATGTATAAATGATCCTTCCTTGCAGAAAAGTGGAATGATTATGAACTTGCTGGTAGTCTTTCATACTATCCTCATTATTGTTAACATTTAAGTGTTATGGGTGAATGATGTGTGTTTATTAAAAAATAAAATGATGCATTTTTATAAGATTAAAATAGCAGAGCTGGAGACATGGCTTAGTGGTTAAGAGCACTGATCGCTCTTGAAGGGGACCCAAGTTCAATTTTCAGCAGCTGTATGGTGACTAACAAAGGTCCATAACTCCAGTTCCAGGGAAATCTGATGGTCTTCTGACTCTGTGGGCAGTGCAGGACATCGGTCCACTAACATACATGCAACAATACACTCATACATATAAATAATAATAATAAAATATTTTTAAAAGATTAAAGTATTAGCGTTCTTATCACCTGTATTCACAAAATAATTTTTTGACTAAATGGTTACATATTTTTAAAAATTAATTTATCCTTTCGGCTTTTGGTTCAGAGGAAGCTAAGGTGGAACTTTCTTCGGAGGTCCTGAATCCGGGTTCATCCGAACCCAGCCACCTCTATCATGCCGCGCAAGTTGACCCCAATGAGAACAAAGTCGTCTACTTGAGATGCACTGGAGGCGAGGTTGGTGCCATGTCTGCCTTGGCCCCCAGAATTGGTCCCCTGGATCTGTCTCCAAAAAAAGTTGGTGATAACATTGCCAAGGCAACTGGAGATTGGAAGGGTCTGAGGATTGTAGTGAAGCTGGATATACAGAACAGAAAAGCCCAGATTGCGGTCGAACCTTCAGCCTCTGCCGTGATCATCAAGCCATCAAGGAGCCATCAAGACACAGAAAGAAGCAGGAAAACATTAAGCACAGTGGAAATATTACTTTTGATGAGATTGTCAACATTGTCCTACAGATGAGGCACCGATCTTAAGCCAAAGAACTTTCTGGAACTGTTAAAGAGATCCTGGGGACTGCACAGTCTATGGGCTGCAATGTGGATGGCTGTCACCCTCATGACATCATAGTGACTTCAACCCTGGTGCCGTCAAGTTCCCAGCTAGTTGAAGCAAGAGAAACTTGTTTCAATAAAAGATGATCTGACAACTGAAAAAAAAATTAATTTATCCTTCTTGTGTTTAATGATGATTATTATAGCTAACATTTCTTTTCACAATTTGTATTTTTAGAGATAAGACATATCAAAAATCATTATGTAGAAATTATATTTCTTTGTAACTTCTCTACAAGTTACCTGCCTTTTACTTTCACAGTATCATTGTGACAATTACGGTATGTGCTGTTTTCTTTAAGAAGAAATGTCTATGCTGAGAAGCATTCTGAAGCAACCACACAAAAGATAGCACCAAATTTAGTAACCTGTAGGATATTGCTATGAGGGTCAGGTAGCTTTCTGGAAGTGAACCATGCACAGAGCCAGGCAACTTCCTAAAGTAGGTATGGTATAAAAGTTAAATAAGAATGGATTTAAATACACACAGACACACACACACACACACACACACACACACACACATATATNCCAGAAAGAAGGAAGAAGGAAAATCGGGGAAAAGAAAGAAGCAGGAAATGGAAAAGGGAGGGAAACAGGGGACAGGAAACATTTAAGACAGTGGAAATGAATGGAAACAGTGGATGGAAATATTACGCTTTTGATTGTGATTGTCAACAATTGTCTACCTACAGATGAGGCACCGGATCTTATCTGACAGCCCAACAAAAGCAAAGAAAACTTTCTGGGGAACAAACATGGTGGATGGACACTGTTTTAAATTTTTTTTGGGGGGAAAGGAAACTGTTTTTTTAAACGAGGATCCTGGACCTGGGGGGACTTGCACAACCACTGGCGGACTACTGCACCACCTGTCACAAGTTACGGGCTTTTGTGCCAAATGCAATGTGGATTTTTGCAATGTGATGCACTAAATAGTGGACATCAATGTGGAGGATGGAATGTGGATGATTGGCTGTCACCCTCAGACCTCATAGTGACTTCAACCTCCCTTGGTTTTTGCTTTTTTTTTGCCCCGTCCCGTTCATGCCTCGTCTCAAGTTCCCCATCTAGTTGAAAAAGCAAGAAGAAAGACAGAGGAAAACTTCTGTGTCCTTTTGAAGAGAGAAGAAAAGAAACGTGTCTTCAATTTAAAAGCTGATCCTCTGAACAATGAAAAAAAAAAAAAAAAAAAAAAAAAATAATATTTATCCTTCTTGTGTGTTTACTACTTGATTATTATGCTAACATTTCTTTTCACAATTTGTATTTTTTGAGAAGATTAAGTAGCATATCAAAATCATTATGAGAAATTATATTTCCTTGTAAAACTTCTCTAACCAAGTTACCTGCCTTTTACTTTCACAGTATACATGTGGAACAATTACTGGTATGTGCTGTTTTCTTTAGAGAGATGTCTATGCTGGAAGAAGCATTCTGAAGCAACCACACAAAGATAGCAACCAAATTTAGTAACCTGGATTGTAGGAATATTGTATGAGGGTAGGTAGCTTTCTGGAAGTGACCATGCCAAGAGCCAGGCAACTTCCTAAAGTTAGGTATGGTATACAAAGTTAAAAATAAGAATGATTAATATACACCACAGCACCCACACCCACACACACACGACACACACACACCATAATATATTATATATATATTATATATATATATATAATTTATATATAAATTTATTTCGTTCCCCCACAATGCTCCAAACCAACATCCAGAAGGGTCATTTATTTTATTTATTTATTTATTTATTTTTAATTTTTTTATAGGTATTTTTGAGACAGGGTCTCCCTTTAGTCCCAGTTGTCCTGGAGCTCACTATATAGGCCAGACTGGCCTTGAACTCACAGAGATCCGCCATGCCCTATGTCATGACATAGATGGTGGTGCAAGAAAACTCAGATTTTCAATGGGTTCTATTTTATCAGAATGATAAGCTTCGAAACCCATGCCAAAATAAGTGGCAATTGTAAACCAAGCAGTGCTCATTCTAGAGAGACCTTGCAATCATTCATATTCCTAAATTCTTAGCTAAAGATCTTAAAATGATAATTCTTATGCATCAATGCAAATCTTAACTTTCATCCCTTTTATAAAAATATAAATGTCATTATTTCATAATTCAAATATTTGTTACTATAAGGTATATAAATGAGAAAATTGATAAATGACATTGTCATACTACTGCTGCATAACAAGTTATCACATACATCATATACTAAGAATTGTATGTGGAAATTTATGGGCCCTTGACTCACTTACGACCTTGTTTAATTATGTAGAAAGTTCGGAAATAAATCAACAAATAGCACCATCGCTTTGTCTTACTACCTGAACACTCTGTTAGAAAACAAACAAAAAATATGCTTTGTCTAACATTTCTCACCTCATTAGTGTCCTATACAAAAATAATTAACAAACTATGATTTATCTTCTTTCCTCTACCTTTCAATAATTTTGAATGGTGCTTAGTATGTTTGTAGGAAGAACAATGTAGTATTTTTTAAATCACTGATTCAGTTTATTGCTTTTCCTCTTTATTTAAAATAAAATGTTTTATTGGTGTTTTGTATGTCTCATACATCATTTCTCAATCCAATTTAGACACATTCCCTTTTCCATACCCTCACCCCACCCCAGTTCATACATTCTGCAATTTCCATGTTTTGCATCTTTTTTTCCTCAGTCTTTTTAAAGATTTTCTCTGGAGAGGTTTATTGTCTGGGCAGAGGTTAACTGTTTCAGTCAGTTCTTTGATCCACTCTTTGATGTTGTTGTTCCCTCCCATTTGTATTGCTCCAAAATATGCATATATATATATATATATATATATATGTCACATATATACCAAAATTATGATCTTTGAACATAAACTGTATGCTAATTCCAAAATGTATTTAGGAGTTCACATGTTTCCTTTTAATTTTATATTACTCTAATATATGAATGCATACCCTCCATACACATACCACAATTGCAAAGTCAGAAAATAAGTGCTCAGTTAATTCTAGAGCCCATTCACATTATAACAATATAGTTGCCTTCAGATAAAAAGAAATATAACACTAACTCTTCTCAGCTTGCCTTTCAACTGTGGATTTGGTGCTAACATCCACAAATGATGGATACCATTCACCATTTGTTTTTCTGGGCCTGTGTTACTTCACTTAGCATAATGGCTTCAAGTTCCATCCATTTACCTTCAAAATTCATGATGTGATCTTTCTTTATCTCTACATAGAATTCCATTGTGTAGATGAACATTTTCTCTATCCTCTCATTGGTTAAGGTACACTTGGCTTGGTTCCAGCTCTTTGCTATCATGAAGAGAGCCTCAATAAACATAGATGTGCATGTATCTCTGCTATGAGATGAGTCTTATGGCTGTATACCAAGGAGTGGTATGATTGGTGAGGTGGTAGGCTCATTTTCAGTTTCTTGAGAGTTCTCCACATTGCTTTCCGTAGGGGTTACACAAGTTTGCATTCCCACCAGCAATGGATGAGTATTCCCCTTTGCCCACAACCTGTCCAGCATTTGGTATCCTTTGTTTTCTGGATAATAGCTAGTCTTACTGGAGTAAGATCAAATCTTAAGTTGGTTTTAATTTGCATTTCCTTAATTATTTAGGGATGTTGAACACTTTTTAAATGTTTTTCACCCATCTTTACTTCTTCACATTTGAGTAGGTCATTTGTTTTCTTCCTCCTTTGATTTTTGAGTAGTTTATACACTTTGGATGTTAATGTTCTATCAGATGTATCACTGGTGGTTTCCTCCCACTCTGTGGGTTTTCTCTTTACTTCTTTGATTGTTTCTTTTGTTGTACAGAAGCTTTTGAGTTTAATAAGGTCTCATTTGTCAATTGTGACAAATTTTGTGCAGCTGCTGTCTGATTTAGAAAATCTTTTCCTATGCCCATGTCTTATAGGTTATTAACAACATTTTCTTCTATCTTCTTTAGAGTTTCAGGTTTCACATTGAGGCCTTTAATCCATTTGGAGTTGATTTTTGTACATTGTGGGAGACAGTAGTTTAGTTTCATTCTTCTACAAGAGGTGATCCAGTTTTGCCAACACTGTTTGCTGAAAATGTTATCTTTCCTCCATTGAGTTTTCTTGGCCCCTTTGACAAATATGACGTGGCTGATATTGGAAATGCTCAGATTTGAATCCTCAATTTTGTTCCATTGATCTGCAGGCCTGTTTTTGTGCTAATACCAGGATGTTTTATGACTATAGCCCAGTAATATAGTCTGAAGTCTGGTAAGGCAATCTCCCCTTTATTGCTTTTTTTGATCAGGGTTGCTTTGGCTATCCAGGGTCTGTTGTTTCTCCATATGAACTTTAGGATTTTTTTTCTAGGTCTATGAAGAAGCTCATAGAGCTTCTAATTGGGATTGGATTGAATCTGTATATTACCTTGGGGAGGATGGTCATATTTATGATATTGATTCTTCCAATCCATGAGCATGGGAGGTTTTCCATCTTCTAGTATCTTCCTCAATCTCCTTCTTGAGGGATTTAAAATTTTCTTTGCAGAGATTTTTAGTGGTTTGGGTCAGGTTCGTTCCTAGATAACTTGTTTTTTGGGAGGCTATCCTAAGTGGGAAAGTCTCTTTGTATTCCTTCTCCTATTGCTTGTTATTGGCAAAAAGGAAAGGCTACCGATTTTTCTAAGTTAATTTTGTATCCTGCCACTTTACTGAAGCTGTTGATGGTTTCTAGAAGTTTTCTGGTGGAGTTTTTGGGGTCCTTTAGGTAAACTATCATGTAATCTGCAAAAAGGGAGAGTTTGACTTCCTCTTTTCCAATTAGTACTACTCTGATTTCCTTTTCTTATCTTATTGTTCTTGTGAGCATTCAAGCACTCTATTGAAGAGGAGTGGGGATGGGGGCAGCCTTGCCAGGTTTCTGACTGTAAGGGGAATTCTAGTTTTTCCCCATTTACAATAATGCTGGCTGTGGGTTTATTGTATATGGGTTTAATTGTGTTGAGGGATGTTCACTCCAGTCCAATTCCCTCCAGGACTTTAAACTTGAAGTCATCCTGAATTTTGTCAAAGGCCTTTTCCACATTGATTGAGATGACTTTGTAATTTTTTTTTTCTTTCAGTCAGTTTATGTGCATTATGACATTTATTGAACTATCCCTGCATCTCTGGTATGAATCCAACTTGGTCATGGTGGATGATCTTTTTGATATGTGCCTGTATGTAGTTTGCAAGTATTTTGTTGAGACTTTTTATATCTATGTTCATTGGTGAAATGGGTCTATAGTTTTCTTTTTTGTTTTGGTATTAGAGTGATGTTTGAATCATAGAAGGAATTTGGGAGATTTCCTTCTGTTTCTATCCTCTTGAATAATTTGAGTAGTAGTGGCTGTAGGTCTTCTTTAAGTGTCTTATAGAATTCTGCTGTGAATCCATCTGGACCTGGGCTTTTATTAGTTGGGAGGGTTATTTTTTAATACAGTTTCAATTTCGTACTTTATTATAGGTCTATTTAAGCTGTCAGTCTCTTTCAGGTTAAGTCTTGGTGGATTCCATGATGTCAGGTATTCAGCCATTTCACTTAGGTTTTCACATTTAGTAGAGTATAGGTTTTTTTTTTAGTATATTCCCATAATATTGTCTGAATCTTTTCAGTATCTATTGTGATGTTTCCCTTTTCATCTCTAATTTGGTTGATTTGGAGTTGCTCTTTCCTTCTTTAAGTCAATTGGGCTAGAGATCTGTCTATCTTGTTTATCCTTTCAAAGAACCAGCACTTGGAGTCATTGATTTTTTTTTTTTTTTGTATTGTTCTCTTTGTTTCTATGTCATTGATTTCTGCCCTGACTTTTTGTTATTTCTTCCTGTCTGCCGGGTTTAAGATTCATTTGTTGCAGCCTCTCAAGTTTTTAGTTGCAATGTTAAGTCATTTGTTTGTGCTCTTTCTATTTTCTTAATGTAGGCACGTAGGGCTATGAATTTCCCTCTCAGCACTGCTTTTAAGATATCCCATAGGGTTTGCTGTCCCTTTCATTTAGTGCCAGGAATGCTTTTATTTCTTCTTTCTTTATTTCTCCTTTAACCCATTCATTGTTCAGTAGTGTGTTGTTTAGTCTTCATGTGTTTTTTTAAATTTTTTATTTATCGTTTTATGTGTATGAGCGCACTGACTGCATGTAAGTAGGTGCACCCGTGTCATGCACCTACTTACATGCAGAAGAGTGTGTCAGATTCTCCTGGAACTGGAATTAAAGATGGCTCTCAGCATCAATGTGGGTGTTGGAAATCAAACCCAGGTCCTCTGCAAGAGCAGTTGGTGCTCTTAACCTCTGAGCCATCTCTCCAGCCCCTCCATGTGTTCTTGTAGCTACTAAGGGTCTTTTATTAAGCTCTATTGCATTGTAATCTGATAAGGTGCATGAAATTATTTCAATTTTCTGAGGTTTGCTCTGTGTCCCAGTATACAGTCGATTTTGGAGAATGTCCCATGTGGTGCTGAGTAGGAAGTATATTCTTAGGTGTTTGGGTGGAATATTCAGTAGATGTCTGTTAGGTTCATTAGGTGTATTGTATGGTTCAGTTCAGATGACTCTCTGTTTATTCTTTGTACAGTTGACCTGTCCAATGGGCTTAGTTGGGTATTGAAGTCTCCCACTATTCATGTGCTGGGATTTATCTGTGTCATGAAGTCCTTGAGGATTGTGTTTATGAATTTTGGTGCTCCAGTGTTTGGTTCATATGTATTTATGATTGTGAGATCTTCATGGTTGATTGATCCTTTGATAAGGATGTAGTAACCCTCTTCATCTCTTCTGATTAGTTTTACTTTGAAATATATTTTGTCTGATATTAAGATTGTTACTACTGCTTGCTTTATGGTGTCATTTACTTGAAATATTTTTCTATCCTTTCACCTTATTTATTTATTTTTTGTCTTTTCAAGACAGGGTCTCCCTGTAGCCCCAGCTGTCCTGGAATTCACTCTGTAGACCAGGCTGGCCTTGAACTCACAAAGATCCAGCTGCCTCTGCCTCCCAAGTGCTAGGATTAAAAGCGTGGGCCACTACGCCCAGCATCAATGGTTTCTGTCCTTGAGGTGAGGTGTGTTTCTTGTAGACAGCAGAAAGATGGATTCAGTTTCTTAATCCATTCTCCCAATCTGTGTCTCTTGATTGGGGAGTTTAGACCCTTAATATTTAGGGTAAATATTGAGAGATGTATATTGCTTCCCTTCAGTTTATTTTCTGTTTGCAATTTGGGTCTGTTTGTATTTCTGTGTTTATAGCTATATTAGGTACTCTCTCTTGCTGCTTGGGGATAGCTGCTCCTTTCCTCTGTTCTCTGAACTGCTTTGAGTGTTTTCTGGAAGGTTGGATTTCTGGACATGTATTCTTTCATCTTGTTTATGTCATGAAATATTTTCCTTTCTCCTTCAATTATAATTGACAGTTTTGCTGGGTAGAGTAACCTGGGTTGGCATCTGTAGTTGTTTAGTGCTGGAAATACTTTGGTCCAAACTCTTCTGGCTTTCATTGTTTGCATTGAAAAATCAACTGTAATTCTGATGGGTTTCCTTTATATGTAACTTGTTGTTTTTCTCTTATGGCTTTCAGTATTCTGTCTTTGTTTTGATCATCTAGAGTTTTGCTTATGATGTGGTGTGGGAAGTTTCTTTTCTGATCTTGTCTATTTGGTGTTCTATGTGTTTCTTTTATTTGTATGAGTGGGTTTTTTTTTTCAATTTGGGGAAATTTTCTTTTATAATTCTGTTGAAGATCTGGTCTATACCACTGTCCTGGGATTCTTCTCCTTCCTCTATACCTATGATGAGGAGGTTTGCTCTCTTCAAGTTGTCCCACATTTCCTGAATATCCCACTCCTGTATTTCCTTAAATTTTTCATAGTCTTTGCTTAAGTTCTTCAGTTCTTCCACATTATTGTCTAGGATTGATATTCTATTTTCTGCCTCATCCGTCCTTTTAGTTTTTCGGTTTCCTTTTTCATTTCACCCTGAGATGTTTTTTTCAGCATTTCCATTTCCTTCCCAAATTGGCTGCAGTGCATCTGGCTGCTGCCTCAGTGTCCCTGAAGATTCGAGCCCCCAGGTGTGTGGGCCTGTTTCTATTGACCCAGCCTGTGGCAGAAGCTGTAGTGCAGCTGGCTGCTATCTCAGTGTCCTTGAAAACTCAACCCCCCAGCGGGGTGAGCCCCTGCTTACTGGGCCAGCAGCAGAAAGCAACATAGTATTTTTGAGTGCATTCTTTGGTAGGCGAGAATTGAACCTTTATCTTTTGATACATTCTTCCCTTACCCTAATAGCTGGATCTAAAGTGTAGTGATATCACAGTGTTATTTCATTTACATCAAAGTATTTCAAAATCTACTGTTAAGGAAAATTAGATAAACGTTTTGAATATCAAGTCATGACACCGCAACACATTACCAAACAATAGGAAAAGTTATGTGTGCAAGTGAAATGGCAGGTTCTGAGAGGGTACCATGAATACAAATTCTCATTATAATACAATTTTATCCTGATAGTCCATCTGAACATCTAGGTTTTTGAAAGAGTTTTATTTTTCTTTCCTTTGTCAAATTCCCTAAGAACTATGGATTCTCATTATTATTTAATTAAAACTCTTAAAATAGAATATCTGCATACATAGTAATTTTACTGCAAATGTAGACATTTTATGGCACATTATAAGCACTAGTTTTCCAGTTTTCAGTTTATCTCTTGATCTTGAAAAATAGTCATAAAATATGTCCTGTTAGCATGCTGTTACTCCCATTATAATGTACTATTGCCAGATATGATGAGAGACCGGCAAACCTAATAGTTCTCCTAATGATTTGAAAGATATATAAAACCTGTGGACTGCACTTATTCAAGTCGAATTCATGCTTTACTCAAGAAGCACATGGTATGCATTTTTAGAACATTTAGAATAATCTACATATTTAGTATAAGAATGCATCTCTCGGAGTCGCCATAACGCGCCAGGCCAGGATCGAAAGGTTATTCCTGGACAAACTGTCAGCCCATGAAAGGAAACAGCCAGAATTGACCAGAGTCCAAGTCAACAGCTCCAGAGAGAGTGGACTGTTTTACCTCTCATCCACCTGTGCCCCTTTTCTAAGCCTAGGGAACAACCTGCGGAAGAGGGGGCGTGGTAGAATGTAAGGGCTGCGATTGGGGTGAATGGTGAAACTACAGCAATGTAGTCTGGACACTCATTTGATCAACTTGATTGAACAAACAACCTGTCACCCCCCACTGGATGGTGGGGCTGTAGGTGTTTGGGCACAACAGCCTGCAGATAGGTTTTGCATGAAGGATGCTTGTACTCATGGATTATCACTTATAGCTAAAAATGAAAAAAAAAAAAAAACTGAGAGAAAATGCAGGACAGTATGGCAGAAGCATGATCTGGGATGGGTGGGGGGTGGGGGGGAGGGAAAGGGAAATAAGCCTGAACTGAATTGGAAAAAATGTAGAGAATGCCAAAGCATCAATAAAAACTAATTTAATTAAAAAAAAAAAAAAAGAATGCATCTCTCTACAAGGATGTCTTCTTAGCAGCAATCAGATCATGGGAATTTATGGGAACGTTCTGTTCTTAGTATGATTTTCCTGACTAGAAACATGAGTGCCTGAAGAAGGTTTATGGGAAATTGTACCAAACCGAAGATGACGTCAACTTGATCACAAGCTAAATAGAATCACAGATACCCTTTCTTCATGATTTTCTGGAACTAATATTTACATAAGTATATCCAGGCCTCAGACAATGGCAAAGATCATCTTGACTTGGAATCCTGTGTCCCAAAGAAGTATTCAGAATTTTGTTTACATTTTTCCTGAAAAATCCCACTCATAAAACTACCATCTCTTATCTCCAGGCTTTGTACTCAAACTAAAGTTACCTAGTTATAGGCAGTCCAGAGAGTTAGAGAGTAGCCCTGTAAAGGCCATGGAAACTATGTGACTGATTGCTATAGGGAAGAAAGAAAACCTAAGGTGGTTGTGTTCTGGTTATCTATTTCTATGGCAATTTCCTTTTTTTTTTTTTTTTTTTTTTTTTGGTATTTTTGAGACAGGGTCTCCCTTCAGTCCCAGCTTGCCTGGAGCTCCCTCTGTAGAGCAGGCTGGCATTGAACTCACAGAGATCAGATCTGCCTGCCTCTGCCTCCTGAGTGCTGGGATTAAAGGGGTATGGCACCACACCCAGCTGGCAGTTCCTTTTTTTGTCACTAATCATGATCTTTCCCTCTCTCCAGGTCACATCACCACAGTTATCACCTCATATTGGCGTTACGGAGATGTTTCTTCAGCTGCTCTGATGAGTATGGGAGGAAATATTGCATCTCCTCCAAATTATATGAATAGACAAGTTTTTATTCAAGATATCATATCAGTTATCATCTGGCTATTTAGAGAAAAAATACAGGGAAGAGAGCTTTCTTTGGTGAACTGGCATGTGAGCACTAAAAATAGGTAGGTGAAGAAAGTAAGGAAGATGAAGTCATTGTTTTGATAATAAAAGTTATAATTATAATACATGTAATCTATATAAAAGTATTAACATGAATGAGATCAAAAGTCACTTTTTAACTTTAATTTTAATAAGAATCATTAGTGGATAGCTAATTGTACTTAAGACCTTGAGCAACATACAAAATTTGTGTACTTTTAGTAGTGGTGTTGATTTAGGAGTAGTGATGTTGGGATCAAACCTATGACCTCATGCATGCTATGCAAGCACTCTACCATTGAATTATGTCCTAGCACTACATATAACTTCTCATTTAATTTGCCAATATTCTAATGAAGCTTTTATGTTCAACTTATACATGAAAAGGAACAAAGCATAAAGTAGTCATGATTTGCCTAAACTGATTCAATAGTTCTAGGCATAAAGTCTATAACATTTTGAATTAATTTTAAAAACGTGCTTTCTAATCTTCTCCAGATGACACAAATTTGCTCATTATTCTAGTTATCCTGTCCAAAAGTTGCCTATTGCTAGAAGTGCAGTTGCACAACTTAAATCCCAGTACTTGAGAGGTAAAGACAAATGGATCTCTGTAAGTTCAAGATCAGCCCATTTTACCTAGTGAATTCTAGCCCTGAAAGGGCTACATAATAAGATTCTGTCTCAAAAAAAAAAAAAAATGAATAAATAACTTTCCTCTTTACCAATAAACAGCAAATAAAATGACTGTTATATTTTATGCATTTGAGTAGTTTATTTTAAAGCTAGTTCAGAAATATATTTTGAACAGCTGAAGGTTTACAAAATATCTTGGCCACTCTTTGCCCAAGTAAGAGTGGTTTACATTTACAAAGTCAAGGCGGTTTTTAAAATCCTGTGGTTGCATCTTTATAAGCTCAGGATATCTTATTATGAAATATGATAGGAATAGATTCCATTAATTTATAAAGTTTGGGGAAGGGCAATATTCACTTTCAATTTTTATTCAAATATCGGGCTAACAAGTGAATGGAAAGAGTAATCAACTAAATGAAAACAACAACAAAAACAATAAAATCATTGCTTCTATCCATCCATGTCTTATACAGGGAGGGCATTTATTTGTGATTTCTCTTGGTTTCTTAGGAAAGAGTGACTTCATGCTCCTTTCCTCAAGAAAGACATGTGTGGGAGAAATGCATCTGACTAATGCTTTTAAGAAAAGAAATGAGTGTGATTGGCTCAGTGTCTCCTAGGTTTCTTTTTCACCCAGCTAGTTTGCAAGACATATGCATCCCTTGCTCTGTGTTGAGTAAGCTTAAGTCTCACAAATCAAATGGTAAGCAGAGAGCAGCTATAGGCTGGACAGGCAATCAACACTGAAAAAAGAAAATGACCAGACTAGTTGCAGATAGGAACTTTATTTGGACATGGTGTGACAAGTTGTCTATGCTTCAGTGAAGTTCAGGCTTTCATTATTAGCTGAACCTCAGCTACAAATATGCAAAGTCATGGTTCAATTTGTTTATGCACTAAATTGGGTTGTGGCTTGTTTATGAGAGAACTCAAAATTGAGAGACACTAAATTAGGTTGTGAATGTGTATGGAGGAGATCAAATTTGGAAGATACAGCCTCAGGCTACCTACATGTTTAATTTAACATTACGGTATAAACCTGTGATCCTGAAAACTATGCAAAGACAATTACTTGGAAATTAAATAAGGTTATGGTTTCTAGTACAATATTAGTAAAAAGCCTTAGAGGAAAGTTATGCTACATTTATGTTTGTAAATTTCTCTGGAGTAAATTAGCTATATTGCTGTTTTCAATGGACACTTGAATTATTAATTGTTTATTATACATGGCTTAATAAGCAGAAATAGCATTGTCTGCAGTTGGCATTGACCTGACCATTGCTCCCTCATGGCTGAACATAAAACCCTGAGCTAAATATATTTTCTGAAGCAGGTAAATTAAACTGGTTAAAAGGAAATTTTGAAATATACCTTGTGTTTACTTGAACCAAAAGAAACTTCTTTAGACAAATTTGTATCATTTAAGAATGGACTAACTTTTCCTACTTCGTACTGTTTCTGAGCTGTTACATTAAACTGGAACTGCTATAAGACAATTTCCAATAAGAATGCTAGAGTGTGACCATTGTCTGAGAAAGACAATAACAGAGTATATATTGTTTATTCTGTTTGTTTTTATGTAGTTGATAACTATACAGAGGGTTCATGGAAAATGTCTGAAATAATCCTCTTCAGCAGTATAAACACCATCCTCTGTCTTAGGTTACTAGCAGTCTCAAACAAAGTCAAGGCAGTTTTTAAAATCCTGTAGTTGTGTCTATATGAGCTCAGGATATCTTATTACAAAATATGATAAGGATAGATTCCATTAATTTATAAAGAGTAATCCATCAACTTCGATTGAGGTAAAGTAACATGCCAATAAAATTCTTGCAAGGGCAAAGATTAAGGAAATTTTATAAAACTGTGCTAGAACATTCTGTCTTTTGGACACTCATTTTCCAAATCCATCAGTGACTGGATAAATTTGAAAACGTGCTTTAGTCTTGATATAAGGAGCAGTAAATGGTGAAATATAACAAATACAGGCTAATTAATCTGAAGAAGGTAAGAATTTGGATTTGAGAGATATTATTTTTGGACAAAGGTACCTACACTTATAAAAGCAAAAAATAAATTTGGAGTTCAAGGTAGACAAATGTGAAGGTGAATGATGCACATCTGGGTGAAATTTAGTTTTAAGATGATAAATTAGTTTTAGATCAGAAGGAGATGCATAGTTTCAACAAACCAACTACCAAATAAAGCAGGAAAAAATAGAAAGGTCTTATTTACTATAAACATCTCAGAAATAGTTCAAAGGAAAAGTTTTTCTGTAATTGTCTTTATCCTCTTCTAATGAAAAATCATTTCAAACACAAAATTGAGAGGTAAGAACAAAGTAAATAAATACTTAGAAATAGTAAGTATAGGAAATAAAGTTCAGTTTGATGAAGAAATTTAAAAAGATATAACCATAATTTCTAAGTGAAGTTCAAGGTGACCAGACATGTGAATTTGAGACACCTTGGATTAGAAATACAGTTTAGTGGGGAATTGATTGCATAGCATGAGTGAGGCCCTAGGTTCAATTCCTGGCACTGAAAGAAAAAAAATAATAATAATAATAATAATAAACCTTGACAAAGAGCCAGGGAGGAAAACCTGCAGTCATTTCAATCCTCTGACGGAATATACCTGTTCAGTAGATTCAGACTATGTAGGTGAAAGTACCAAAAATACCTCGTAGTATTCATTTATTTTTACAGATCCAAAACTTGCTTTTCTTGCTCTTTCACACCAGGGGGAGAGTCTCATAGAACAAAATGTAAAGAATTTTCTAGGAAACACAAAGGTTTATCACCAGCAGAGGAAGATAAAAGCAAGTCTTTATATCTAACGAAATTGCCAGCTCTATATGTGGCAAAGGAAAAAAAAACAAAACAAAACAGGTGAACTCAGATATCATAAACTGCAAGTCTCAGCTGAGTTTGCCTTAAAGCATAGAGCATAAAAGAAAGAGAAAACTAAATAAAGGTAGACCTCACTGACCAGAGAGAGTGTAGCAATAAATATCAGACAGTGCTGGACAGTTTCAACGACAATCACATCTCAAAGTGCTCTATAGAGACATTGGTGACAAGGATTTTTTTTTTTTTCTTTTTGGTTCTTTTCCCAAAAACACAGGAAAGAATAAAATCACAAGATCTGGGAACTGGGCCACAATCAGTGCAATTTCCCTCACATTGCTAAAAGCAACATATGCCTCAAATACCAGTTTGTGAGTGAGGAGCCAAGATGAGTAAGTGGGTGAGTGATGGCCCTGGCCTCTATAGAAAAGCTGCCACTGAGCCATCAGAGTAGTATGTGGTAAGAGAATTCACTCAGAAATCTGCCAATTTCATTTTACTTCCTGCCCCACTTTACTTTTTCCTTTGTAAGAGCCTGGAATTTTTAAGTTTATACTCATAATTGTGTGGAATCATGTTTGGATTATCATCTTTTCTTTTGAGTACTGTATTAAGAATGAGCTTAAATTCAAAATGGAGAAGAGAAATCTAACCATATTTAAAGAAAGCATTAAAGATTATTATAGTCATTATTTAATCTCATTTTTAATTTATCTACTGCTCTTTTGCTTTATCTCCTAATCTAGTAAATTTCATTGAAGAGAGCGGTCACACATAATTTGCATTGGGAATCTTGAAAATATTGAGTTTAGGGTTTAACAAAGGCTTTAAGATTCTTTATTTTATGACTTGTTCTAAGTCAATGATTCTACAACATTAATGTACACAGGAATTACCTAGGGATTCTGTTAAACTGTAGAATCAGCAGGTCCTGGTTGGGCTGGATGCTCTGCATCTCTAACAAGCTCCCAAGTGATGTGCATACTTTGAGTCTGCATTTATGAGGTGCTCACTATTTCCAAAAGGTCAGAGAAAACCTCTACCTTTCCTCTAATGAATCAGGAGGCTTAAACAAAGTGTTGCTCATAACTCATACCTTTCTCCTAATGCATCAGGAGGCCTAACAAAGAAACAGTGTTGACAATACCGGAGTGACCCCATGAGTCAGGAAAAAGAAATATATATATATATATATATATACTAATATTATTAGTATATCATTAGTATATACTTGCTTAAGCAATATTGGTAAGTTTCTTTTTTGGCATTCTCTTTTTTTCTCTCTCTCTCTTTCCTTTTATTTAATTCAACCTGTTTGTGTAACAAACCTTTTCACAACTGACTGAGGACTCTGGGTTGTACAAAAAGCTGACTCAGATGTTAGACTAATTGAGTTTTATGGACATCCTTATGTTATTGACTATGTGGGGGGGGGAGGGGTCCTTACTGGCCAAACAAATAAAAAAGATAAAGACCTATATTTAGTAAGTCAAAACCTTCTCTTTGCAGAAAGGTAGCCATGCGGGGTTCACCATATTAAGTATAAAATACTAATTGCTGGGGCTGGAGGGATTGCCCTAGCGTTATAGAGCACGACCGCCTCTTGCAAGGACCGGGTTCGATCCCCAGCACCCACATGGCGGCTGAGAACCGTCTGTGACTCCGGTTCCAGGAGAACTCCAGTTCCAGGGGAATCCGAGACCGTCTTCTGACCTCCGCGGCATCGCACGACACGGGTGCGCAGACCTGCATGCAGACAATACATTCATACACATAAAAATAAAATAAATAAATAAATAAAAATTAAAAAAAAAAACTAATTGCTTAAACTAACAAGATAAAAAAATAACCTAGCAATATAAAAAGTGTTAATACTTAGTTCTCATTTTCCTGAGTGAGCAACACATTCTCACCTTATCATCCAAATAATAAAGACATGGAAAACTGTGCTTAGCCAACTCTTTCCAGCTATCTGTCCCATTTCCTTGATGAGCTCACAGCACTCCACATTTTCCCATGCTGCCACCTACCCTGCCTTCTTCACTTCAACAGAATGAGCTTCCTGTGGTCCATTAGAGCTTGGTTTGCTCAGCTCTGTCAGGATCATGTGGCTCTGTGTAACCCCTAAGTTAATGAAACGAAACAGTTCAAATTCAGTCTTCTTATTAAGAACAACTATTACCAAATAACTGACTATAATAAAGATGTCGTTTTTTCTCTCTATTAATTTCCTTCCTGATTCTTGTCTCCCCCATTTCCAAACTCTATGTTGGAATATGAAAGTGTTTGTAAAACCAGACCTGAGGAGGAAAAAAAAAAAACTATCTGCTTCTTCATTTTTCTGATTTTCAGAATTATCGAACACAGAAGGAAGGTAGTTATAAGTTAATGTGACTGCCCACTTCCCTTCATCTATTTAGCCTCAATTTTAGTAAAGGTACAATTAAATGTTAATAAATATGTCCATGGGAATTGAGAACATGGAACATGGATTCTTTTTCCTTCAAAACAGAGAAATTGTGGAACTTGGTCTTCTAGATTACCGCCATGACCTCCAATGTATCATTGAACAAAAGGTACATGCCCTTACTTGAGGGAAAGAAGTATGTGAATGCAACAGCTTTAAATCAAAGTGAAATGGAAAGGAACAGGTCTTAGCTTAGTTCTCAAGATGTCCCTCAAAGTCTTAAGCAAGATCTGTGTGAAGCCAGTGACTATTTTTCTAATAATCAGACCCATTTCTCACTGAAGAAAATAACTGAGATTCAAAGGATAGGCATGAAACTGAGATCTTTTTTAACTACAAATATGGCACAGTAAGACCCCCGATAACCTTGTTGCCATTTTGGGACAAGAAGGCAGAGCACAGCCTGAGAGATTCATTTATATGAAAGGAGCTATTTAAACCAGTATTGGTGGGGAGTTAAACTATGAATAGACTGTGTTAGAAAGAAAAGAATGTGATGGGGTGAGGTTCTATCTTTAGATGCATTATGAGATCCATATAAAAATCAGAATTAAATAGAATCTATATTTCCCATATTGACCAGGAAAAAAATACTAAATTTGAGTAGAAGTAGAGGAGGGATAAATCAGAGAGAATAAAGCCAAGAAAGGTATTTTTAGACTATAATCTTTGAAAAATAGACAAAGAAGATGAAAGATAGAAAGTGATGGAAGATTTAAATTGCTTAAAGCTAAGCTAGGGAAATGTGAATCTTCAAAGTATTTTGAACAATGATGTACTAGTATATATTTCAAAAAGCTAGGAGAAATGATTTTGAATATTTTCTTCATAATCATCTGTTAAATGTTTGAGAAGATAACTATACTTAAGTAAAACGCTACATAAGACATAATTCTATTCAGTCATCGCATAGTGTCGTATTAATATATGCAGTGTTAATTTTTTGCATCAATTAAAAATGTAACTTAGATTTTATGTAAATACTTTAGTATTCTGCACAGATAAAATGTATTTCTTTTTTATTCTATAGAATCCAGTATGTGAATAATATAGTAATAATTATACAATAATACATAGAGTAAATAAATTATCACTAATATGTTGGATAATAAAACCTACTCTAGTCTCCTGATTCTTATCAGCAAAGATATATGCCCGTTGACTATATTTAGTTACTATTTCCATTGTTTTGACAAAAACACCCCCGAAAGCAACTTACTGGAGCAATGGTTTACATGGTCTCAGGGTTGAGAGTAATCAACATGGTGAAGAAGGCTTAGCCATGCAGTGGCACAATTACGAGGCCACTGGTTGTTTTGAGTTTGGACACACTGCATTCAAAATTTGGGATAAAGAGGAATCCTGATTCTCAGACAGCAGTTTGTTTTCTCCTTTCTATGCTTAGTTTTGCTTTATTTCCGTTATTCAGTCATGATCCCTAGCCCATAGGAGAATGTCATGGTTACCCAGGTATTTATTCCTTTCCTTAGTTAAACCTCCCTTGAACATCCTCATAGACATCCTCAAAGATGTGTCTGATAAATCATTACAAAACCAGTGAGTGTTAACAATGAAGATTAACCATCCATCGCAAGAACCTCTGAGCAAGGCCTTTACAATGATTATCATTATTACTATAAGTATTTTATTGGGTTTCAGACAGCCATGGCTGGTCTCATAGGTAGCCGAGAATGACTTTTATTTCTTAATTCTCTTGCTGCCATTTCCTAGGCATGTGTCATCACTCTAAATTAAGGCCCACTAAATTCTGAGGCGAAAATATTTACTACGTAAAATTGAAAACATTGGTAAATTAAAATATCTGTGTCCAAACAGGGGATATATAGAATTCTAAAATTCAGAGATTTATTTTTTTGCTCCTCATTATTTAGGAATTTACTTGAGCATGGTCTCAAACAGAAAAAAAAATGAGGAAATGAGGAATAAGTATAGATAAGAACCTAAGTTTCAATCAAGCATAAACCTGAAAAACAATGAAAGAAAATTCCTGGGTAATAATTTTCCAATTCAAGAGCATGGGAGATCTTGCCATCTCAGATGTCCTCTTCAATTTCCTTCTTCAGGGGTTTAATTTTCTTTGTAGAGATATTTGGTGTCTTTGGTTATGTTTGTTCATAGTTATTTTATTGTTTTTGAGGCTATTGTGATTGGGAAGGTCTCCTTGTATTCCTTCTTCAGTAGCTTGTTGTTGGTGTAAAGAAAGGATACTGATTTTTCTAGGTTAATTTTGTTTCCTGCCACTTTACTGAAACTCTTAATCATTTCTAGGAGTTTTCTGGTGGAGTTTTTAGCATCCCTTAGGTAAACTATGATATCATCAGCAAAAAGGGATTGCTTGACTTCCTCTTTTCCAATTAGTACTCATTTTATTTCCTTTTCTTGCCTTATTGCCCTAGCCAGTGTTTCAAGCACTATATTGAAGAGGAGTGACAACAGGGGGCAGCCTTGCTGAATTCCTACCTTTAAGGGGAATGCTTCTGTCTTTTCTCCATTTAGGTTGATGTTGGCTGTGGGTTTCCTGTATATGGCTTTGGTTACATTGAGGAATGATCCCTCCAGTCCAATTCCCTCTAGGACATTAAACATGAAGGGATACTGGATTTTGTCAAAGGCTTTTTCTGTGTCAATTGAGATGATCATGTGGATTTTGTCTTTCAGTCCATTTATGTTTTTTTATGATATTTATTGATTGTCATATGTTGAGCCATCCCTGCATCTGTGGTTTGAATCCAACTTGGTCATGATGGATGATCTTTTTGATGTGTGTCTGTATGAGGTTTGCAAGTATTTTGTTGAGAATATTTGCACCTGTGTTCATTAATGAAATGGATCTATAGTTCTCCTCCTTCTTGGTTGTATCTTTGCCTAGTTTTGGTAATAGAGTGATTCTGGCTTCATGGAAGGAATTTGGGAGATTTCCTTCTGCTTGTATCCTTCTGAACAATTTGAGTAATAATGGTTGTAATTTTTTTGAAATGTTTTATAGAATTCTGATGTGAAACCATCTAGGCCTGGGCTTTTTTTAGTTGGGAGGTGTGGTGGTTTGAATTAGTGTACCCCATAGACTTTAAGTATTCAGACATTTTGTCTCCAGTTGGTGGCACTGTTTTTGGAGGTCTAAGAAGGTGTGGCCGTGCTAGAGGAAGTATGTCAACTGGGGGCAGGCTTAGTGAGTTTAACAAGCCTCGTGGTCTCCAGTCTCTCTCTTGGCTTCCTGTGCTCATTGCAAGATGTGACCCTTGGCATGCTGCTCCAGCTCCAGCCGCCATGCCTCCCGCCACAATGGACTCTAATTCCCTGGAACTGTCAATCGTAAGCTCAAATAAACTCTTCCTTTTATAAGTTCCTTTGGTCATGGTGTTTTATCACAGCAACAGAAAAGTGACTAATACAGGAGGTTTCTTATTACATTTTCAATTTCCTCATATATTATGGGTCTGTATAAGTTTGCAATCTCTTCTTTGTTAAATGTTGGTGATTCCTAGGATTTCCGATATTCATCCATTTCTCCTAGGTTTTCAAACTTATAAAGAATAGGTTTTTTTGAAGTATTCCTGTATGATTGTCTGGATCTTTTTGTTGTCTGTTGTGATATTTTGCCTTTCATCATGAATTGTATTTATTTGGAGTTGCTCTTTCTTTCTTTTGATTATCTGAGCTAGAAGTCTGTCTATCTTGTTTATTCCTTCAATGAACCAAACTTTGGATGCATTGATTTTTGTATTGTTTTCATGTTTCTATTTCATTGATTTCTGCTCTGATTTTTGTTATTTCTTCCTGTCTGTTGGGTTTAGGGTTCATTTGTTGTTGTCTCTCAAGTGCTTTTAGCTGCAGTGTTAGATCATTCACTTGTGTTCTTTATGTTTTTCTAATGTAGGCTCCCAGGCCTATAAACTACACTCTTAGAACTGTTTTTAAAGTATCCCATAGCTTTTATTTTGTATTATCATTGTCATTCAGTTCCAGGAATGCTTTTCTTTCTTAATTTCTTCCTTGACCCATTCATTATTCAGGAGTGTGAAGTTTAGTCTCCATATGTCGTTGTAGATAGTAGGGCTTATTCTGGTGTTGATATTGAGCTTTTATTGCACTGCGATCTGATAAAATGCATGAAATTATTTCAATCATTTTGTATTTGTTGAGGTTTTATTCTGTGTCCCAGTATGTGGTCGATTTTTGTGAATGTTCCCTGGGGTGCTGAGTAGAAAGTGTATTCTCTGGTAGTTGGGTGGAATATTCAGTAGATGTCTGTGAGGTCTTTTTGGTGTATCTTATCATTCAGTTCAGATGTCTCTCTGTTTTCTTTTTTTCCAGTTGACCTGTCCAAAGGGCTCAGTGGGGTATTGATGTCCCCTACTATGAGTGTGCTGGGGTTATTCTGTGCCTTGAGGTCCTGGAAAATTGCCTTTATAAAGTTTGGTGCAGCAGAGTTTGATGCATATATATTCATGGTTTATGAAATCTTTATGGTCAGTTTTTCCTTTGCTAAAGATTTAATAGCCCTCTGTGTCTCTTCTGATTTCTTTTACTTTGAAGTCTATTTTGTCTGACGTTAAAATAGATGCTCCTGCTTTCTTTTTGCTACCATTTGCTTGGAATATTTTTTCCCATCCCTCACCTTAAGTTGGCGCCTATCCTTGAGAGTGACATGAGTTTCTTGTAGACAGCATATAGATGGGTTCTGTTTCTTAATCCACTCTCCCAGTTTATGTCTTTTGATTGTGGAGTTTAGTCCATTAATATTTAAGGTTTTTATTGAAAGATGTGTCACCCAGGCGGGTTTGTGCTGTGCAAGCATTTGGCCATCTGGCCCACCTCAACATCCGCAGTCCATTGCTAGAACCACAGAGAGAAACTGCATGCATGGATAGAAGGTCAGTCAGAGGCACACACACTCCTTGCCCAACTGCCCAGGAGAGTTTGTGCCGTGCAGGCACTTGGCCATCCAGCCCACCTCAGCATTTGCATCCCAGCATCCCAGGAGGGTTTGTGCCATGCAGGCATTTGGGTATATTTACAGTGTCACCCATGAGTTCCCTCCCACTGAACAGACTTTCAGTCCAATCGGATTACTATTGACTACCCCCAAGATAAAAGTGCCACTATCACAGCTATAGAGATAGTGTGTACCAGTCATTGTTGTGGTTTTAAAGCTGTGGTTGGACCATTTATTGACTTTTTTTCTCTTTATCACTTTGCAGAGTGTCCTCTGGAAGGAGAAGAGCTAGTCTTTTGAAAGGAAGACTCCCGTCTCAAAAGCCTTGAATATCTCTAAGAAAATAAACTTTCTGGAGAAATTTTCTTTCAATTATTAGCTAATATATGATATGTGCCCAATATTTACATGTGGTGAAGAATATTTTCACAAACATGGAAAAACTTCACATCATTTCTGATGTACAAGAATAGTTAATATTGTTTGACATAGCCTCCTTTACCCTATAGTATAGGTAATGCAAATAAAAATAGTTTGATTTCTCTGTGGAAAGAAATTATTTTCTAACAAATGACAATGTTTATAGTAATCAATGACCACCAGGGTCATTAGTATGATAACAAATGTTCTAAATTACAAAGTCTTCAAAGTCACAAATATACCCTTGGATTGAATGCTTAGACTATTTCTAGTGAAGTGGACACTCTGAATGTTAACAGAATTAATGTAGCACAATATTTAGTGAAAGAAAAATGCTGTTATTAAAGGGATATTGCATTGGCCTGAGCAAAAGGAACCTGTTGATGCAGATGAATGCCAAACTGGTACATTTTTATTTATTAATATTTTATTATTTTTATTTTATGTCTGTATGAGTGTGTTGGTTGCATGTGGGGAAGTGCACCATGTCCTGCAATGCCCACAGAAGTCAGAAAAAGGCATAGGGTCCCCTAGAGCTGTAGATAGGACTTTTGTTAGCCACTATGTAGCTGTAGGAATCAAACCCAGGTCTTTTGCAGTGCTCTTAATACCTGAACCATTTCTCAAACCCCCAGATACGTACATTTTTTAAATTCATACACTTTGATCCATGTGTGTGTTTGTGTGAAATTAATACTGTCTCTTTATGATAAAAAACAACCTTCCATTTTGTGTTAGAATTAGAACTGAACCCAAATTAAAACCTCTCTCAGCAGATATCTCACTCCAGTACGACTGGGTAAGAACAAGAACACAAAAGACATCAGATGCTGGAGAGGTTGTGGGAAAAGGGGAACACTCATCCACTGCTGGTAGGAATGTAAAATTTTGCAACCATTGTGAAAAGCAGTGTGGAGAACCCTTAAAAGACTCAAAATGAGCCTACCACCTGACCTAGCCATACCATTCCTGGGTATATGCCCACAAGACTCATCCTACAGCAAAAATACATGCACATCCATGTTTATTGCAGATCTCTTCACAATAGCGAAGAGCTAGAACCAAACCAAATGCTCCTGGACTGATGAGTGGATGACAAAAATGTTGTACACTGACACAATGGAGTACTACTCAGCGATAAAGAAAGATGACATCATGAACTTTGCAGGTAAATGGATGGACCTCGAAGCTATTATACTAAGTGAAGTAACACAGTCCCAGAAAAACAAGCAGCAACTGGTCACCCTCATTTGTGGATGCTAACCCCCCAATCCCCAGATGAAAGGCAAGCTGAACAATATTATTGTTATATTTCTATTTATCTGAAAGCAACTATGCTGATTATTGCTTGGAAAGAGAGAATCAGACTTCCTTAAGAGAGTAATGCTGGGGCTGGAGAGATGGCCTAGCAGTTAAGAGCACCGACTGCTCCTGCAAAGGACCTGTGTTCAAATCCCAGCACCCACATGGCGGCTGAGAACTCCAGTTCCAGGGGACTCCAACACCCCTTCTGATCTCTGTGGCATTGCATGACATGGGTGCACAAACCTACAGGCAGACAGTACATTCATACACATAAAAATAAATTAAAAAATCAAAATATATACAAATAGATTTTATTCCCAATATTCATTTTAATTAGATTTTACAGGGTATTATATATTCCACAAATATGTTCACAAATTATTGTCATTATGCATATGGTAAATAAATGTTTCCATAATTTTGAAGATGAGTTTAAGTAGCTTATCTTCTTTTATATTTTATAAGACAAAAGCAATGTTAAATGATGCTTTATAGTTCTCTGTGAAAGATAATTTGAAAATTCATTTTGAAGAAAGATTAAGCCCACACTATATTTTTTCTCATAAGGAATGGCTATAAATAAGTCTGCTAAGATAATCATATTTTAGAAGCTTGATAGTACATGATAATACATGATCCGCCATCCAATGCTAGAACCATAAAGAGGAAATTTGTGTCTGGATAGGAGATCAGTCAAGGGCGCACACACCCCATGCCCAGCTGCCCAGGAGGGTTTGTGCCATTCAGGCATTTGGCTGTCCGGCCCACCTGTACATCTTCCATACAGTGCTAGAACCACAGAGAGGAACTGCCTGCATGGATAGAAGGTCAGTCAAGTGCACACACACTCAGTGCCCTGCTACCCAGGTGGGGACCAGTGCACGGGGCCAAAGGACTCAAATCCCCCCCACACCTCCCCATCCCCACTCAAGCTACTGATACTGTGGTGGAAAGTATAAACTGCTGGTGCTACAGCTTACTGCCCTTGGGAGGATCCAGCAGTGGCAGTGGTTCAAGGCTGCATAATCAAAACTGAGGAAGAAACCAACAGGAAGCAATCTGAGTGACCAACTATTCCTCCATATTAACATTTGAGATTAGCAACAGAAGGCAAACAAATAAACAAGGGGGAAACAACAATAATAAACAAATACACATGCCAAAAACACAATGGAAAACAACAACATGGGAAAAGCTCAAAATAAATCCCCACCAAACTCAACCATTCCTGTAGAAGATTCCAACAATGAGATCTCCATGGGAGGAAACCAAGACACCAAGCTTAGAAGAACAATTATAGATATATTCCAAGACTATAAAGACCAAATCAGAGAACTAAAGGGAAAGAACGAAAAACTCATGAAGGAACTAGAAGGAAAGAATGATAAACTCCAGAAAGAACTTAAAGGAGAGACTGACAAACTCAGAAAAGAACTAGAGGAAGAGAAATACAAACTGTGAAAAGAGCTAGAGGAAGAGAATGACAAACTCCAGAAGGAAGTGGACCTAGCACTCAGGAGGCAGAGGCAGGCAGATCTTTGTGAGTTTGAGGCCGGCCTGGTCTACAGAGTGAGTTCCAGGACAGCTGGGACTACAGAGAGACCCTGTCTCAAAAAGCCAACAAAAAAATATAAAAGGAAGTGGAGACATTGAAAAGATCTCAGGCTGAAAGGAAAAAGAAACAGATGACCAAAGCAAGGAGCTATGTGAAGAGAATTAAAATCTCCTAAAGGAAGTGGAAATACTGAATAAATCATAGGAGGAAATAAAAAAGGAAGTTAAACATTCATCCAATCATCAGGAAAGTAGGCTTCAGAAGCAGAATAGATGAAGCAGAAAAAAGAATATCAAACCTACAGGCTAACACAGTGCAGCTAAAAACCTCAAGTAAAGATTATGAAAAATTTAAAAAACACAAGAGTGAAACAACCAGGAAGTGTGGGACACTATAAAAAGACCAAACCTCTCATCATAGGGATAGAAGAAGAGAATAATCCCAAGAGAATGGTATTGATCATATCTTCATCAGAATAATAGAAGAAAACTTCCCTAACTAAAAAAAGACAAACCCATAGAAATACAAAAGCACATAGAATACCAAATAGACAAGACCAGAAAAGAAATTCCCCATGCCATATTAGTGTTAAAACACTAGATGCTCAAAAACAAGACAAAATACTGAAAGCAACAAGGGAAAAACAACAAGTTACATATAAGGGGAAACCCATCAGAATCACAGCTGACTTCTCAGTGCAAACTATGAAAGCCAGAAGAAAATAGACCAAAGTATTCCCAGGGCTAAATGACTTTAGATCCTAACCCAGATTACTATACCCAGCAAAAATGTCAATTATAGTTGAAAGAGAAAGAAAAATATGTCATGACATAAACAAAATGAAAGAACACTTGTCAAAAAACCAACACTTCAGAAAATACTCAAAGCAATCCAAAGAACAGAGGAAAGGAACAACTATTCTTAAGCAACCCAAGAGAAAAATTACCAAAAGCATAACAGAGTAAATAAATACCTAGACCATGAATGCAAATGAAAAATAAGTTGAAAGGAAAAACACATATTTCAATAATAACTTTAAATATTAATGGTCTAAACTCCCCAATCAAAAGACATAGACTGGGAGAATGGATTAGGAAACAGAATCCATCTATATGCTGCCTCCAAGAAACCCATCTCACCCTCAAGAACAGACAACACCTTAGAGTGAAAGGATGGAAAAAAAATATTCCAAGCAAATGGTACCAAAAAGCAAGCAGGAGTGGCTCTTCTAATATCACACAAAATATCCTTATCAATGGAACAATTAACCAAGAAGATTTCACCATCTTAAATATTTATGCACCAAACTCTGGTGCACCAAACTTTATAAACACAATCCTTCAGGACCTCAAGACACAGATTAATCCTAGCATGCTAATAGTGGGGGACTTCAATGCGCCACTGAATCAACTGGATAGGTCAACTGGACAAAAAATAAACAGAGAGACATCAGAACTGAACAATACAATACAACAAATGGACCTCACAGATATCTACAGAGTATTCCATCCAAACACCATAGAATATACCTTCTACTCAGCACCCCATGGAACGTTCTCCAAAATTGACCACCATACTGGGACACAAAAGAAACCTCAACAAATACAAAAGGATTGAAATTATTCCATGCATTCTATCAGACCACAGTGTAGTAAAGCTCAATATTAACACCAGGGTAAGCCCCACTAACACTAAGAACACATGGAGACTAAACAACACAATATTGAACAACGAGTGTATATTAGTCAGGGTTATAATAGCACCATATTGGGGGCTCAAGATTGTTCTCTGCTGTTGGCAAATCTGGCACTTGGCAGAATCTGTAGCCAGATCAGCCTTGGTGAGTGGAAGTCCATGCTGTCGAGCCCATGCATAACCTCCATTTCTGCCACCATGACCACTTCGTTTATGGGCCCATTGAGCAACAACAGGGATAGCTGGAGAAAGAGGCTGACTATCCACAGAATAAATCATCTGATCTACTTGATTATTAAACTCATCCTCTGCTGAGATCACCTTTTGATGAGCATTTACATGAGACACAAATATCTTCACATCCTTTGACCATTCAGAGAGCTCTATCCACATACTTCTTCCCCAAAGTCTTTCTCAGCAATTTTCCAGTCATGCTCCTTCCAAATCCCTGACCATCCAGCCAAACCATTGACTACAGCCCATGAATCAGTATATAATCGAACCTCTGGCCATTTCTCCTTCCAGGCGAAATGCACAACCATGTGCATGGCCCGAAGTTCTGCCCACTGTGAAGACTTTCCTTCACCAGTGTCCTTTAGGGTTGTTTCAGAAATAGGCTGTAATGCTGCAGCTGTCCACCTCTGGGTGGAGCCTGCATAGCGTCCAGAACCATCAGTAAACCAGGCCCTAGTCTTCTCTTCCTTAGTCAACTGATCATAGGGCAAAACCCATGAACCCATAGGTGAATGCTTAAGCAGAGGAAGCATTGTAACAGGAGTGGGAACCATAGGCATTTGGGCAACTTCTTCATGTAGCTTGCTTGTGCCCTCAGGGCCTGCCTGGGCCCTGTCACATATGTACCACTTCCATTTGATAATGGACTGTTGCTGCACACCTCCTACTTTATTGTCTGGTGGGTCAGATAACACCCAGCTCATGATGGTCAGCTCAGGTCGCATGGTGACTTGGTGGCCCATTGTCAAGCATTCAGTTTCCACTGAGGCCCAATAGCAGGCTAAGAGCTGTCTCTCAAAAGGAGAATAGTTGTTTGCAGATGAAGGTAGAGCCTTACTCCAAAATTCCAAGGGCCTCTGCTGCGATTCCCCTATGGGAGCCTGCCACAGACCCCAGACAGCATCTCTATCTGCCACTGATACCTTAAGCACCATTGGGTCTGCTGGATCATATGGCCCTAGGGGCAGAGCAGCCTGCTCTGCAGCCTGGACCCGTTGAAGAGCCTTTTCCTGTTCCAAGCCCCACTCAAAGTTTGCTGCCTTCCGAGTCACCTGATATATGGGTCGTAGTAACACACCCAGATGAGGAATGTGCTGCCTCCAGAATCCAAAAAGGCCCACTAAATGTGCTTGTTTCTTGGTGGAGAGAGGGGCCAGGTGCAACAACTTATTCTTTACCTCAGAAGGAATGTCTCTGCATGCTCCATACCACTAACCTCCTAGAAACTTCACCAAGATAGATGACCCTTGAATTTTAATTGGATTTATTTCCCATCCTCTCATGTGCATATGCTTTACCAACAAGTCTAGACTAGCTGCTACCTCCTGTTCACTGGGTCCAATCAGCATAACATCATCAATATAGTGGACCAGTGTGATATTTTGTGGAAGAGTTAGGTGATCAAGATCCCTTCTAACTAAGGTATGGCACAAGGCTGGAGAGTTAACATACCCTTGAAGTAAGACAGTAAAGGTATATGTTGGCCTTGCCAGCTGAAAGCAAATTGCTTCTGGTGGTCCTTATGAGCAGGTATTGAGAATAAAGCATTAGCCAGATCAATAGCTGCATACCAGGTACCAGGAGACAAATTAATCTGCTCAAGTAACGACACCACATCTGGTACAGTGGCTGCAATTGGTGTCACTATTTGGTTGGGTTTTCCATAGTCAACTGTCATTCTCCATGATCCATCTGTCTTTTGTACAGGCCAAATTGGAGACTTAAATGGAGATGTGGTAGGAATCACCACCTCTGCATCTTTCAAATCCTTGATGGTGGCACTAATTTCTGCTGTCCCTCCAGGGATACAGTACTGTTTTTGGTTCACTATTTTCCCTAGTAGAGGCAACACCAATGGTTTCCATTTGGTCTTTTCAACCATAATAACCCCACTCCACAGGTCAGGGAACCAATGTGGGGATTCTACCAATTTCTAATTATATCTATCCCAATTATGCATTCTGGGACTGGGGAAATAACCACAGGATGAGTTCTGGGACCCACTGAGCACACTGTTAGTTAAACTTCAGCCAAAACTCCATTTATCACCTGAACTCCATAAGCCCCTACTTTAACTGGAGGGTCACAATGCTTTTTAGGGTTTCCTGGGATCAGTGTCAACTCAGAACCATTATCCAATAGGCCTCGAAAATTCCAATTATTTCCTTTTCCCCAGTGTACATTTACCCTAGTAAAAGGCCTAAGGTACCTCTGGGGAAGGACAGGAGGAAGGCAAACAGCATAACTCTTTGGTATTTTGACAAGGTCCTTCCTCATTGGAACCCAGCCACCCCTTCGTTCAAGGGGTTCTGGGCCTGTGAACTGTCTCAAGTCTGGAAAATGGTTAACTGGACGGGATTCGCTACTGCTGAAATCCAATGTTGACTTCCTGTCATTTGTTCTAGAGCTTTTCTGCTTATACAGATCAAATAAAAACTTAGTAGGCTACTTATGTATTTGGTTCCAGGGAACACCATGATTAATTAGCCAGTTCCAAAGATCATTTCGGGTCATGCCATTATAAGCATTGTTTTGCCTTTGCCGCCCATTATGATAACTACCATAACTACACTCATCTGGCCTTTGGCGATTCAGTGCTGCCACCTGACGCCTACCCTGAGGTCCTGTTAAACCTATTATATGTACATTTAATTTATGCAAGCAAGCAACAACTTCTCTAACTGTAAGATCTGGCATAAGAAATAGGGAAAAACAAGGCTTTTCAAATGTTCTGGTGTCTCTCTCAGTACTTTCCATCTTATAAACTTAGTGAAAGGCATGTCCTCTGGGTCCTCATTTTGTGATGAATGTGGTTTTACACTTCAAATTCACTCGAGCATGCCCATCTGCCTGACCCTCACAATCCCTTCATCAATACTAAGCCAAAGAATGTCAGGCATCTCTAACTCGCTGTTAGTAGGCCATGTTTTAATAAATTCATCAGCCAACCATTCAAATCAACTTTTAACACCTTTTTTAACTGCTCAAGCTTCCACGTTAAACCTAGAATCTCTACTCAGTGGGCTCATATTGATAAACTCAGTGTGATCCAATTTTATATTCCTTCCACCATTATCCCACACCCTTAAAATCCTTTTCTTTAGGCTTCTGCCAGAATGAATCTGCAAACTCATTAATTTCTTTGGTGGCGTAGCGCACCTTCTCGTGGACCACATTTTCTATCTCAACTTTAGGGGCTTGCTTAGCCTTCATTAGGTTATAGGTCTAGAGGCAACAATTGTTGGGCTCTGAGGAACATTAGCTCCCACTGGGAGGGGGAGATTAGTTTCCTCAGGCAAGGGTGGGGAAGAAGAATCTGCAGTGTGTGGATTCTCTGCTGAGGGTGGAGAGATTAATTCCTCAGATAAAGAAAATCCCTCAGAATCTGAGGGTTCAAAATCCTCATCATCATGGTTCTCCCACACATCTCCTTCCCAAGTTTCAGGGTTCCACCCTTTCCCCACCAGTGCTCTCACTTTGACTGCTGGGAATTAAATTTGCATTGTAAATCAGCCAAACATATAATAAGGACTCCAGCTTGATTTTCTGCCACTAACGCGGCTGCTGGAGAGAAGATGCTCTTCCAGAACACACTTGGAAACTTTTAAACTGTTGTTTCGAATCTGGTGCTGGTTATTTTTATCACTGAGATCCTTATTTTCCTCTATCACTTTATCCAGAGATGCTAGGAGCAACCAGACAACATCATTATTTTCTTTATTTTTCTGCAATTTCTCAAACGTTTTACATATAGAGTTGCTAAATTCCTTGCTTCTCACAAGAGGCGAGTTAGGTGAGTCAAATGTATCTATCTTCATAATTAAATCAAATAGTCTGGACCAAGTATTATCATTCCTCTTCATGCCACCAGGAGAGCCTTCAGTAACTCTAGGCTTCATTGGGTTGGAGAGCTGGCTCCAAAAACTACTAAGCCCAGTAAAGAAATTCATCCTTTCAATTCTGTTTCTCTAGAACCACTTCTGGTACCAAAATCTGTATTACTCGGGGTTGTCTAAAGAAATAAAAGCAACAGGACGAATATATAGCTATATACAATTTATTGATTTGCTCACATGACAGAGTTCAAGGAGCCCAACAGTAGCCATGCCACACTGGAGAGGCTGAGAATCCAGGGAACTGCTCAGTCTGCAAGGCTGGATGTCTCAGTAGTCCCAATCTGGTGCTGAAGGCCCAATGGATTCTAGGAAATCTGCCAGTCTCAGTACACGGTGGGATCCAAAGGGTTCATCACAGCAGCAAGACGAACTCACCAGTGAGAGAGAGGCAAGCTGCAGGAAGAAAGGGATCAGCTCCTTCTGCCATGGCCTTTAATACTGCCTGTCAGCAGAAGGTAATGCCCACATTTGAGGTGGGCCATCCGGTTGAGGTAGTCCAATCCGAAAATCCTTTTTCTCTTATTTGTTCTTCAGTTCATTCAAGTTGACACCCAGGATTAACCATCACAGAGTGGGTCAGAGAAGAAATAAAGAAGGAAATAAAAGCATTCTTGGAACTAAATGAAAATGACAATACAATACAACAAAACCTGTGGTATACACTAAAGTCAGTCCTAAGAGGGAAATTTATAGCCCTAAGTGTCCACATTAAAAAAAGAGAAAGAGAACAAATAAATGATCTAACACTGCAACTAAAAACACTTTAAAAACAACAAATGAATCCTAAAGCCAACAGACAGGAAGAAATAACAAAAATCAGAGCAGAAATCAATGAAATAGAAACAACAACAACAACAAATAAATAAATAAATCAGTGAATCCAAAAACTGGTTCTTTGAAAAGATAAATAAAATAGACAGACCTCTAGATCAATTAACCAAAAGAAAGAAAAAGCAACTCAAAATCAATAGCATCTGTGATGAAAGTGGAAACATCACAACAGATAAAGTAAAGATCCAGACAATCATACAAAAATACTTCAAAAATCTATACTCTACTAAATTTGAAAACCTAAAAGAAATGGATAAATATCTGAAATCCTGGGATTTGCCAAAGCTTAACCAAGAAGAGATTGACAGCTTAAACATACCCATAATACTTGAGGAAATTGAAGATGTAATAAAAAGCCTACGAACTATAAAAAGCCCAGACCCAGTTGGTTACACAGCAGAATTCTATAAAACATTTAAAGAGGTTTTACGTCCATTGCTACTCAAACTTTTCAGAAGGATACAAACAGAGGGAAATATCTCAAACTCCTTCTATGAAGCCAGCATCACTCTAATACCAAAACCTTGAAAATAAACAAACAAGAAAGAAAACTATAGACCCATCTCATTAATGAACACATATGCAAAAATTCTCAGCAAAATACTTGCAAATCACATACAGACACACATCACAAAGATCATACATCATGACCAGGTTGGATTCATACCAGAGATGCAGGAATGGTTCAACACACATAAATCAATAAATATCATAAAACACATAAATGGACTTAAAGACAAAAAACCTACAATCATATCAATTGATGCAGAAAAAGCTTTCAACAAAATCCAGCATCCCTTCATGCTTAAAGTCTTAGAGGGAATTGCACTGGAGGGATCATTCCTCAATGTAATCAAAACCATATATAGGAAACCCACAGTCAACATCATCCTAAATGGAGAAAAATAGGAAGCCTTCCCTTTAAAGGCAGGAACAGGACAAGGCTGTCCACTATTGCCACTCCTCTTCAATATAGTGCTTGAAATGTTTGCTAAGGCAATAAAGCAAGAAAGCAAAATTAAAGGAGTACTAATTGGAAAAATGGTCGGAAAACTATCCCTTTTTGCAGATGATATGATAGTTTACCTAACGGATGCTAAAAACTCCACCAGAAAACTGTTAGAAATTATCAAAAGTTTCAGTAAAGTGGTGGGATATGAAATAAACCTAGAAAAAATCAGTATCCTTCCTTTACATCAACAATAAGCAACTGGAGGAATATAAGGAGACCTTCCCAATCACAATAGCCTCCAAAAAAGTACCTAGGAATAAACCTAACCAAATACACCAAAGACTTCCACAACAAAAAAATTTAAAACCCTGAAGAAAGAGATTGAAAATGACATCAAAAGATGGAAAGATCTCCCATACTCATGGATTGGAAAAATTTATATAGTAAAAACCTCCATTCTACCCAAATTAATAAAGAGATTCAATACAGTCCCAATCAAAATCCCCATGAGCTTTTTCACAGACTTAGAAATATATCCTTAAATTCATATGGAAAAAGAAAAGACCCTGAATAGCTAAAGTAACCCTGAGTGAAAAGTGCAATACTGGGGGGATTACATTACCAGACTTCAAGCTATACTACAGGGCTGTAGTCATAAAGGCAGGCTGGTACTGGCAAGAAAACAGAATAATTGCCCAATGGAACAAAATCGAGGATCCAAACTTGAGCTCATATAACTTTTGCCACTTCATATGACAAAGAGGCCAAAAACCTCAATGGAGGAAAGATAGCATCTTCAGCAAATGGTCTTGGCAAAACTGGATCACTATTTGTAGAAGAACAAAATTAAACCCCTACCTCTCATCCTGTGCAAAAATAAACTCCAAGCAGATCAAAGATCTCAACCTGAAACCTCAAACCCTGAAGGTGATAAAAAAAAACTTCAGCAGCAATCTACAAGACATAATTGTAGGAAAAGACTTTCTAAATCAAACAGCAGCTGCACAGGAAATGAGGACAACAGCTGACAAGTGGGAACTCATCAAACTCAAAAGCTTTTGTACAGCTAAAGAAACAATCAAAGAAGTGCAGAGAAAACCCATAGAGTGGGAGGAAACCTTCACCACTGATACATCTCACAAATCATTAACATCCAGAATACATAATTTATTTAAAAAATCAAAGAAGTAAGAAAACAAATGACCTACTCAAAAGATGGAGTAAAGAGCTGAGCAGAGACTTCACAAGTAAGGAAATAAAGATGGCTGAGAAACATCTTAAAAAGTGTTCAACAACATTAATAATTAAGGAAATGCAAATTAAAACCACACTAAGATATCATTTCACTCCAATAAGACTAACCAAGATCAAGAAAAGAAAAGACACCAAATGCTGGAGAGATTGTGGGGAAAGGGGAACACTCATCCACTGCTGATGGGAATGGAAACTTGTGAAACCACTGTGAAAAGCAGTGTGGAGAACCCTTAAAAGATTCAAAATGAGCCTACCACCTGACCCAGCCATACCACTCCTGGGTATATACCCACAAGATGCATACCACTGCAAAGATACATACACAGCTATATTTATTGCAGTTCTCTTCACAATAGCAAAGAGCTGGAACCAACCCAAATGCCCCTCAACAGATGACTGAATAACAAAAATATGGTACATCTACACAATGGAGTTCTCTGCAGCAGTAAAGAACAATGACATTATAAGCTTTGCTGGTAAATGGATGGAACTTGAAACAATTATACTAAGGGAAGTAACACAGTCTCCCCCCCCCAAAAAAAAAGTCAAATGGTTTCCCTCATTCGTGGATGATAACACCAAATCCCCAGTTGGCAGGCAAAGTGAGCAACTTTATTATTACATTTCATTGTATCTGAAACAACCTTGCTATTCCAATGTGGACCTCTAAATGGTCTCTTGAGTTGCCCTACCACTTATAGTCACACATTGTAATTACCATATATGGATGGAGGACAGGTAGTAATGTTCTAAAAAAAAAAAGAGAGGGAGAATATAAAGTTATATACACATCTTTATACCTGCATGTAAATTTACTGTTAAAATGTGAATCTCTAAATGTGTTTAGGTATCAACCTATAGTTTATTTTCGAATTTGTAATTTTGACTTATGTGTGTAATATATATATATATATTATATATATATATATATATATTTTGACTTATGTGTGGAATATATATATATATATATATTATTATATAATATATATATATATTATGCATATTTAGGAATATTGTAAAACAAAAAAGAAAAAAAGACTAAATTTCAAAGAAAAATAAAAGAAAGATTACATCATGAACTTTGCAAGTAAATGGATGGAACTCGAAGCTATTATGCTAGGTGAAGTAACGCAGTCCCAGAAAAACAAGCAGTGAATGGTCTCCCTCATTTGTGGATGCTAACACCAAATCCCCAGATGAAAGCCATGCTGAACACCATTATTGTTATCTTTCTATTTATTTGAAAACAACTATGTTGTTATAATGTCAACCTCTTAACAGGCTCTAGAATTGATCTACCACTTACTCTCAGACTCTGTAATTACTGTATATGAGTGGAAAGTATATATGCATATTTTAGAGTAATATAAAATTAAAGGAGAAAAAGGTTAATTCCTAAACATAAAAAAAAGACCAAGAGAAAGATGAAAGATAGTTATGGCAGAGTGCATGATCTGGGGTGGGGTAGGGGAAGGGAAAGGGGAATATGTTTAAACTGAACTGAGAAATGATGGCTGAAATACACAAAACATCAATAAAAGCATAAAAAAGAAGAAAAAGGAGAACAAATAATTGCATTCCTTTGTATAAAAATTTACTGTGCTGTAAATACACTGCAGTATTTATACATAACATACATAAGTCTGGAAAAGATCTAGCCAGACCTACAAACATATTTTTAGTTTAAAAAAAGGAGTTTATAAAAGATACAGTTAAAATATGAGGTGTTGCAACAGTGTACGATGTTACTTTTTTTGAAATTTTTTAGGTTGAGATTAAAGAAAGTAATTTATAAGTATGTATAAAATATTTAAATATATTTTGTAATGAAATCTTTTATAATAAAAAGTAAAGATAAAATGAGAAAAAAAGACTTAGAACTGAACCATGCAATATTTTCACTTAAAAATCAAAATACATATAAATAGATTTTATTCCCAATATTAATTTTAATTAGATTTTACAGGGAATTATATATTCCATAAATATGTTCACAAATTATTATCATTGTGCATATGGTAAATAAATGTCTCCATAATTTCAAAGATGAGTTTAAGTTAGATTTTCTTCTTTTATTGTTTATAAGACAAAAGCAATGTTAAACTGATGCTTTATAGTTCTCTGTGAAACATTATTTGAAAATTCATTTTGAGGAAAGATTAAGCCCACACTATATTTTTTCTCATAAGGAATGGTTATACATGAGTCTGTGTTAAGATAATCATATTTTAGAAGCTTGATAGTACATGATCTTGACATAAATCTATTCTAAATAATAACATTTTAAAAATCAAGATGTATTTTAAAACTCAGAGTGGACAGGATACTACCCAGTGAATTGTATCCCTTATGGTCATATTTACCTTCTAAAGTATATTATTCTTTGTAAAAATTTCCCCTTGATATGAGAGAGAGAGAGAGAGAGAGAGAGAGAGAGAGAGAGAGAGAGAGAGAAGATAGAGATTTGAGAAGTACTACTCCTTCCATTGTTTCCTTGATGTTTTATCTTTGATGCCCCAGCTGCCGTTCTGGGATTGTGCTCTTACTCTTTGATGAAGGATGCTATAAAATAGAACTGTTTATGGATACTGTTAGTTATGACTTCCCTACTGTGCTTGAACTTCCAGCCTCACAACTGGCAGATGCATTTTTCTAGTTTAGCCTAACATTTATATTCACCCAGGAGGAAGTGGTATCATGAGGAAGCAAGGCTAAATAGAGGCCATCTCTATTTTATCTTTAACCTCACACTCAATCATCTTGGCTCCTGCCTTGTGGCTCAGTTACACTGAAGAGCAAGAATCATTATTTGATGCATAGTATAAAATAAACAAATCAAATTATTAAGGGAAATGATTATTAAATGCTTACCAAATATACAACATTCCTTTAAAATATATTACATATTATATTCTTATAATCTTCACAAGACGTTAATTCAAATATCAGGGTTCTCTCCTCCTTACAGATGAGGATAGTGAAGAAAACAAAGTAACCTTTTTAATTACAAATATCTTAAAAGGGAACTTAAGAACAGTAGACATATAAATACAAAGGATTCTTTGGATCTCTGTGATAATGTTTAGTTTTAGGCAGACCTATAATCCTAGCTGCATGAAAAACTAAAGCTGGATTATTCTAAATTTAAGGATAGTCTGGGTGACACAGTCAGTTCAAAGCCTCACTGGGAAATTTATTTAAATATTACCTCAAAAAATATGAATAAAGGTAAAGAATAAATGTTTCATTCTCTAATACTTTTGCTATTGTCATACTGACCTACTTCTAGAGTGACTATTAAAAGATAGCAGATCAAACATTTTATTCACTTTTCAAGGCAAAGAAAAATACACTGGGTTATCTAATATAGCACATTCTATCTTAGTAAAATTTGCCTGAAATTCAGAGTCTTTTTAAAGAAAACATTTTAATTTTGCTTCTTTGATGAGTTTATATACTTCTCACAGTCTCATAGATGATACTGGTCTATAGGCTACACTGAGTACTACTATAAACATTTGATTCTATATTTCAGTGAAACACCTTTATTGTAATATAGAAGTGGGCATAGTTAGTTAATTGGCCAATTAGATTTGCCCCTTCAATCTACATTAGGATCAAAAACAGTTGATCACCCTAGCGAGACTCACCAATGAGAGAGAAGATAGGCAGCAAAAAAAGGGACGAGCTCCCTTCTGCTGCGGCCTTTTATACTGGCTGCCATCAGGTCATGCCCACATTTAGGGTGGATCGTTCTGTTTGAGATAATCCAACCTGAAGATTTCTTTCTCATATTTGTTCATCCCAAACCCAGTCAAGTTGACATCCAGGATTAACAGGATTAACCATCACAGATTGTCTACATAGAAAGTTCCTGGCTAGCTCAGGCTATACATAGTGGGACCCTTTCTCAAAACAAACAAGCAAAAACAAACAAAAACCAAAAAGTATGTAAGTTTAAACCAAACTGGGTTACTAACAGAATCACAGTATATTTTCTAAATTAAATCACAAAAGTCAAATGAGACACAATAACATGGTTGTGACCATAATTGTTAGAGAAATGCTCAAAGAAAACTGAAAATGTATTTCATAAAAATGAAAGATTATTAAGAATTCTGACCATGTAAACATTCATATAAGCATTATCACATCTGTATACCAAGAAATAACTTGCAGCCATTTAAACAAATGCCTATCAGAGTCTTAAATAGTAACTGGTAATGGTAACTAATGTTCCCAACAAAATTGTTTTTATTTATTCTTCCCAAACTTCCATCCAGCTCTGTTACATAAGTTCTATTAGAGTACACTAGCACAAAAACTGTTTTCACATTCTCAACATTTGCTTGAAATTACCCATTCCTAAATTAGCCATTACAGAATTTCATGGATATTTTAGTACAAATGTTGCATTTCCTTCAAGCTATCCATATTGCCCATGTCAAATTCCCAGGGCTTGTAAGCTTGGCATCCAGGTAACAGCAAGAGGTAAAAGAGTTTGTTTGCATTGTGTCATAGCTTTCATAATTAGTCACTGTGGAAAGAATCACTGCCTCACAAATGTACCTGAAATCAACTTTGAGTGGTGACCTCTTTCTACACCTACGCTGTCAGCAGACAGGGCTCAGCTGGAGAGAAGATGGTACTCTGTGTTGGAAAGCAGTCAGAAAAAAAGCCACACCTGCAGCCTCAAATGATGAGCTATGAAAGAGAAATTACTGGTGTCACAATTAACCTTGATGAGCCATGATCTCTGAATAAATACTCAGTAAGCATATAAACTCCATAGGATATTTCATGGAAGTAGTATCAAAGCCATAAATTGAGTTACAGAAAAAAAAAAAAAAAACTTCCTGAGCTATAAAATAAGTATGGTAAGATTTATTTTCTGTCTTTATTCTTACAGGTATGAAATAGGTATAAATGATTAGCCACACTTCATACTAATTTATAGCAATAATTCACATACTGTGTCATGAATTGAATTTATTTGGAGAGGTGTTGTTTTCATTTTCATTTATGTTTTGTTTTGTTCTGATTTCTTTTCTTTTTTCTTTTCTTCTCTCTTTTCTTTGCAGCTCCAGCTAGCCTAGAACTCTCAGAGAGATCTACCAACCTTCATCTCACTAGTGCTGGGATTAAAGGTGTGTGCCACCAGGGTCTTTAAAGCACAGATTGCTCAACCATTCCCCTGTTGGGGGCAGTAAATATGCAAAGAGTGAGAATTTCCAGTTCTAAAAGTCTCCTGTGTTATGTTAATGATGCTTTCTGTGGATTGAAAGAGAAGCGCCTCCTGTCCTGGGAAACTTGATCTCCGATGTGTGGTGCTGTTTTGGAAAGGTTATAGAACCTTTAGAAAAAGAAGCTTGGCTGACAGAAATGCATCATTGAAGGTGAGCTTTGAGAATTTAAAGCCTTGCTGCACTTCCTAGTCTATAACTCTCTGAACAGAAAAATAACTGATACACTACCAGAACCAGACTCCACTGGAAGAAATATAGTGTGCCATTAAATATTACTTTCAGCATTACTTAGCTTAAGCTGGACTTCTGCCACACTCCCTCCAAGCCCAGAGCTGTGGAAACTGAAGTAACACAGTTAATTTAATATTAAATATTAGTCTAGGTGGAAGTAGAGATCATAAAACGTAAAAAGGGGCCATGAAAGGAGAATATGGATTTTAAACTGGGGAGGAGGAAGAACAAAAGAAACTAATAGAATACACCAGGAATGAACATGGCACAAGAGGTGTGGGGGCTATTGGTGGGGAAAGGGGGGCCAGGAAGAGAGGAGGTGGAAAGAAAGGAAGAAGATAAATGGTGGCACATGCCTTTAATCCCAGCACTCAGGACTACATGGCCATAGCGAGTTCCAGGACAGCTGGAGCTGCACAGAAACCCTCTCTTGACAAGACAAAAAAAAAAAAAATCCTAATAAAATAAAATAAAATGTATGAAAATATAACCAAATATTGCTTTGTATGTTAATTTAATGATAATCTCAGTACCAAAGAAGCAGGAAGAGGAGGGTTGACTCACATAAATCATTTATTACCAGTTTGTGGAATAGTCTAAATATGTCCTCCACATTTCAGATTTTAGAAAGTTAATACAACAAAATTAAGAGCCAGGATCTTCAAGACGTGATTAGTGCCTTTAATAAATCTACCTTTAATCTCTTACTGTCTTTCTTACTTTCAGCTTTCTGCAATGGGTTGTTAGAGCACATGCAGGCTCCTTGACCTTGGTTTTCCGAGAATCTAGGACTGTAATAATTGAATTTTACCTCTTTGAAAATTATCTAGTCTAAGATATGTCATTCTAGTAGCACAACACGAACTAAGTTTACAAACTCAAGAATTTTGCAGTTTGGATAACAATTCTTTTTTCAGTTGTATAACATGTAAATCACACATTGTTTTTATTTGTCTTATTATTCTAAAGTGAATGTTTGGGGATTTATTGAAATTGTTAAAAATTGAGAGTAAAGTCAAATTCTGCCTTTTTTCCTTCAAGAAATGTATAAGTAATTTGTTACTTATATCCATCATTGTTCAAATAAATGTTATAAAAATTACAAATGTAGGAAAATGAAAAAGATATTTCCAGGTCAGTTATAGATAAAGGACACTGTGAACAGTCCAGGGAAAATAAGTGACAACTGACCATAACCATCAATCAGACAACTCTAAATTGTCTGTTTCATTAGCCAGGGGCCTGCTTTCATCCCAAGCCCTTGAACCACCAGTTTATATTCTGTCATATAGCTTTTTTTAATTTCAAAGAGTCATTCTAAGTATGCAGATCTATTACAGTCTGGTTGTACATTAGAACTTGGTATAAAACGTATTAATGTGACTTGGAATAACTTCTTTTTTTTTTCCCAGTATTTATTTATTTATTTATTTATTTATTTATTTATTTATTGCTAGGAAATAAACTCAGGGTTTCCCACATGCTATGCATGTTCTCTATCACAGAACCACACCACCAACTTCTAAACAACCCAATTTTAAAATGGACCAAAAAATAAACATTCAACAAAGAGGCTGTTGGACACATGAAAACATGCTCAATATCATTAATCATTAAGACAATGTAAATTAAGACCCATTATAACCATGAAAATAGTACATTTCTAACCTCAAATGGAAAAGCACCCAACAATGACAAGAACTGAAGAATAGTGAGCAAATGAAAGCCTCCTGCCCTGCTTGACAAATGCACGTTACAACTGCTCTTCACAACACTTTGGCCATCTTGTATAAAGTTATTCACAGAATTATTCAACAAAATAGCAATCTTCCTCCTTGCTACTTTGCCTAGAAAATGCTTGTAGTCACGTTAACCCTGAACCAAGTGTTTATGGCAGTTCTTTTCACAATTGTTCAAAACCCAAAGTAATTCAAATATCCTCTGACAGGTGTGTAGATCAAAACTGCAGTACATTTAAAAACACAATTCTACTCAGCCATTGATGTGTGAAGCAGCTTGAATAGATCTCCAAGACATTATGCTGAGTGAAATGAGCTAATCACAGAAGGTCATATATCATATGATTCTATCTATATGCCATTCTTAAAAAAGAAAAGCTACAGTGACAGAGAACAGATTAATTCTTGTAGGGGTGAAGGGAGAGTAAGACTGCAAAGCAACTGCATGATATTGGAATGATGAAATTGTATATTCTGATCATGGTGATGGTTATCCAAATCTGTATACTTGGCACAATTATAGAGTTGTACTAAAATTCCATTTTACTATATACAAAGTTTGTTCGGGAACATAAAAGATTTATAGAGATGAAAGCCACATCATTTTCCTAGGTTGATGAACTTAATATGCTAAAAATTGTCATTGTTTTCTAAACTGATCATTACATTTTATGAAACCTCAATTTTAGTGTAAGTGAAGATGAGAAAGGGACTTTGCATAAGCATTTTTGCATTCAATAAATTAAGTGCAAGAGTAGAGTATACAGGAAAATTCATGTTAGATCTGAGGCATAGAAGAGTTCAATAATTAAGAGTGCTCTGAGGGGCTGGAGAGATAGCCTAGCAGTTAAGAGCGCCATCTACTCTTGCAGAGGACCCGGGTTCCATCCCCAGCACCCTCACGGTGGCTAGGAACTGTCTTTAACTCCAGTTCCAGGGGAATCTGACACTCTCTTCTGACCTCCAAGGTATTGCACGACACGGGTGCACAAACCTACATGCAGACAGTACATTCATACACATAAAAAATAAATAAAATTTAAAAAAATATAAAAAAGAGTGCTCTGAACTCACAGTAGTGATGACAGAATACACAAGTACCACTTAAGTTCAAGCCAGACAAAATCCCAGCATAGACATGGGGATGTGGGTAAAAAGCCCCAACCCAGCCAGGCATGTCAGTGCACGCCTTTAATCCTAGCACTCCGGAGGCAGAGGCACTCGGATCTTTGTGAGTTCAAGACCAGCCTGGTCTACAGAGCGAATTCCATGACAGCTGGGGCTACAGGGAGACCCTGTCTGGAAAGACCAAAACAAAACAAAACAAAACAAAACAAAACCCCAACCGTACCTGAGGAAATATTAGAATCTGATGGCTTCTGGGAAGGGAGAAAGTCTTTTGGTAGATTAATCAGGCTCCAGTGGACATTTAGGGACACAAATTTGAGCCTATAGACCTTAATATATGCAGATATACATATATAAACACATAATAGAGTACATGATATTGGGTGGGGCTGTAAACAGGGGAGAGAAGAGAAATACAATAATATATGTATATGTGAAATTTGCAAAAACTTCAATTCAAAGGGGGAAAAGAACGCTCTAATAGGACCTAAATAAACACAGAACATAGAAACTTCACAGACAAACTAGGGGTTAGAGAGGAATTTAATGTATGGTGTGGGTGGTGTGTCAATACTGGATCAAAGCACTGTTTCCTGCTTAACAGTTTTTAAAATATTTAGAATACAACCTCAAACATGCAAAAGAGGACAACAAGGCTGGAAGACCTGGGGATGGGGTGCAGTGCTAGGAGACTCTCTTCTGACATGACATGGCTGGTGTAACCATGAACACACAGTATCCATGGCTTCCTGTACAATGCTTGCACCCAAAATAAGACTTGAGAAGTCAGGGAGCTAGTTGAAAAGAAGAGACCTGCAGAGAAAGGAGGCATGTGTTTATAGGCACATCATATATGAAATTAGTGAAACTTAGGTTAAAACCAATAAGAATTAAAAAATAATAAAGGCCATGTGGAAAGCAGACACGTTCCCAATGTTCTCACTCTAGATCTGACCTGGGTTTGTTTTCCTGTGCTGAAAGAAGGGGTTCAGTTCAGCCCACAGATGCATCTCTGCTATGTGAGCACCACCCAGCATAGCACATGGGAACAGCCAAATCTGAAAGGTCCGCCCCTTCCTGGCAGCCCAGGCTTCTCTGGACCATGGGCCCTATCTGTCTGCCTCATGTTTCTTCCTAATGACTGTCTCTGAGTCCTGTGCATGTTCTTCAGGCCCACATCTCCAAGTCCCTGGACAAGAGTACAAATGAAGGCTCACATACCATGTGTCTAAACATTTAAAAAGTTATAAATCAAACTAATAAACTATTAGATGAAATATGTTCTTTTCTCTTACTTTGACAAATATTCATTCATAACAATGAACAGAAAAATAAGCTTAAATATAATGTTTTTGTATGTCTGAAAGTTGGCAAAACACCAAAGATGACTCAATTTAATTATTATTGCTCATTTGGGATTTCTGTGGATGGACCAGCAGTGTTTGGATGAGCAATAAAATAAAACATACACAAATCACAACCTATGACACACTTACACAGTAAGATTTATTTTTCCATCCGTAATTTCAGCAAATATTAATTATGTTGCGATCAGTAGTCTTCATATTAATTTTATTCTATTGGCAGTGATGGCCTTGATCACAGGTTGAGAACTGTTTTCTGAAAAGATTCAGGTAATAAATATTTTAGACCTGAAAGCCATGTGTTTTCTGTCCTTCATTGTTTCTGCCACAGTTTGAAAGCTGCAAAGCGGCATAGACAATGTGTAAGCAAATAGGCATGGCGTTGTTTCAATAAAACTTTATGGATAAAATAGCCAATTATCATCTTTATCTAATTTCAAACATTTTCATGACCTCAAAAGGAAACCCCTTTCCTATTAAGCAGTCACTCACTACTCCCTCCTCTCCTCAGCCCCTGGCAGCAATTAATCTGCTTTCCTCCACTGTCTTTTCTTGCTCTTAAAGTTCCATACAAATAGAACTGTGCAACTTTAGAAAAAAAGTACAGTATGGTATGAATTAATTAGTTTGGCTATCATGGATAGAAAGGATTTTTGAATGCACAAATTGGAATATATTCAAATCAAAATGTAGATTAAAATAAATGTGAAATTTAAGAATTAATGTTATTTTCATGTGTTTTCAGTCTTCTAAACATTCCAAGTTACCTACCAGAAAATAAAAGACACCAAAATAATTCACTGAGCATTAAGCAGAAGAAAATAAAGACAAAGACACAAATTATAATTAGTCTACATAAAACTTTTAAATACAATTTGTTCAAAATGGACTCTTTTTAGGAATTCACATTTGCCCCTTTTAATTTTATATTACTGTAAAGTATGCATGCATATCTCCCCCCATATACCATAATTACAAAGTATGAAAATAAGTGGTAGATTAATTCTAGATCCCATTAAGGTAGTCACATTATACTGGTACAGGTGCTTTCAGGTAAAAGTATATATATATATATATATTGCTCAGTTTACCTTATTCATACGTATTTGGTGCTAGTATCCACAGATGAGGACTACCATTTGTCCTTTGTTTTTCTGGGATTGTGTTACTTCACTTAGCATAATGTCTTCTAGTGACATCCATTTACCTGCAAAGTTCATGAGGCCATTTTCCTTTACTGCTGCATAGAACTCCACTGTGTTGATATACCACATGTTCCCTATCCACTCATTGATTGAGGGGCAGTTGGGTTGGTTCCAGCTCTTCCCTATTGTGAAGAGAGCTGCAGTAAACATAGATGTATATGTATCTTTGCAGTAGGATGAGTCTTGTGGGCATATACCCAGGAGTGGTATGGCTGAGTCAGGTGGTAGACTCATTTTGAGTCTTTTAAGGGTTCTCCACACTGCTTTCTATAATGGTTGTACAAGTTTACATTCCCACCAGCAGTGGATGAGTATTCCCCTTCCCCCACAACCTCTCCAGCATTTGGTGTCTTTTGTCTTCTTGATCTTAGCCAGTCATATCAGAGTGACATGATATCTGAGAGTGGCTTTGATTTGCATTTCCTTAATTATTCATTATGTTGAACACTTTTTTTTTGTCTTTTCCAGACAGGGTCTCCCTGCAGCCCCAGCTATCCTGGAACTCACTCTGTAGACCAGGCTGGCCTTGAACTCACAAAGATCTGCCTGCCTCTGCCTCCTGAGTGGAGGATTAAAGGCATGCCTTACAACACCCAGCTAATCTTGAACACTTTTTAAGATGTTTCTCAACCATCTTTCCTTCCTCACTGATGAAGTCTCTATTCAGCTCTTTACTCCATCTTTTGAATAGGCCATTTGTTTTCTTCTTTGTTTTTTGAGTAGTCTATATATTCTCGATGTTAATGCTCTGTCAGATGCATCACTGGTGAAGATTTCCTCCCACTCTGTGGGTTTTCTCTTCAATTCCTTAATTCTTTCAC